>VDFB02253503.1:0-429222 GCA_007258455.2 Sequoia sempervirens
ATATCTTCTTCATCAAATCCATTTTGTGCATTTTTATAATTATTGTGATCCTTAGATGACATCTCTTTGAGGCATGTCGCCTGCAACTACAACATCTAACCATATTCCTCTGTCCTCCACATCTAGATGGATGTCCATAATCTATCCCAAAGCTTCCATTTTCGTGCAGGTAGGAGGATGTTGGCAATGGGCATGAAGCCTCCATATGGAATGGAGGGAAAGTGTAGAGTAAACCAGCTTTACCTTGCCACTTTTAGGGCAAACCCATATTCCTTTGTTGCCAATGTTTCACGAGGTTCACCAACTAGCAAAGCTACCGACCAGTTGCGTATTTAATCCTTTTTACAAGTGAGCATTAGGAAGAGTGAGAATAAGAGCAGGAGGAGGAGCAAGTGTAAAGAATTCATCAATCAACCGTTGAATGAACAAATTCTTCAAGCTTCAAGGTAAGCTTTCACCTTTCATGACAATTTTTTTTCAATTTACTAATTTGGTAAACTATTTTTAGGCCCAAGGGGTTTATAGAGCACCTTGCATTTCATTGACTACAACACTCTTATGTACAAGGAGAGTCCAACAACCTAATGAAATGTAGAGCTAGAGGAGGCACCACAAGTTGATGAAGATGTAGCATAGACAAGACTGGTTAGTATTAATGTGGAGAAGCTTGACCTTGAGGAGTCTAGCAATTCAATTGATGAGGAGTTTGGCACAAACTTTGTAGATGAATGATGATTTGAGGTATTGGGCCATTGGCAGTTGTAATTTTTAATGTAATCATCATTTGAATATAATATAATATATTGATATTTAGTATTTTCTTTGTTCACACAATGCAATATCAAATATGTTTTAGTATTTCAAAGTTTCATATGTTACTCCTTTAATATTTTTTATAACTATTTTGAAAAACACTATATTTATTTGCTCTACCAACCCCAAATCTAGACCCTTATTCCCCCCGTCCCTTATACTCGTCCTCGTCATCCCCACATCACAAGACTCCATGGAACATAGCTCCAAGAAAGAATCATTCTAAGATGGAAAATCAAGATCCCCATACAACTACCAGATGATGGTCCACCTAATGAAAGGGCACTCCATGTGCTCAAACTAATGCAAAATATCCTCAAAAATTGTTAAGACATATTAGTCCATAAACCATGTCGTTGTTGTTAAACCATGCACACTTATGTTCATAGCCACTTGGACCAAGAACAAGTCCAAATAGATAAGGCAATAGATCTTAAATAATGTAAACATTCTTTGTTCCTTGCTTCTAAGACAAATAATTCTTTGAATTTAACCTAACAATAGAATGGTGGAATTAGATACCAAGATCCATGATGAAACCGCTGCCCCCCTCCTCCGACACCCCCCAAAATGGAACTTGATCTCAATCCATGTTTGTAATACCCCAATGCATAAAATGTTCCTACATAGATACAAGTGTTGGCACTTTATCATTAGGTGATTATAATGCATGTATAACAAAGTCAAACAACAAATTACAGTCAATCTAAGTAAAACCAAATAGTACACGTCACCTCATATCATCGGGCTCCAAGAGAGCTTTCTATAACTTGTAAATAAGTCAAAAAAATTGTTATTCTAGGCAAAAGATATGCCTATTTTTGTGCCAATACTTTACAAGGGGCAATAAAGGCATGTCATAGAATATTCTCAAATAGAGAATTCTCTTAAAAAGAGCTTATTCTAGAAAAATCATCAATTAATAGCATAAAATACCTTTCACCTTGCTCACTCCTTGTTTTGGTTGGCCCGCATAAATCTGTATGAATTATGCTCTAGAGGCTTTGATGTAGAATACTCCTTGGACTTGAAGCTTCCTCTAGTTTGCTTCCTGAATTGACATTCTTTACAAATTATGTTTGAAGGTTTTGAGAGCTTTGGCATATCTCTCACCGCTTCCTTGCAGCTGGTCCTAACAAGGTTATCAAAACTTAGGTGCCACAGCCAGCTTTCATCTTCTTGAGTCATACAACACTTTTCACTTTTAAGGTCATTAAGAATGTAGAGATTGTTGCTTGCTCTACTAGCTGAAGCATTGTCTCCAAACCTAATTGTTCCACCATTCGTTCTCTTTAAAGTGAGAAATTTGCTTTTTTCACCTATCATATGTCTTGAGCAGCCACTATCAATGTACCATTGATCGACTTCATTTTGTGCATGTAGGGTTGTTTGAACAATAAGTAGGCACCAACCTAAATAAGATACCAATCTTCAATTACAAAAGTGAGCACCAACTCACAGCTGAGCACCAACCCGGTACATCAAAAATGATAGGCACCAACCTAGACACTAACAGTGTATAATATCTTTTAATGAAAAACAAATAACAATTAACCCCTTCTTTAAAGCAGCTTCTTCAAAACTAAACTTTATTTCTGCACTTATCTTCTTGTCCAAATCTACCCTTTACACCATTGTTCTCCCTCTAATGGCAACCTGCTATCTCATGTCTGTTGCGCTACTTCTTTTTCACTTGCCCCTTTTTCTGTCCATAAAAAAGAGTATTTATCTTCTTTTATAAAATTAAACCTATGAGGTGCTTTTTAATTTTGCATGCTCTCTTTCTTTTTGCATGCCTTTTTTTCATGCATAAGGGGCACTGCTTTTTGCATGTTGGCACTACTTTTTTTCTGCTTTTTTTATGTTTCTACTTTTTCCTGGTTTTTTATGCTGCCACTGTTTTTTTATGGTTGACTCAACTCAACTGCATGTTGACTTAGCTTACTTTTATATGTTTGACTCAACTCAACTGCATGTTGACTTAGCTTATCTGCATGTTGACTTAACTCACTTAACTCAACGGCATGTTGACTTAGCTCCACTGCATGTGGGCTTAGCTCAAGGTTTCATGCAACTAACCATAAGTGGGTTTCATGCAATTTATCCAAAAGTGCGCTGCAACGGGGAATATATCTATGCATGTTATTTATATATTGTTGCACATTTCCTTTGACATCGATGACAATTTCTAACACATAGTATACCAGATAACTGTAAAATATCAACAAGTACAAGAATTTACTGCCCAAGAGCTAAAGGTGAATCAGTATAAGAACAATTTTAAACATTATAAAAAACTGAATAATCAACTTGATAGTGCAAATGAACCATAAGCAAAATGAACAACAATTTTACGTGGAAAACCCTTTCAAGAAAAAACCACGGCAAAATATTTGCTTTTATTAATAAGTAGGCACCAACCTACAGAAGACACCAATCTTCAATTACAAAAGTGAGCACCAACTCACAGCTGAGCACCGACCCAGTATATCAAAAATGATAGGCACCAACTCACAGCTGAGCACCAACCCAGTATATCAAAAATGATAGGCACCAACCTACACACTAACAGTTATAATATCTTTTAATGAAAGACAAATAACAGCAAACCCCTTCTTTAAATCAGCTTCTTCAAAACTGAACTTTATTTCTGCACTTATCTTGTCCAAATCTACCCTTTACACCATTGTTATCCTTCCAATGGCGACCTGCTATCTCATGTCTATTGTGCTACTTCTTTTTCAATCACCCTTTTTCTGTCTATAAAAAAAGTATTAATCTTCTTTTACAAAATTAAACCTATGAGGCGATTTTTAATTTTTGCATGCATCAGATTTTGCATGCTATCTTTCCTTTTGCATGCTTTTTTCATGCATAAGGAGAGCTGCTTTTTTGCATGTTGGCACTGCTTTTTTCTGTCTTTTTATGTTTCTAATTTTTCATGCTTTTTATGCTGCTGCTGCTTTTTTATGTTTGACTCAACTCAACTGCATGTTGACTTAACTCACTTAACTTCATTGCATGTTGATTTAGCTCCACTGCATGTCTACTTAGCTCAATGTTTCATGCAACTAACCATAAGTGGGTTTCATGCAATTTATCCAAAAGTGGCACTGCAATGGGGAATATATCTATGCATGTTATTTATATATGGTTGTGCATTTCCTTTGACATCAATGACAATTTCTAATGCATAGTATATCAGATAACTGTAAAATATAAACAAGTACAAGAATTTACTGCCCAAGAGCTAAAAGGCCGATAAAGATCAACTTTTGTATCCCAAGACTGTTGCATGTTTGAAACCCCTGACGTTTTCTATTCCTATCTAGGCTAAAAGGCCATATTGTTTTCTTTCCCAAATGAACCATAATACCTCTTCTTCATTATAATATATGATTGACATATCAGTTGTAGAGGTCATGGGAAAAAAACCAGTTTGTTCTCTTACATTATGTCTTTTGCTAATTATCTTTTGCATTTGAGGAAGTGCTGTGTTAGATAGTGCTGTGTTAGATAGTGGCATGAGAATGAATCAAACTGCAGCATGCAGTTGAGGAGAGCAGCAGCTGAAAACCAGCTGATGTCCAATCTGCAGTAGCAGCTAAGGCCTGCCAAAAAGCCCATACAGCATTTTCAGCCTTTATAAAGCTCAAAATATCTCCTTTTATTGGGCAGCAGGCAAACCAGTTTTGTATTTTTTGATCCAGTGGGTAACTTTCCCTGAAAGCTTATCAACTTGTATGAAATAATCATACAAACTCCCATGTCAATTTGTTTTACTCCAGCATAAACAAGTCTCTCAAATTAATTATTTCCATAAATCCATAGACTAGTGTTGCCTCTCAAATTGGCAGTTTCCTTTGCCTGACTCTCAAAAGCTGACCAGAGAGAAATACAAGCCATGGAATCACAAGATACTCACTATTTGTGAGTATTGTGACTCCGATCAGATAATGTTGAAGGAGGAAAGACCTAATGATGATCCAAAGGACTATTACAAAAGGCATAAAGAAGTTTTAAGGCTTTTAAAGTTGTCTATTGTAGATACACTGATTCCAGAAGTTCAAAATGCCACTAATACAGCTATTCTTTGGGAGAAACTCAAAACCAAATACCAGACACCAAAGGCTAGCCAGGCTTTGTATTCAAAGAACTTATTCTTCTCTTCTAAGGTCTGTTACCAGATCCTCCTGCAGACTGGCCGGATCAGATAATGTTGAAGGAGGAAAGACCTAATGAAGATCCAAAGGACTATTACAAAAGGCATAAAGAAGTTTTAATGCTTTTAAAGTTGTCTATTGTAGATACACTGATTCCAGAAGTTCAAAATGCCACTAATACAGCCATTCTTTGGGAGAAACTCAAAACCAAATACCAGACACCGAAGGCTAGCCAGGCTATGTATTCAAAGAACTTATTCTTTTCTTCTAAGGTCTGTTACTGGATCCTCCTGCAGACTGGCTGGATCCGGGTTCGGTTTGGATTTGTCTGTGGATTCAGTTTGGATCCGGCGGAATGGTGTTGAGTTCATTTGAGAACAATCCGGGCAGGATCCGGGGGAACCTTGGTGAATCTGTCCATATTTCTTCTTTTTCAATTTTTCACCTTTTGGTGAAGCTGTTGTGATGTCCTATTTCATATAGCAAGATTATCAATATGCAAGATAGACTACTGGCTGACCATCCTCGTTGGCATCTTACTTTGCAACATTCTATGCTGGCCAACCAAGTATACTTCTAAATATTGTGTTCATTAATAAATTAAAGTATGCCTGGCCGACCCATACTCTCATGCTAGCCGACCATACAATCTAGAAGAGGACAGCGACCCATATTAAGATAATGGGAATTAAAATAAGTCTAATTGTGAAGAGGCCGACTCCCTCAAGATGTTGCCACACTTTAAGGAGGGCTAAATAAAACATAATTAAATATTTATATTATTAGGCCGACCTCCCTTAAAGAGCACCTCTCTTAGAATAGGTGTTTCTCTTGAAAGATCATGTCCCTCAAGTGAAGAGACATATGAGGGATATTAATAGAAGATAAAGTGGAAGGTTAAAAGGGCAGCAGAAAACGCATCAATTGAAGGAGGGAATATACAGGCCAGCAAGCATCTACAGGAAAAATCAAATAAGAGAAAATAGAGGACTGCACCTCCCAAATTGGAAATAAATGATAAATCTGCATATCCACAAAAATCTGATTCCCTGAATCGGTGGTATGAGATCTGTTTTACAGTTACATGGTGTAGCATAGTTCAATATAAGTGAATGTGATTATTAATTTAGATATTCAAGATGCTAATGATGCACTCCTGTTATAACTGCTTCCTTATACCAGGAATATGATTAACAATTGTTGTCACATGCCTTGATGTTTTAGCCATGATATAAGGGACTGAGATTACAAGAGAACGGTGATGGGGCACTCTCCTAGGTACGCCACCTCAAGGAGGGGACTAGATGAGCCCCATGAGGCCAAGGGGGTACAGAGGGTACTGCCTTCGGGCTTAGGAGAGATGGCATTTTCAAGGCACCCATTGTAATCTCACTCCTCCATCATGGGGAATCAGCACAAGAGGTTAAATCATAGGGAGAGAGAAATGCTTGGCAAGATGAGGGGATACGGAAAAGACACCTCCTAGGTAGATCACCTCATATGGATGGCATGGGCCACATGAAGCCAAGAGGGATAGTATATCCACTCTTGGGCCTAGGGTAAAAGGGTCCGAGGCACCCCATCAAGTCACGTACTCTCATACTTTCCTATGATTGAACCCATACTCTCCTATGATTGAACCCCTCCAAGGCTGTGAAAATGCTTTGTGATTGAATTAATGATTGGCCATGAGTTTATTAATATCTAATTATGGTAATCTGCTAATTAGTATTATTGTGGTAAATGATTATAATCTGCTAATCAGTTTGTTTATGGTAAATGGTTCTAACCTGTGTACAGGGCTTCAATCAGGACTTCAATTAGGTCAAAGATATTCTCTAACCCCTTTGTTTATTTAAATTAAGGAATTAGGGCAAATTTAGGGCACTCCCAATTAGGGGAAATTACAGCTGTGGGATATGGAGCTAGAGAAAATTGACTTAGATGCTTCCACTTTCCAACATCTTACTCTCTAGTTTGAAAAGTGAGCATACTTTTAGTGCAAATGGCAGTGGCACTTTTTGTGATTCTACAAATGTTCTCACATCATCTAATGTCAATGATGATGCTGGTGTTGATGATTTCAAAAATCCTTATGACACTGAAAATTGATTATTGAACTTGAAGTTTGAATAATGGATATTTTATAATATTTATCATTTATGTTTTAAATGACATTAGAGTTTATGGTGGTTTTGTTGATTATATTATATCATTATGCTATGTGGTATTCTAAACTTAATTCTTGTAATTAGTCCACACACACACATACATACCAGAAGTTTTAAGGCGTAAAGAAGTTTTTATCTTTTTAAAGTTGTCTATTGTAGATAGACTAATTCCAGAAGTTCAAAATGTCAGAGGCAATGTCAAAAGAGAACTAATTACCATTCATATTATGGATAAAGGACATCAAATATAGGCCAAAGGCCACTAATCGTTTCAAGGGTAGATCGGATTATTTCAAGGTGATTAAAGACAAATTTACACACACACACACACCAGAATTTTTAAAGCAAAAAGAAGTTTTAATGCTTTTAAAGTTGTCTATTGTAGATAGACTAATACCGGAAGTTCAAAATGTCAAAGTCAATGTTGAAAGAGAACTAATTACCATTCATATTATGGATAAAGAACATCAAATAAAGGCCAAAGGCCACTAATCGTTTCAAGGGTAGATCGCATTATTTCAAGGTGATTAAAGACAAATTTCATTTACTATTGTTGGTCGACCTCCCTTCTTTTTGGTGCATTGGGAATTAAAAAATACTTAAATTGAATTATTTTTTATTTATGGGCTGACCCCCTTTATAGTAGCACCCCATTTTGAGATTAAATCTAAATAAATTTATATTTTTTATATAGAGGCCAACCCCCTATGAGGGCCCAAGTTTGCTATTAAAGGGTGAATTGAAAGGTTGTAAAAAGATGAAAAGTCACATCTTTTGTCAAGCATTGTATCCCTCCAAAAGGTCGCCTATCTTGGTGAAGATATAAGAGGAGTTTGTGGAATGTGGAGAAGTGAGTGTGGAAGATAAAGAGATATATCATATATACACCAGCAGATTTGTATGAAGAGAATATAGTAGAAGATTATTCAAAGGCAGATTTTTGAAGGAGGATTGTCAAGAAGAAAAATGCGTTGTTGAGTTAGAGGTTGGTGCCTCATATTAAAAGAGATTGGTGTCTTACTAAGTTGGTGCTTAGTGGTGGGGATTGGTGTCTCCAATGGATTGGTGCCTACAAATTGTTGTAAAAGATTATTTATTTTGGTGGTTGGATTTGGACAGTAGATCCAAGCAGTCCTTATTTCGTGGTTTTCTTCGAAAAGGGTTTCCACGTAAATCTTGTGTTCTTATTTGTTGATGTGTATTTGAAGTTATTGTGGATGTTAATTTGAAAATGTAAAAGATAGTCTCATACTAATTCAATGTGTGCTCAACAATAGAAGTATCAACTTCAGAATCAACAAAAAGTGCATTCACTACATAGATGAGAGGCAAACACAAGCAAAGCACTAGAAGTAGATCAAATGAATCATCAAGAGGCAAGTGTTTTGTTGTAATGAGGTTGGATACTTTCAAAGAAATTTCCCTAAGAGAAAGAGTGACCAAAAAATATCAAAGGATGCAAATGTTGTTGGAAGTCAGAAGCATGTGAATTGACTTAAGTTGTTGTATCACACGAACAACTCATGGAATCCACAAACCTGATACTCTGATTCAAGTGCATCCAAACAATATATATGCCACAAATCTTGGTTTATATCTTTTACCAAGGATAGAAATATAGGTGAATCTGTCGTTTTAGGAGATATGGTGGGTTCATTTTGTTAAAGGATGTAGTAATGTCCATGCCATGTTGATCAATGTTGTCTATAAAATCAAGAATGTTCAATATGTTCCTGGGATCAACAAGAATCTTCTTTTAATCCCATGTTACTGGCTTATCAGCCAAAAGCCCTAGATCCAGTTCCAATTCATTGCGGCCGGAGGGTCGTACACGGGACAGCAAAATCACTATGGATTTGTCTCGAATGAACCCAAAATGAATTATGACACATTTTCTTTCACATTGCAGCAAACTCAAGGGATTTCTGATTTCTTTTGCTTTATCTTGCCAAGATTTTTTTGGTTGGAATTTTTTGTTCCACACAAACTAGTTTGATTTGTACATTTACCTATGATGGTGTTGGGCTTACTAGGTGGGCACCAGTACAAAAATTAAAAAATTAGAAGGTCATTCGCTCCAAACACATAGGGTGCAAATTGCCAATCCTTTGCTATTTGATTACCGACTATGGGCAAACACAAAAGCATAGGGGTTAGTCTTGAGCGATAAACAAAGGTCTCAAGCTAAGAATTCATTTAGTTATTATATTACAAATATTATAAGGGTCGAGACATTAGCGATAATAATAACAATTGCTATAGTTAAAAATAAGTTGTGTAAATAGGAAACATAGTACTCTGAATCCATATTAAACATAATATCTGTAAAACATTTAGTTTATTAATGCTTCAAAGATATGTTAATTTAGGTTAATATCTAAAATGTATAGATTATATTAAATTTTAATATTTTTAGGTTTAATATTATATTAATATATTTTAATTTTAATTTTAATTAGGTTTAATATTATATTAATAGATTTTAATTTTAATATTTTTAATATAATTATATTTAAATTTTAAACTTTTTAGTTTAATAAGATGTCTAAAGTTTAATATTATTTAATTTGATGTAATATATATAAATTTTAAATTTAATTCTTGCTTTTAGGTTGTAAATATGTTTTTTTTATGTTTTTGTATCGATGAACCAAAAACAAACCCAACCCCAAAAAAAAATTTGATCAAATCTGCAAACTGAACTGGCAAACCCAAACCAATACCAAGATCTGTAACTTAGTTTTAATCAATAAAATAACTAAGAATCATACTCTTTTTGTCAACTTTAAAGGCACCAAATCTAGTCACAACCCTTCACAATGACTAGGTGATTACAATTGGTATTGGTGAGAAGGGATTGTACAAGCTTATTGATCTAAAAGACTAAAGACAATAGAGACTCATCGGTGGAAAGAGTGGTGCAACTTGGTATGAAAATAGTTGTATGCTTTGGCATAAAAGATATTGGCACTTCAATTATCAATATTTATCCATACTAGAATGTCAAGGCATAAAGGACTAAATGAGTCTTGGACCTCATTCATGTTAATTTGCGTGGCCCCATGAAGGCACCCACCATGTTTCGAACCAATTATTTCTTGTTGATTGTTGATAATTTTTCTAGGAAGATGTGAGTAGAATTCTTGAAAAAGAAGTAAATGTTTTTCAAATTTCTTAGCCTTCTCAAAACCGTGGTTGAAAGGAAAGCAAGAATGCCTATCAAATCAGTGAGGCGTAATAATGGAGAGGACTCCGATCAATTTAAGGAATTCTGCGAGGAGAATATCACATAAACAGTATAATACTTTGCACACTCCACAACAAAATGGAATTGTGGAACCAAGGAATAGGACGGTTGTGAAGATGGAAAGGTGCATGGTGCACGGCCAAAACTTACCATATCGTTACTAGGTGGAAATAATGAATATAGTTGGTTAAGGAGGATATTGTTGTTTATCTTTAAAAGCATTGTAGAATACTACTCCCAAGGAAGCATGGTGAGGAACAAGACCATTGGTAAGTGCCTTGCAGATTTCTGGGTGTGTTGCTTTTGCATTAATTCCTGAAAAGAATATTAGTATATTAGATGCAAAACATAAATGCTATATTGTTGTTGGATATAGTGAGCAGTCAAAGGCATACAGGTTACTTGATGTCTCTATGAATATGATTCTGATCAGCAGAGATGTGATTGTAGATGAGAAGATGTCTTTCTTCTCAAATAGTAATAAATCTACAGATATTACTGTTGCTGATTCTGGAACAAGTTTTGGTGTTGAAATCAAACAAGAAACATCAGAGGTTGGTGAAGAAGAAAGTGATTCTTCTTCTTCGCAGCAAGATCAGGAGGGCCAACAACAAATGAGACCAAAGTGGTGTGCAGCAATGAAGGATGTTTGAAAAGATGAACTGCCAGATCCTTCTAATTGTTAAGCTGTCTTTGTTGAGCTGCTTCTATAATTTTTGGTTGTTTCTGTTGTTTGTTTATGGATTTATCTTTTTGGCACAATTGATGTCTTCGACATTATAATCATATAGAGGCAGTTCATACTTTGTTGGCCTTTTCCTGTTCTGTTGTTTGTTGATGAATTTATCTTTTTGGCATGATTGATGTCTTTTACATTATAGTCATATAGAGGCAGTTTATGCCTTGTTGGCCTTCTCCTGTTCTTCCAGCTCAATTTTTGGTTGTTTCTGTTGTTTGTTGATGGATTTATATTTTTGCCACGATTGATGTCTTGGACATTATAGTAATATAGGCAGTTTATGCCTTGCTGGCCTTTTCCTGTTCTTCCAGCTCACACTGTAATGATCTTATTTCCAAATTGCAAGGACCCCTATAGAACTCTCAAATAACTTTTAAAAAAGGTGAATGCTTGCTTAACAATCTTTGAGGTAACAAGATTACACGTAGAAAACAATACTCTTGAATTAGGATTATAGATAAGGTGAATAAGGTTTTTAGGTATATCTCAAAATGCTAACTTCCTATCTAGGATATGATTTTTCATTGAAAATTAGAAATGCAGAAGTACACAACAAGCCTCATGAAGTATAAGAATTACAAAATAGAACACCAAAAATTATGACAACTCCTAAGAGGTGACATTTTTAAATACTCAAAAGCTTATTGAACAATGTTCAACTTCTCCCACGGCCAGCACACAGTCTCTACAACTTCCAGTCAAGTGAATCAGAATTATGGCACTAGATATAAAGGACAGAAATGCCTTTAGCCAGTAATCAGATAGAAGGTAGAAAAACAAGTTAACATATCACCTGCAAATATAAGACATATAAGAGACAAGTAAATTTTATCCTAAATTTATTTGTATATTATTTGCCAGCAACAAACATATTCCACTCCTTACAAATCCCTAAAAATTTTATGGTTTTTCCTGGAGAGTAAATACAAATATCTTTGACCATGCAGGAAAATGTAGAGTATGCATTGACTCAATAACACAGCTAAATCAAACACTCCAGACTTTAAATTGATTAAGAACTGAGGACATTGATTTCATAGATGCACCAAAGGAATTACAAATTTAGACAGAGAATGAGAGAAAGGCCTGCTCAAGAAAAACTTTACCTCCTCACTGTCATAGTTTGGATCATTACGATCAACATGTAAATCCCCAGCAGTATCGAGTATTCCTCCCCAGGTACCTTTGCCACCATGTCCACCTGCAATAATACACTCACAAATCCTAATAAGCCCTTGAATGGAAGACATAATACTCCACATTTATCAGAATGTGATCACAAAATTCAACTGCACCCAGACTTCGCCATTTTTGCATAAACATAAAACAATTGAAAATTAAACCAATTTCGAAAGAAACTCTTTACATATAGAACCATGGAAAACTGTTGCTAATTAGTAATTTCTACAATGAATTAAAATACTGATTAAAGCAAGCCACAAATCATTCAGCTGAAATTAATCCATTGCTTGGTTAGACATGTGACTTATGTTCTATATTTCACCACACCATTACTTCCCCTAGTTATCATTTTATCCCACTGCATTCTAGATCTGTATCTTATGAAACTTTCCCTCAAAAATATGTACCAGTGAATAACTTTTTTGTTCAATAAGTGCATACTTAATGCTATGGCCTTAACTATAATGTGCATGAGAATGTGTGTAGCTGACTTGTAGCTAGGATAACCCTTAACTAATTTATATGATCATTTATATAGTCTTATACAGGTAGTTAAGTCAGCCTAGGTGGCATCAATGACATATGTATGTATACATGGTATCTAGGTGTCTTACTTTAGGAGGTTGCTCCCTCGAAGTGATTTATTGTTATCAGTTATTCGCAGCATATTTCCTGTTATATTCTTCTCTTGTGCAAGTTATTTCATTACACTTAATACCACACTTATTACTAGAATCCATTTCTAAGATTTCCTGTCCAATAAATCAATATACTGTTACCATAGACTTTGACTAAGGCTATGAAAAACTACCTTACAAGATGTAAGGTGTAATTGTTGTATGTGTATACACAAACTTCAAAATCTAATTTGAATGCTTGTATACACATATAAATACACACCATTAAGTATGCACAACCATGACTATAATCCTTTTTGGTTTTATCTCCATATGGCTTGATTTTCAAGCAGCTTTGCTACTCGTTTGCAAGTTCCTGTTTTAAGCATCTGAAACTCATGTCATACTTCTTATGTTTCAAATTTAATATATAGAGAGTGGGCCCCTTATTAACATTTTCTAAAGAATGTGTTAATTGAAGCTAGTGACTCTTCACATTTTCTCCTACACAAATGAAAAATACCTGAGTTGAAGCCATAGCAACAAAAACTCTCTATATTGAAAAAACGAAAAGGTTTCTCATTTTCTTCAGCTATACAAATCAATATGACTAGAGCATGTTGGCATTACAGCAAAGCAATAACTTCATCACAAAAAAGCCCCTGCACAACGATTTATCCAAAGGTGAAAAACCACTAACCTAACCAAATAAAGGACTAGTGTTCAAATAATCGATGTTATATTATAAAAAAGAGACAATGGCTCCTTAAATAGAATTACAAAGACGATGTTTCTAAAAGAAACAATCGTTAACAGAAGACAAAGTTAGAAACTATCTAACTAAACTATAACCATTAAAGAAACTACATTATTTTAATACCCTCCCTTCTTCTCAGAACGTTCTGCCATACGAGACAAGAGCCTACCACTGACTCTGCCACTTGAGATGAGTCTGCCACTAACCCTCCCAGAATCTGCAGAACTTCTGAAAATGACCAAAACTGATTGCAAAATGTCCAACCTAATGTTGGATAACAAAGTTGTCCCTCCCTGTAGCCAAAGACACACATTGAGAATCGCTGACACGATTTTGAGGATAAATCGGCAAACCCTCCAAACTTTTGCAGATGAGCATGACACCTCATAATAGACTGCAAAAAGTCATGATTTTGAGGAAAAAATCGCCAAACCCAAGATTACAAATCATCATTTTTGTCAAAAAAAAGGGTGGAATCCCACACAACTTTGCAAATTACAAAACCCAGTAACGATTTTTGAGGATAAAATTGAAAAAAACCAAACAGGTAGCTGGCACAAAATCCGAGACACAGATCAGAATACAAAACATCATTTTTAAGGAGAAAATGGTAAAACCTTTCCAAAAACCAAAGAACCCTCCCAAACTGCAGAAACCCTAACTAGGGCATACAGGAGCAAACCCTTAATTTTTGAGGAAAAAAAATTATAAACCCTCCCATGATTTTCTCAAGCAAACAAATCAAAAAACCAAAACCCAAGTATAATTTTTTTATAGGGACAAAAATTGTAAAACCCATCAAAAAATTTTAAGGAGAAAAAATTACTAAAAAACCCACAAGACAATTTTTTTTTTTAAGGGGCAAAAAATTATTAGAAACCCAGAACATCAATTTACAAAACCCAACAAACCAATGCTGCCTCTGGACGGCAATCTTCCTCCAAATCTTGAGAGACAACGCACACAACATGTAGAGGTCGCAAGCCAGAACAGGGTTGTCACATCAAAAACGAAGGCCTAGGGTTGTCGTAGAATATGGAGGACGCAAGGGAGAATGATGCGGGTTTGAGCAAGGAAGGCATCCAGACAAAGAAGGAAGTTGCACGACTTCCAAAAAAAATCCACGAACAGAGAGTTGATGCAAAAACACAGAACCCGCGCGCCAAAGATAAGGTAACCGCGCTGATTTAAATCGCACAAAAAAAAACACAGAATTCTTGACGCGCCATGAACAGATCCTCTTGTGCAATCTCACAACGACCATAACAAAAGCATCCACCATAACTAAGAGCCAAAAAATCCAAAAGAAATCTCACATGAAAAGATTCTCACGAATTACAGACTAATAGGCCCACAAAATTCTGGAAGTAAGAACACAAACTTCTAAAAAACAGAACCACGAACCCTAGCTCGCGATTTTCAAAAACCCTACTTCAACAAACCCTCCCAAAATCCTAAGCCCTCCCGTGAGGGAGACAAACTCAAACTAGCTTTGATACCATGTTCAAAAAATCGATATATTATACAAAAGAGACAATGGCTCCTTAAATAGAATTACAACGACGATGCTTCTAAAAGAAACAATTGTTAACAGAAGGCGAAGTTAGAAACTATCTAACTAAACTAAGACTAAGATGACCATTAAAGAAACTACATTATTCTAATAACTAGAGAATGTTGGCATGTCCAAAAAATTTGGTCACTTAAACCTTGTAATACGGCCATGTCACATGAATCAATAATTTTGTGATCAAATCAAGTATCCAAATTACCAACATGGGATGCAGTTAAACATGACTTTGTGCTTAAAGGATCACATGTCATAGGCTTTTATGTGCAATAATTTACAAAAGACCTGCACATGTGAACATAAAGCATTTGCTTTCTTGAAAAGTAGATTTCATAGCAAAGCAAGCAAAGGCTTTTATGTGCAATAATTTACAAAAGACCTACACATATGAAAATAAAGCATTTGCTTTCTTGAAAAATGGATTTCATATCAAAGAAAGCATTAGCTATGAAATTGAACTATAGCTAAGGCCTTATGTATATAAATTATTTGACATGTTGCAATCTATGCATTGCCAATCTCAACCTTTAACTCAATATCCGATAAGCCCTATAAGAGTTGGTAAAGAATGTTCTATTCCATGCACGATTTGGCTGTGGAGATAGCCACCCAAAATCTAAGAGCTTCAATGAATGCACAAGGGAGACCCAAAATGAGAAAATAATTATATTCTATTAAAGAATGCAAATATACAACATGAATACATTAATAAGATTACAATGAGAAACCCTTGGTTATATAGATCAAAGTGAGTCATCAAACAACATAAGATTATGAGATGCATCTTAATCTTTTGACTCTAAGACATAAAGTAAACTGCCCTAAGAATGCCCTAAGTAAACTAATGTGAATAGGACCTAATAGGGAAACGAGTTAGGCAATCTACTTTTTTTACACCAACACACCCCCTTAAGTGCAACTTAAGAAGAATGAGAAAACATGGAAAGACGGGTCCTAGCTACGAGGCCATGTTAGGCATCCATGTACAAATGAATCTCTCACAAACCCAGAAAAAGAGAAAACCCATTGGAAAAAAACCCTTTTAAAGATTCAAACCACAAAACACTCTCTGAAGTATAAAAGGGATAAAATCCATGTGAGGAAAATGTTTCCCACATAAGAAAGAAGAGAGACCATACAACCAACCCTTAGTGTAGAATCTCCTGCAATGATGGTAGATGCCCAACAATAAATGTTGAAGATGATTCAATCCCATTGAACAACATTCCACCCCTTATGAAGAAACAAAGTCAAGTATGTATGCAAGAAGTCTTCCCATTCTGGAAAGGAATACAAGTGAATAAAACAAAAGATGTTTGATGTTTCAAACTCTGCTTGAGTGTCCCCATGTTGGTGCCACAAGGCACCACAATCAAAACAAAAGTTCCAGGCCTAATTGATGAAGGTAATAATCCAAAACCTTGCGGAAACAAATGTAGAACATGATCTAGAGACAAAGATGATTTGTCCAAATATTGCTTAAGGATCTCCAAGCCAATGCCAAACTATGACAAATAAATAGGTGGAGAGAGAACAAGTGGGTTTGGATGTGCCCTCATGACATCCAAAGAAGATAGTGCAACTCCATAGGAGATAACATCAAAAAGGAAATAAATATCATCAATAATGTCCTCCAAGTCTGCAAGATAAAACCCACTTGTTTTTGGATGTCCTACACCAAGTGATTGATCGCAAATGGCATGCAAAACCTATGTCTGCGAATACAACCTGTGCAACATACCCTACACTACACCCTATCCACAAAAAATCTACAAAGTAAAATGAAAAACCAGCAATCCACCTAAAGATCCAACAAACAAAAGGATGCATCATCCATAGTTTCTATTGAAGCCAATACTACATGAAATATTCTATGATATAGTATGAATTTACAATCTATATGATAGTCACAAAAATATTCTCTAATGGTTTCAAACAAAGTACTCCAAATTTGACAAAAAGATGGTTGATCTTAAAGTTATTAGACCTTCTAAAACAATGGTAGTAACCGATTTGACCCAAAATACTCCAAGAGATTAGGTACCCAACAAATTTGATAAACACCTCTTAACTTTCAAAACCTTGTAGATCTAGCCTCCAATTTCCAATTTGGACAAATCAAAAAACTAAACTAGCTTTTTCAAACACCTTGAACTCAATGGTGAACTCAAATTTATTCTGGGAATCTCCCAAACAACCTACAATACAAAGCCACAAAGAACCGATTTTTTTATTCTCCAAGTCACCATTGGATTCGAGAAAAGAGCACACTCAACTTTTCAATAGCAACTATAATTTACAACCTAGATCTCTCAAAAAACTAACAAGAAGCAATTTTGCAAGCTCTAATACCATGTAAGAGTTAGTATAGAATGCTCTATACCATGCAAGAATTAGTTATGGAGATAGCCAACCGAAGATCTAAAAGCTTCAATGAAAGCACAAGAGAGACCCAAAATGAAAGAATTATTCTATTCTATCAAAGGATGCAAATATACAACATGAATACATTTATAATATTACAATGAAAAACCCTTGGTTAAATAGGCAAAGGTGAAACATGGGACAACATAAAATTATGGCATGTGTCTTAATCTTATGGTTTGAGACATAACATGAAAACACTCTAAGAATACCTTAAGTAAACTAGTGTGAATAGGACTTAATAGGAAAATCGGTTAGGTAGTATACCTCATTCCACCAACAAGCCCAGCCAACAAATCAAAACCAAAAGTCTTATATCAAATGCAGCAACCATAATGGTGATTTCAATAAGGGAACAAAGAGGATGAACTAGCAGACTCAGGAAATGGAATATTGATGACAGAGATACAAGAACCAATAAAGTTTTTGCCTTTTATTTTCTTCTTCCTCACCCATTACTCTTGATTTTGTGCTTCTGGTTTAACAACTATACAATCTAAATACATTGAAATGACTACCAACATAGCTTTCACTATTAACATAAGAAGAAACATTCAATCAACTCTACTGAATGTCTCAAAATATTGATATAGGCAAACAATGATTTCAAAAAGCATTTAAAGATGCATAAAAATAAATAAGATAAGATGACAAAATATATACCCTTTTTGGGACGGCCAATTTTTCCTGAATGGGAACGCTTCTCATATTTTGCTGGAGCGCCACCAACATGATTCTTTGCATTTCCTGCACAATGTTTTGCATGATGTTCCTGTTCAGATCTTGGAGACTTGGGTAATACCAAAGAAGAGACTGAATCCCTGCCCTCAGATGCAGATCTTAAAAGCTGACGCTGTTCTTCCGTTAAGAAACCATCATTGGAAGCCATTAAACAACTTCCAGTTATTGATTATGCAACTTTATAATAAATCACAACCAATGCTTTATATCTGCCTTGTCACTCTGCAAATATCAACAAAAATCATAAATTAAAGCTCCCGTGGGATACTACTCTCCTCTCTAAAATATATACTAAACCAAAATCCAAGCTCCAAAAAAGTAAATTAAACAGTAATATAATGTACTAATCAAATCTCAACTACAATTTTCCCAATTGCTTTAGACTTTAAATACTATTACCAAGATCTAACCTAACCAGCTGTGTAAGGAAAATGTTCAACGAATGCAAAGTTGCACCTCAAATCAGGGAAAAAGGAAATAAAAGTGAAATATGTCATAAATAATTTGGAGGTTGTCATTTGGCCAGACACACTGATAAGTAAGGGGCACTATTTGGATGGAAGTCTTGGATTCAATCCCCAAAGGACAATCCTGACAAACCCCATCAACGAAAAGATGAACAGCAGAGGAAACAACTTAAGCCCATAAAATCTCCAGATTCTCTTACTGAAAAACAAGAATTTGGAGGTCTTGCTTAAGTAAAATCCAGTCAAAGTACAACTAAAGATTTTAGTTATTTCATTTTTTCGAAAGGAATTTATTTTGAAACAAAGCTTAAACAAACTCTTTGATCTCCAAGACAAGCACCTGATCAAACACCTGTAGCTTATCAAGAAACGATTAAAACAAAACACTCATTTCAGCTTCAAAAAACACAGCAATCAATACAATCTACTTCAAGTTCATTACTAGTACCTTTCAGTCGTTGCATTTAGAATTATACATATTGCATAAAAGATTCAATACTGCAAGACCAAAAAACAGAAAATTAAAGAACCTTACCTTCGTCTCACAAGTATTGACCTTCTAATTTGCAGTAAAAACATTATAAATAACCCAGTTCCAGAGGCATACCCGTCTCGAGGCTCAGGGAAAGGGTTCAAATTTCAGTTAAGCCCCAACGTGAAAGTTATGATGCAAAAATAGCAAGTCAAGATAATCTCTGGATATCTTAAGAACAATTATTTTGACAGGCAAATCTAAACTGAAGCCACAAGCAAGTACTGAAGCATTAAAAAGTGAATAAGTGATGGAAAAAAGAAGCAATCCAAATAAATGTATAAAGAAAAAAGCCATATGGTAAAGGGAATAATTTTTATAACATTTTGAAAGTTCATTTTAGTTTATAGGGCATTTAGTTTATAGGGCATTTCAGAATAACAAATTTGAAGGGAATTACGCCTCTCCACATGGACACACTGCTGGTCTCACATCAACTTACCAATCTGAATCGCCAATATATGTTTATTTTGTTAAACAATAGGCTAGCATAAGTTTGTGAAGATCTAGACATCAGATTTTAGGAAGGGTAAGATAGAACTTTAACTGTTCAAAAATTGTGATAGGTCTTTTGGAAGTAAAAAGTTGGTTCTTGTAATCTAACAGACATCACTAAGAGATAATATGATCTGCCTGTACAATATAAAAAAAAAATTATTCAAAACTACTTTACATCATAGTCTATCATCATTTACTCATTCATTCATTCTACCAGCCCTAGGCTAAACACTACCTCAAAGCAGTACATGCTTGAAAAGCCAATGCCTACCCAGCCCACAGATTAAATACTCATAAAGTTCATATTTCTAGGAGATACTCAAAGCTTCAATGATGGATATAACTAATACTGATAGGGCACTCATTCTTAATTTCTCCCTGGCACCCTTTAAGGCCTTTCTGTTCCCCTCTTTGTGACAATCTTCTAATACTCTGTACCCCCAGATGCTTCCACTGCCACATTCGTCTTGTGTTCATCAACCGCTCTTTGGTTGCTCTCCATTCTGTTCTCCAACATCTTCTATGAACCACCCATACAGTCAAACTCTTTGCCAATACAAGGTCTTGAACATCCTTCAATTTTCTGTTGGAAAGATCTTCCTCGGCATAACTCACCTCACCTAAATTGAATCATTTAGGCAACAGCACTAAAAATGTAGATTGCCTACCAGGAGACGCAGGGTACTGGTACTGGTACAGGGATGCCAATCAAATTAGGGTATGTGAGTTAAATGAATAAGGAGACAGCTATTTTATATGTAAATGATTCACCAGAAATTTTGGGTACAGGGACTGGTACGTTGTCTATGTTCCCATAATGGAGAATCCCAGCAACTATACTAAAGAATAATTGCATTATGGCAAAAAGGAAATGCAATAAAGAGGAATAAACAGATAGATGGCAGGAAAAACACAAGGAGGGATGCACATGAGAGTTCTCGCTCTTTGTTCAAAGCTTGACCATAAATATAATGTCAGCCCAACTACTACGACTCTTGGACCGAACAATACACATCACACAAACAGCTGAGATCAATAAGCATGTGCATTGCCTAAAATAAAATATCATAAGGCCCAATACTATTGTCACCAATTTTACCGCACTTCAGGAAGATCTTAAGCTCTTGCCTTCCAAGTCCAAAGACCAGGTTTCATTGAGATTCAAATTGAAATCTGCTAAATTGAAACTAAAGTTCTAGAATGAAAATCCGCTATTGCTGAAACTTGAGGTCAAGACTGCTCTTTTGACCTCCTAGACTCAATTTATGCTTTCCAAGTAAAACAACCACCTTCTTGTTCCTCTTTCTTGCAAGAAAGCATGACCTGTTTGTCTGAGTGATATAAATATTGCCTAATATTCCAATTTTGAAACAGTAAATAATCCATCCCAAATATCAAGTGTAATGCTAAGAATACTTTTTCAATTTGAAGTCTACAGTACTGGATTCCTAGATTTGTTTTTGTTCCATTATTAGCCTTCAATACTCTCTTGCATTATGATGGCATTAAAAATATGAGTATATGCTTCATATGTTCATCAAATTCAACTTTTAGGACATTCAACTATACTACAAGTGGAGGATTAGCAAGTTTCAGTTTATTCATGACCTTATTCATTAATGTGAAAACCCATGAGCACAAAATATGAATTTGAGGTAAATAAATTCACTTGTGTATTCAAAGGGGCGTTTTGTTTGGTTGTGAACTTGATGATGAAGGCAACTCCACATACATCCCATGTCTCGGTTCTGAAACATTTGTAGTTCTGGTACTAGCCCTGACCCTCAAAGGATCTCTTTCAAAAACACTGGAATTGCCAAGCTGTTCCCCAAAACAGACCAAAAATCGTGTAGATTACAAATAACAGCCAAGAGTATTACAGTTTACTAGATTGGATCTGCAAAGTTATGTGCGTCAAACTTCATAAACAACACAAAAATTAAAAACAATTTGAAATCCCTGAAATCCCAATCCAGCCCATACCCTTCTTAACGTATTGCATTCCTCCTTATCATTGCTTCAGAGAGCCAAAACATAACAAAGAGAAAAACATGCTCTCATTTCATTCCCACAACCTACCTATGACTGCTGCTGTAACTAACTAACTGATCTTCATTGCTGCTGTAACTAACTAACTTATCTTTATTGCTGCTGTAACTACCTAACTTATCTTTATTGCTGCTAAAACTACCTCACAGGTGCCCACTCATTTCTCCCTCAACTTGCTGCAACAAAGAGAGTATTCAGATTTAAAGTTTCAAGTTGATTATTGAGTAACCCCTCAAATACCATAATATGCCTACTTATTTATCAAACTCTTGACTATAATTTAGCATGTGTTTTTAGAATATAATTCACAATTTATAAACTTGTGCTGTAGACTAAACCTTATTTGGATATTGCAAATGTCCTTAAGGTAGTTGCCAAAAAAGATCAAGAGATGGATAAGAACCACATCAAAAACAATCAGAAAATTAACAATACCCATTCTAAGGCACATAAAGGTACAAAGGTGTAAAGAATGGTTAAAAGAAGGAATGAACTCTTCAATTACAAGTTTTTTGTCAATCAGTTTTCTAATTGATCTATATTGTGTTCCACACCCACACACCTTTCAGCTGTCAGAAAGGACCAAGAGATGTAATATACCAATGTAAAAATAATCAAACAAATAGACCATAGTTGATATCCAGTTTTGGAGACAAAAGGGGGAAATGTAAAGAGCAGTGAGAATGGTTAAAAAGAAAGTGCAATACTAATCCACATGCATATAAAGAGTCAGACAAAAGTTTTAACAAGTCCTCTAAGTAACAGAAATAGAGTCATCTATATTACAAACTCTAACCTGCAATCCAAACAGATCTTATGCTGAGAAGGATCGCACGGTATGATCCAAACAAGACGTGAATGTATTATCCATAAGCTTTAACAAGTCCTTTTGCTTGGACAAGGGCAGGGACGAGGAGGCGTGTGAGCAATAGCAAACTTGCAACCTTTATACTAATCTCAGACCTTCCCTCAACTAATATTGAATGCTCAAAAAACTCACCTATATTAGGAAATTTAATCTGCAATCAGGACACTATTTTCGTCCATATCAAAATCCCAATAGACTCGCCTCTATGAAGAGCTCTAATCTGCAAAAACACTATTTTCATCCTGATTATTTGTGCCAAATAGGCTCAACCGTTCAGCACTCACCCATATTAGAAGCTGTAATCTGCAACCCAAGCATTATCTTCATCCTGATGACAGATAACACTCATACAAGTTTTTCCACAATCATTTTCTTTTTTATCTACGTCATCTTTCACACCTACTCACTTTTATATATGTTTTCACTCATGTTTCACACCCACTTAACCTTTTAATTATCAAAGATGATTTTAAAAAGTACAAGTATCATGTCAAAGTGATCAAGAAATGGATGGTAATCGATAACAATTAAGAAACGGATAAAACCCATATCAAAAACCATCAATTTAAATAGAAAACCTAACTTCAGGCCACAAGAAAAGAAAAAGAAAAAGAGAAAAGACAGTAAAATATAGTTTTGAAAAGAAGCGGTAAATCCGCCTTAAAAGTTTTGTAAGGTTACACAATCCTAACCACCAACAAGTTCCTTGTATTAACAGATAATTATCCCGCCGTCAAGCTTCTAGGGCTCTTTCCCTCATCGAACAAATCTTTAATCAAGAACCTAGGGTTTATCAAGAAACTGTTAACAGAAACACTTTAAGCACACCTTAAAACTACCATTGCCCTCATAATCTGATCTCTGCATTCCATTCAAATCAATTAAATCTTACCCTACTTTATTCCAACCATATCTTTGCACTCGCATTTTTCTTTTTCCGTTAAAGCAAAGATCCGAAAGAACAAATTCTTAACATAAAGAAGAGAAAGAAAAAATCAAGAACAAACTTGCTCTCGCTTTTTTTTAGACAGTAGAAATATGAAAAAAAATACAGTCAGAACAATAATAAGAGAAAGATTCATACCTTAGAAACAGTCGAACAAGTGGAAGCCTTCAAATTTACAGCAAAATCTTTACAAAAAAACCTCGTGAGATTTAGATTTTGCTCGAGGCTCAGTGAAAAGACTGGGATTTCGCTCAAGCCCCGAGCCAAACCAAGAGCGTCTATTAAAACTCTTTAAAATATATATCTATTACCTAGTTGATGGTCAGAGCAAAAACTGAAGCCGCACGCAAACGTAAGAGCCAAACTCGATACGTTTGATGAAAGGGTCTCGAAATCGACGTATTTAGAAGTGGGAGAATATTTATTTCTTTATAATATCTTTTATTTAATATGAGTTTATTTTATTGGGAATTACAGCTGTCGTTTTCGGGACTGATATATGTTTATGAGAGACCACGTAGATGGCTGTGGATAGGCATCGCCACGTAAGCATGTCGTTTCGTTTGACTGAACTTCATGGTTTATGGGTCTTGCCTAAAGTATGGGCTCACATAAAGACATATGGATTATAGTTGATGGAGGCTTGGATTTTGGATTTTGGATTTTGAGTTTTGGTTTTTATTAGATTTGGATTAGATTTGTTGTGTGGCAATTGGTTTCCAAGGGTTAGGGTGGTACAAGGTATTAAGTTTTATTAGGATAAAGGATGAAGTTTTCTTAATTGGGGTGGGGTCACAAAGGGGTTTTCTTTTGGAGTTTATGAGATTCATTATGTTAGGGTTTTATAGGAGTAGGGTATGTTTTCAGCATATCAAATTTGTTGAGTTAATTTTGATAAGTGTAAAGATAAAAAATTATGTACTTTTGATTTTGCATTCATTTTGATTAGGTTGTTTTAAATGTAATTATGAGTGTATAAATGGTATGTTTTATATGAAAGTTGGTCTAAATTTATCTTTACATATAACTTATTTATAAATTATTTCATAAGGGTTTAATCATTGGGCATAAAGTTTCCCTTTTAAGACATTTGTACATGGAGTCAAATAACATTGCCCAATTTTCACTTTTGAATTTCTTCCTTTTGATATGTTGGTCATGCCAAGACTTCCTTTGTAGTTGCATCGATTCATTTTATTTAATTCCCTCCAATATAAGCTTGCTCAACTCATTATGTTGCAAAATCCTCTCTTTATATGCTAGTTTGAGGTCAAGGTCAATTTCCATGGCTATTTAGAGTGATTCTAATTCTAATTCAGTATGCAAGATTAGTTTTTTTTTTCATAAACCAACTCATAAGGTGTGAACCTTGTAGTTTATTTCCATGTAGTATTATAGGCTCATACTACCTCATGTAATTTTTTTCCATAGTATTTTTTTTTCTTTTTGAAACTATCTTTGTCAAGATGTTGTCTAATCCCTATTGGTAGCTTCTACCTAACCATTTTCTTGTGGGTGATATGGTGAATATTTCCTACAAATTACCTAGTAATAGTTTGTGAAAGTTAGAAGTACCTTAGACATAAATTAAGGTCCTTGATCTATAACAATGGACCTTAGAGCTCCAAACCTTAAGAATACTCTGTTATACAAGAAATTAGCTATTTGTTCTTCCCTTGCAATTTCATTGGCACTTGCAAGTTTCTACCCACTTAGTGATGTAATTTACACATATTGGAATGTACTATTTTCCTTAGGATGGTGGGCCAATTGGCCTAATTAAGTCCAACCTCTATTTCTCAAATGATTCAAGAACCACTTAAGGATGAAGGGGGATTTCATTAGATGTCATTGGTCGTCCCATCCTTTGGTATTCAGCACATTTTCTAGCATGTCTCTTTATATCTTTATGCATGGAAGCTCAATAATATCCAACCCCAAGGACTTTATGAGCTATCCTCTTAGCCAAATAATTTCCTTTAATGGACTTGTCATGACAAGCTTTCAAAATACTGAAAAGATCATCTTCTTGAATGTATCTACACAACACAATATTAGACCACATATAAATAAAATGACATCACACCATTTAAAAATTATACAATTTTTGACAAGTTTCTCCCTTTTCTTAATAGAAAAGTGAGGTGGAAACTCCCTTGTATCCAAGTAGTTTGATATGTCTACACACTAGGGCATGTGAAAAGAAATAACAAAGAGTTATTCATCCAAAAAGTCATCCTTGATAGGTTCCTATTCATCATCTACACAATGGATCCTAGATAAGAAGTCAACAAGTATATTAAAAAAATTAGGCTTATCTATTATGGTCATGTTAAAGTCCCACAATAATAATAATAATCATCATTGAATTACTTTTCAACTCATTGCCAATTTATTCATCAAGTATTCGATGGAAGAATGATTTATATAAATGGTTACTTTGTAGCTTATGATATAATGGAAAAACTTGTTAATCACATGATCTACAACAAGAATGCATGCTTAAAAAATATATTGTGTAATTTCTCCCATTCTCATCTTCCTAACCTAACACTACACCTATAACATCATTCAATGCATCCAAATAGATATAAAATGGTAGTTTCCAATCGGGGCCTCTCAAAATCAGAGTAGTTGTCAACTTTTATTTAATTTGTTTAAAAGAAAACAAAAATTCCTTCATTTAAGCAAATTTGGCATCTTTCCAAATGAGGGAAATATTGGGGTTGTTATTTTACTAATGTTCTATATGAATCTTTTATAGTACCTAGCATGTTCTAAGAAACACCTTATGTTAATTTGAGTTTTTGCAGACTCAAATTGAGTAATGACCTCTATTTTTCTAAGATTTACCTTAATGCCTTCATTTGAAATATGATGACCCAAAATAATTCCTTGATCAATTATAATAAGATACTTTTCATGGCTCAAAGAGAGTTGTTCTTCTCATCATTTTAGGACTTTGTCCAGGTTTGGGAGGGCCTTATCAAAATTACTATTCTTGGTGCTAATATTTTCTAGCATTTGAATTTGTAAATTTTGTTAAGTAGGATTGTCCTTTTGTGTACTTTAACCTTGTTATTCTTAATATGGATAACTAATATTGTTAGAACATTTTGATATATTAAGAGGGGGGTGAATCAATATATACCATAAATTAATCCAATTCAACTTTATCAACCAAATCTTTTACTACCTTAACAGATAAAGAATCAAATTATGCAATTCAAAGCATCAACATACAACCATAACACCAGATTCACGTGCAAAACCTTAGAAGGGAAAAACCATGGTGAGCAAGCTACTTGGAAGTACTATCTAAATCCAACCTCACAAATAAAAACAAGATTTACAACAAGTTTTATGGGCTACAATTCAAAGGAAGCTACAACTCCTTGAAACACAGTTTTTATGGCTTCAACCAAAGGAAGCTATAACTCCCTATAGATTACAACACTTGCAAAAAAGAGGCTACAACATCAATACAACATACTTGACAAAATTTGTTGACCAAACACCATCACAACAACAACACCCTTCACACTGACATATATCTTCAATCCCTCTGCTCAACAACCTCTACTATCTTCAACTCACTTCCACACACACATATACTCCCACATACCTCCTCACATATTCACACACACTCATCTACTTTGCAATAAACTTGATCTTTTATTTATATCCTCTGCATGCTTTAAGAATTTTCTCCTTTATCGACCAAGTTGAAATGTATGACATGAAAAATGCAACAGCCACGACAAGTCAGCTCCAAGACATCTGCAGTAAGAGAAAACAAATGTTCAAACCAAAAGATAATTAGGACCTATTTTACCTTAGTACACAACTCCACACTAGCACACACTTCTAAACACCCGGTGCAATCATCTCAACATACCAAGTCAGCCCAACAAACATTAACCTTCCATGCATTAGCTCCAAACCAAAAGTGATATCAAACTGATCAAATAACATCATGTGGATCACTTTGCAAGCATTATATGACATTCAAAAACATCCTCATACACTCCTTTCACAATTTTGAATGCAAATACATGCTAGCACAAACAAACAAATACTAAACTCAAAATCACTTGCAATCCCTGAAAACACAAACTTGAGCTAGAACAATGAAAACCAGGCTTGTGGTACTCCTCAACTCCAGAAACTTGAATTGAGAAAACATGAATACAATATGAACATATCATCCAATCTATAAGAACACATCTTCATATACGGAGAAATGTAGAGCATTTCTCTAACCCTTTTTTACTACAAACACACTATATTACTGTCTTCACTTTGCTAGCTCTAAATCCTTCTGTAGTAACTTCTATGTACTGAAATTAGGAAAATACATACTTCACACATGTCTCTATCTATTTTCCAAACCATAAGGTCATATCTTCAAATGTAGAGCATTCTCCTGAGCTCCTTTAGTACAATTTAATGTGTCTTAGATTGCATGAAACCTTACATGCTTTCTTTCATCACTTATGCAATACTTTACATCGAGGCACAAAGAATACAACATTCATACTACCATAGACAACAATTATAATTCTTTTCACCAAAAACAAGAAACCACAACTTCTTCATATTAGCAAATACTTTAACTTGTCAACTTTTACTTATTCATGAACAATAAAAGATAAAGTACAACTGTGTACATATGATATTGATTCAATAGCATGCTCATGACTTTCATCACCATGAATTTTACTTCAAACTCTTATGAACACATGCAACCTTCCACAATACAGCTATGTTGACATCAATGATAACACATGTAACAGGTCTAATATTTTTCCTCATGGGTATCCCTTGGTCAAATTTTGTAGAGGTGTTGTCCCCTTCACCCCCTGTGTGCTTATTAGTGTGTTAAAAATTCTAAAAATACGAGAAATTTTTTTAAGGGTGGGATGTTTTTGGGTCATTTCTCTTCATTTTTTGGGATTTTAAGCTTTATATGTTTCTCTTGCCTAAGTAGTATTTCATTTTTCCCTTGAAACCTCAATCCTCTATGTTAAATCCTTGGTTGCATCAAACCTTTGAGCATTTACTTCCTTGGGTACCTTTTCCTTGGTATCCCCACTCCTTGAACTCTAACTTTCCCATCCTTTCCTTGTTTTTTCTTTCAACACTAGGGTTTTAGCCTTTCCTTTCCTTACATAATTAGTATGCCTTCTAATCCCTAAAACCCTAAAAAAATCCTTGATTTCTTTCTTTTGTTGCAATTTCAAATCTTCTATTCCTTGATTTCCACTTTCATGTTTCCTTTGATCTTTGAAACCTTGCCCCTTTGTTTCTTATTGGTGTTAGGGCATCAATATCACCCTTACCTATTTCACCTTTTCCCCAACCTTAAATCCCATTTTCTAGATCAACTCCTCACTAAGCATTGTATTACCTATCATATTTCCACTCCCACTTCCATCTTCCCTTTATTGGGCTTCAGGCTTGTAGGTGTACCTTGGATCTTAGAACCAAGTCCTTTGGCTTCAGTTTTTTTTGGTTTTTTAGTCCCCATGTCTTATTTTCCCCATGCCTCTACCTTTCTATGTGTTTCTTCCACCATGAGTGGACCTTTGAGAGAAATTATGACCTTGGAACATAGTTCCAAGTGTTAGAAACCCATGATCAGATCTGCAAACTGAAAAGACCTTCCACAGAGAAAATCAAAAAAGCAAAAGCCATTGCAAAAAGATGTGCAAATATTATATTCGAGAATTCAATTCATTACAAGATAATGATTTGCTTTATAAAAGCAAAGATGCAAACCTAATCTTATCTTGAGCAACAAGATAGCTCGATAAGATAAAGATAAGATCCTAAAACTTAGGAATTAAATATTGCCTAAGTAAACTTATGCAAAGTGTAATTAATAATTAATTACACCAACACCCCCCCATAAGTGCAACTTAGGGAGAAGCAAAATAAAGCATGCACCTAAAACTAAGATGAATGCAAGAAAGCATGAATGGGTCCCGGCAACAAGGCCTGATCAGGTACCCAAGTACAAATGCATGGAAGAGGTAGAGAAGGAAAAACCCAGTGGGACAAAACCCCCCTACAAATTGAAGACATGCTGCAAAGAAGCACTGGAAGAACACTGTGGAGTAACACTGGAACTTGATATAGGTAAGCAAGGAAATATTCTTCTGTATACTACTGAAATCGGATGAGAGTCACTGATTGACTCAAGGAATCATGATAAAGCAACAGAAGACCCGATGCCACGGAACACTCGAAAACTCCAAACGGGAACAACCCTGGAATCTGTGAAGCAATAGGAGAAGAGATGATGACATAATCTGGAAACCATGTATCTCGATGCCGATGCCAAACTGTGACTGAAACTCTTCCATGGGAAGGAGTACCAAAAAAAAACTCTGGAACAATAACCACAAAAATATGGCCCTCAAATTGAGATGGATCCAATGTGGATCATTAACCATGGGCTCTCAATCTGAAGTGTGAACCAATGAATCCGACATGTGTCAAGCAAGACAAGAAATGTGGCCAAAAGAAACTAAGAGACCAGATAACCCATACGGGTTTCCATCAAAACAAAATGAAATATGGGATCAAAGTGAAAAACAACACTCTAATCAGATTATTATGCATGAAACCCCCCTGAATGGAACTTTATCATAGTTCGTTTATTATAATAACTCGATGATTGTAAAAGGAGATCATACTGAAAATGCATACACAAAAAATTAAAATAGACCTCATATCTGTGTAGAGGACTGAATCAACTTTCCAACGCCGCAAGAATGATGACAAACAGAGCACCGAGTCAAAAGATATGCCCTCCGGAGTGAAAAACACAAGATCTAAGTTCAAAGGCCTTCAAAATAAATCTGGAGTAGAATCTAATAAAAACACTAGCACCACTGGATCAGTGTCAGAAACAGCTTTCCAACGGTATCTCGTTTGTGAAAAACGGAGATCGTATGCAAAAGATACGCCCGATTTAGTGAAAAGTGCTCCAAAATGCCCAATAAGGGCTGCAGGGCGCCCAGGGGCTAAAAAAATAGGCCCCTGGTCCTGTGCGCGACCAGGGGCTGCAGTCTGGGCTTCGGCCGAGCCCTTGGTCCTCCATAGGACTACCGGCTCTATAGAGGGGGATGGGCGGTTGGCATGAGGACCGGGCCTATGCAGGTGACCCGCGGGCCCTGGCTCGGAGGCGGCGATGGCAGCGTCGCTCGGCTGAGCAGCCGGTGGGTGGCTGCGCTTGCCTTTTGAACTAGAGAGCCGTGCTGAAAATAATGTTTTAATTTTTTTCATAAAACGTGCCTCGGGGAGCGTGCTGGGGAGGCCGTACGGCCCCTCAGAAATTTTTTTTGCTTTCTGGACCAACTGTTCAGAAATCGACGAAACGACAGGCGTTCTTAGGGTTTTTGGCCACTGAGTTTTATGCCCAAACTGCTCCAAAGGCTACTCCCAGATCTTGCAAAAACTAAAAATCCTCACAGATCTTCAAAATTGTAAAATAAAAGTCAATCCTGACTTTTTACAATGCTCTGAATCCAATGGTGAGGCCCGATCTGATCCAAAATGCCGCATGAATGATCTCAAGGCATGATACCCTTGAGGAATCCCGAACAAACCCTGCAATGATTTTCTCAAAAAATCTGAGAAGGGGCTGCAAATCAAGGCTCTGATACCATGTTAGAAACCCATGATCAGATCTGCAAACCGAAAAGACCTTCCACAGAGAAAATCAAAAAAGGAAAAGCCATTTCAAAAAGATGTGCAAATATTATATTCGAGAATTCAATTCATTACAAGATAATGATTTGCTTTATAAAAGCAAAGATGCAAACCTAATCTTATCTTGAGCAACAAGATAGCTCGATAAGATAAAGATAAGATCCTAAAACTTAGGAATTAAATATTGCCTAAGTAAACTTATGCAAAGTGTAATTAATAATTAATTACACCAACACCAAGTCCTTGGTTCTCCACACACCTTGGTCCTTGATCAATTCTTGGTCTCAAATCATATCCCCTCTTTAGTCCAGATTAACATTTCCTATCTAGTTTCATGACCTATTTTCTTCATGCAATTCATTCTCCTAGGTTTCCCTTTGGACCTTGGGCCTTTATGGGGATTCAACAACATATCTAGTTTTGGTCCTTAGTTCATTATGACTCTTGACCCTCACAAATTTAATTTCACTTGATTTCTAGTTCCATCTTTTCTCCCAGGACTCATCCACTAATCCTTCTCCTCTTTGTTCCCCATTCTCCCATGTTCTTGGTTCTTTTTTCCCTCATGCATCCCATGCTTGGTGAAATAACTAAATCATGGAAGAAAATGACTAATTATGGATGATGTCAAGTTCAAGTTTCCTTGAACTCTCCAATATGGTTCAAAATCCCAGGTTGCTAATAAAGGGAGATGTCAAGGAGTTCCAAGTTTCATGAACTCCTCAAAACTTTGAATCATTTCAAAATTAGAGAAAAAAATTGACAAGGAAAAGGCAAAAGAGACATTGAAGGCTCTTGAACTTGTTAAACCTTTGACAATGTTTAAGTGTTATGTGTGTCAGCAAAATGAACTTGATTCTAAACATCCCATCTTAAACCAAAATGGCTATGGAAACTCATTGAAATTATGACAAGTGAAGGAAGGTTGCAGTGTTCATTAGTGATCTCGACCTTATTTGTAATCTTTAGTAAAATACCAATAAACAATGGATAATACAACTTGTGGATGTCAATAAGTTCAAAGAAGTTTTGAACCACTACTAAAGTGCCAATAAAGCCCAAAATTGGTTCAAAAGTTGATCAAACCTTTGGAAAATTTTGTGGAGTGGTAGAAACGCTTAACATAGAAATAAAAATGAAATATGACTAATTTTAAATTACAGTAATGGTAACAAGGAAAGTTTAAGTCCTTGATCTTTTATTCTACATGCCTTGTTAACCTTGGGTTGTTTACAACCACCATAACTAATGGCATGTAACTTGTTGGAGAATTTCCTATATATATTGTAGGAATCTTCTCATTCTAGGTCCTTCATATTTGGTTTCCAAGATATTTGTAGGGCCCAAAGAACATTCTTCCATGTTTTGCAAGTACTATCGAGCAAATTTTTAGGCATGAATGAAGGAAAATGACCCCCAAGGTGTATGTGCTTTCTTTGTAATGTACCAATTAAAGGACTAAAATTTATTATAGATTCACATGCCCTTATCTAAATTATTAAGGAAAAATGGGGCCTTCATTTAAAGGGGATGGAAAAAATGAAAATAGAGATAGAGTAATAGCAAAACCACCAGTAGAGAGAAAGTATTCATAGGAAGCCTTAGGGTTTCAAGTTGCAATTTTGGTATCAAATTTTGGTGTTACATTGGTGTGGGTTCGCTCAATTTTTATAAAAAAATCTTTGTAACCTCTACAAAATGAGTATAAAGTGTACAGATTCAATATTCCTTGAATGTATCTAGGTGTAGTGTGTTTATTTATGGATGTATTTGTGATTATCTAACTAGGTAGAAGATTGTAAAAATTTTGTAATGCTTTTATGAAGTATATTTTCAAGATAATAAAGGAAGTGTCGATACTATTCAAGGATAACTAATTATCACTCATTTAATAGTTTAAAAATCTACATATTTGTCTAAATATATTCTAAAACCAAGTTTTATTACATATTTTGATTGATATACTCTTTTTTGGAACCATCGTTAAGATCTCACCTCTATTTTCTATGATTGTATCATTTAAGTAAATTCAATAACTTTATGCCCAATTGGATACATGTACCTATCTTTTTCTCTTCATATTTCATCATCTCAACATATTAAAATAAACAAAAAATTTATTTACCTTTAGTTTGTGTTGTTTCTAGTAGTCTTTAGCTTTTGTGTGTTATAGTGCATAACAAAAATAGGGGTTATTTTAGCCATGTCCTAAAATTCTCCCCATGGTAAGCCTTTATTTATTCAAATGAAGTTGCTTGACCTTGCACAATATAAATAACATATAGGTATGTTGTGACAACCGAAATAGGGGTACACTGTCCAATGGGTATGGTTTATGGTAAGGGAATTTTTCATATTATGTGATTTCATTAAACTGTAGCATCTTAGGGAAACCCCCTTGGCTTGATAGAACCAAAAGTGAAGGAGGTATTACCCACCTCAATCATTGGTCCTAATTTTCCCTGACTAATCATAAGGTTGTAGGGTTTTTCCCTAAGTTTGACACCCTTGGCACTCATGAAGAGACCTACCTTTATGGACTAAGGACTAACAACTCATATCACAAACAACTACTATGGATATTAATGTCATATATCCATTTACACTTCCTTGTAGCCATTTACTCTCTCCACAAAGATAACAATAACAATTCAAGCTAGAATGTAGTTGGTGCATTACACAAACGAAATTAAAGAAATATAAAAATAAAGTTTCCCCAAAGGTAGGTAAATCTAGTTTTTTCTTGATCCTCCATAACTACCTAGATTTGCTTGTAATCATTAAATCCATCAAGGAAGGAGAAGTAAGTTTTTCTAGATAAATTATCAAGAAATTGATTTATAAATGGTAAGGGAAAATAATCCCTTTATTCAATTCTATATAATCAATTAAATCTCTCAAGTTCCCACTCTTTTTAGATTAAAAATGAGGGGTGATACTCATTTACTATCCAAAATTAGGTAGATGAATCCTACTGACAAAATATTTTCAATTTCTATTTTAACTATTTCTCTTAGAGTAGGATCAAGTCTACATTATGGTTGTCTTACTGGTCTAGCCTCATTGGTTTAAATATAGTGGGTATAAAGTTTTAGGTGGACCCCCTTAATATCCTTATATTCCCATGTGAAGGGTTTGGTATGGTTGATGATAACATCAAACAATTTTAGTTATTGTTGATTTGTGAGCCAATTGTTGATGTTTAATTTTTTTTGAGGCAATATCATTATTTGCTTTATTTTAGGATGACTAGAGGAAACTATTTTAGTTTCACTCATTAGTCTATTAAGAGGGCAAGATTTGGGCTACACCATATGAAAAGTATTTATAATTTTAAGAATTTTTTTCCACTTAGGATTACACATGCCAAGGGGTAATATAATGTTTTCTAAAAGTTCTTTATGTCATTTTAAGAAAGCTCTACTATAATTAATTGCAAAAGAGATGAAGATCCATTTCTTCTTAAGATTATAAATCCTCAATTATTTCCAAGTCACCATATGAGTTTGGATTCTCTCCTAGTTCTTTTACATGCTATTTAATGGTGACCATAGCTAAAGAGGCTAAACTTTCTTGATTACTTGTTTGACTTGATTCATCTATTCAAACTTATTTATTTATTATTGGTGTTTTGCAAGTGGAAAAAGATAATATTTAAAATTAATTTTATTAGAGATCATCACTCCCAATATTAGTGGATAACTTTCTTTTAAGTTTGCAATTAGAGTATTAGAAAATCCACAAGATACTCCAATGAATTTGCTAGTGTAAATAGAGTCATTATCATACATAGTTAGCTAATCACCTTTCTAGGATTGACCTATTCACACCTAGCTTAAGTTTACTTAGGTTTCTTTTGATTTTGTCTCACTTCATAGCATCGATACATGTATCCTCATGAATTGAGACACATATTTTCTCACACTTGTCAAGTGAGGTCACAAGTGTCCCAACTTTGAAGGGGTAATCAAAGTTTCGATCCTACCTTTTCACTTCCTTATCCTTTCCTATATAAGCAAGCATTGATCATTGTATTTACACACTCTTCATTTTGTATATTGATAGACATACTACCGTGCTTATTTTGTTCACTTGTGGAAGTTTGTTTCATGCTCTTGATCTTGGCATTCTCCAACATGGTATCAAAGCCATGAGATCACATTCATTCCAGCATCAAGGTGACTCATGCACATGGCCTTATCAACGGAGCATCATAGAGCCAAACATACACCATCATTACATCCAAAAGGCTTAAGCAATGAAAAAATACCTTTCGTTATGTCAATTTTGATAACTTCGATTCTTTGCAATTTTTTAGGCCTTTGTGCCAATTGTACAAAAGTTGTTAAAAATAAAAATAAAAAATTAGCAGAGGGCCAATATGCCTGTTTCACATTTTTTGAGCAAAAAATTGGTATACTACATATATTTTTGCCCTATCTGACCTATTTTACAAGGTTCAAAAATTGTATTTTTGCAAGATTTTAGCGTATCGACCTGTTTGGTCAAAATTTGTGAATTATTTGTAGGGACCAAACATGTAGGTGGATGTACCCATCTTGAAAACCAAGTTGTTTGTCACTTTTTCAACACAATCTTTTTTAAAATATCATGTCACACCAACATTTGGGCTTTACAAGATCCAATATAATAGCACAAAACTGTGACAAAATATGTTGTATAGTGTAAAGGTTTGTGACACAACGTAATAAGTTTGACATATAAAGAAGGTCTGATCCTACTTTTCACTCTGAAAATAGTTGTCAATCATTGCATTTACATCAGTAATATCTGGTAACCATTCAATACTAACTAAATAATTATGTCTAGAAAATTAACACAAAAATAACCTCAAGAACCCATAAATCAAAATAAACAAAATTAAAAACAATGAAATAAACATAAAACTCATTTTACCTACAAGCAACTATTTGTTGATTTTAATTGGCAAAATGTGTCCTGATACAATGTTGTTTAAATAGTATTGGCGAATATGTAGGTGTTGTATTAAATGTTTTCAAGATTCCAGGCGAAAATATTAGTCGATCCAATTGAAACGCGTAGTTTGACAATGGCGAATTTTTTGCTTAAATATGCCTCATAAAAAAATCATTGGTGAATGGACATGCATTGGACTTATAGTTCGTAAAATCTGGGTGATTTGGACACCCTGTTGGGTGCGAGATATTTGCCAATTTCGACTTGGCCGATTCCTAGAATTCACCAATTGGTGAAGATTCGCCACTAAAATTTTCCCTAATGTTGTCTATCTTCCTGTCCAATGCAATGGACCTTCTGCAGTCAATGGAGCTCTTGGAAATTGTGGTGGAGGAGGTTGTTCAGCCAAATGTATTGGGAGAGGATAAGTTGTTACAATGTGTGCAATCATACAACCTGGATAAAGGAAGAGGGTTTGTTGGGGAGTTGTTCCCAAAGAAATTTTTGAAAAACAAACAATGTTTCAGGGTAACGTATGAGGCAGTAAGGAATGGATTGAAAAGTGACGATCTATGGGCCATGTGCAGAGTTTTAAACTTGTATTCAAATGAACTTGGGTATCAGATGGTTGATAGATTTAAGGATAAATTTTATGCACTTTCTTTCCTGCTGAATCACCACAAGAGGCACAAACGTGCTGCTCTACACAGTTTTAGGCCACTCAATCAACATGACCTTATGGAAGCTCAAGGTGAGAATAGTAATCTTCAAGAGGTCCAAGGAGAGGATGACATTGACTTAAATGTAATCCTCCAAGAGATAGAAGAAGCAGTCGATTACATGGAAGAATAAACATAGTGTCATTTTGTATATGACTTTTTGAATTTTTTGTATATCAAATGTACATGTGCTATACATATGTTGCACAATTTTGATATTATGAAAAATGTGTATTTGACAGCCACATAAATATGGTTGTGATATCAAAAGAGGGATGTGTCATATAGATTAGGCACCATTTTGTTGCAAATGGATAATATGATATAATCAATACTATAAATTTAATTATGGTTGTAATGCTTTTAAATATATTAATTTATAAATAGTTAAGCATTGGCCTTTTATAAAAAAAAAATCCATAGTGACGCAAATTGAAAAGTTGATCAAAAATTTCTTATGGTCTGGAAATATGGATAGTAAAAAAAAGATTCCTTTGATATCACTTGAAAAAATATGCATGGATAAGTTAAAAGGGGGTGCAGGGCTGCATAATATTGCAACAAGGAATCTTTCATTGGGTGCCAAGTTGGTATGACATATGTACACAAAACCAAATCAGAAATGGTGCAAGGTCATGCAAGAAAAATATTTAGACAATGTTAATTTGAATAGGATTCTCACTGTGTTAAATCCACCTTCAGGATCAACAATGTGGAACTTTTTAATCTCATGTAGGAAGTTCATAGGGTCTCATTTATCTTGGGAGGTTAATAATGGAAAGACAACTCTATTTTGGAAGGATTCGTGGAATGGGAATCCACCCATCAACTCTCTTCACAATTTTGAAAAAACATAGAGCATATTAGTTTCATGTTGGGGGGCTAATGTCAAAGATTATATAGATTGGGTAGATATGGAAATGAGAAGGGTCAAATGGAAGGATTTATCTAATTGTGCCATTTCAAATGTGCACAAAGAAATGTTGAAGTAGATATTGGAAAAAGGATTAGTTTATCTATCATCAGAAAATGATAAGCTAATGTGGGCTTTCTCTAAAACAGGTAATTATTCAGTCAGAGATGGTTATAAAGCAATTTCACAAAATGGTATGTAAGTAGGATATCAAAGGGCTTATTCATTTTGTTGGAATCCAATGATTTTTCCAAAGGTTGGATGTTTTTCTTGGCTAGCAATTAAGAACAAAATTTTAACAAGTGAGAGATTACCCAAACTAGGGATAGCAAAACCTTTTAACTGTGTATTTTGTGAAGAAGAATTTGAAGATATAAATCACCTCTTCTTGGGTTGCAAATTAGCTCAAACATGTTGGGATTTTGTGTTAAACAAATTGAGTTGGCATGCTCCTCTTCCGAACAATCTGTGGATTCTATTTTCAAGCTGGCCATGTTTTTATAATTCAAATGTTTCATAATGGTTAACTTTACATTGTGGATAAAATTGACTTGTAGGCTACCACTTGATGGTGACTGAGATATTTTGACGTGAGTAAATACACATATACATGCACATGATTAGAATAATAATTCTTGTTATAAACCAAGATCCAACCATTACAATTACATAAAATCTTATTACATATATTGATTCAAACCAATAAATCCATTATGATTTTGTGTCGAATTTAAAATGTGAATCTATGCATGTGAAATGAAAAATATCTATTTCTTATTTATTCATTTGAATAATATTAGACTGATGGGAATCTTATGTTTTGTTTAGTGGAATAAAAGTATCAAGATTATTAGTCCATAAAAAGTATATGGCAAAATGTCACTTGACCCATCTACTCATGTCTTGGTCTTACACAAGATTTGTCGTTGATAATTAAATGAACTCTCATCGGTTGCTTAAAATGGAAGGAGGTATCAAATGAGTGTGATAGAAGTTGAAACAAATCATGTGTATTTTTGTGGCAAGTTTGGTGAGTTTCAAATTTGTGGCCGCTTCCATAGTTGAGGCTCAAACAACTCATTTGAAGCCAATTTTGGCATAGGCGATAGTCACCAACAAGCATCATTTATGCCCTTCAAGCGCCCCACAACAAGCACATCTCTATAAAAAAATTATGTTGACCAACAAATATCCAACTCTAGCATCAAAAACCTACAACCTATTTGTAGTAGACACTGCATGTAGGATTTTTTAAGTGAAATGACCTATATTGTCTTTGTTTGTTTACAACCTTCTCAAGGCCACGTAGAAGAGGAAAGAGGTGTAAGGGAATTGCAAGTCCACATTTGTAGTCTTCACACTCATTTGTGGCCTGCAACACCATCTCTCATAGGAGCTTACCACATGAGCATGTCAACTCCTCCATAGGTGCCTAACACCAAGCCATCACCTACACTCACCCTGCACCAAATTTCAATGGTCAAGGTAGTGGTATACAACTTGCACCTTGGCATTTGGAATAGGAGAACCTAAACACATATGTCTTATTTATTTCATAGGACCAATCTCATTGATGTTGCCTTTATCACGCCTCTATAGTGTGTGGCAAGCAACTACTCTAAAAGAAAGTTCAAAGAGGTAAAATATTTGTAGGTATATCTAGTCAGTACCACATGACCTCCATTGAATTTTACCATGCTAGTCAACACCATTTCCCTTTGAATTGGTCAATATTTTCTCCAAATTTGGATACCCACTACTAACAAGTTATCATAAGCCTCTACAACATTTACTGCATATTATTGTTGACCTTTTCTTTTCATTCATCCAAGGCGATTACATGTATTAGAATTTTTTGTTACACTAAATAATTTAATGTTTATTGCTAGCTATAATTTTAATCAATAGTGGTTTATACTAACAATAAGCATCATTTCTCTTTTGGAGAGGGCTTTTCATTTCCCACTGAATTTTTCTCCTTTACACCACTTTATGAGAAATTTTTTCACGAGTACCTAACATGGTCTAGTAGTCGGGACTCATCATTAGTGCATACATTACTCCCTAAGTTGCAATTAAGGGGGGGGTGTTACTGTAAATAGATTTATTATCATACCTAATTAGCTAATCACCTTTATAGGATTGACCTATTCACACCTAGCTTAAGCTAGGTTTATTTTTCTTTTTTCTCACTTCATAGCATTGAGACACCTATTGACACTTGCTCACACACTTATCAAGTGAGCTCACGAGTGTCCCATCTTTGAAGGGGTAGTTAGAGTTTCAATTCTACCTTCTCACCTCCTCATCCTTGCTTATATATGCAAGGCTTGATCATTGTGTTTACACAATCTTTATTTTTATATTGATAGACATACTATTGTGATTTTTTTGTTCACTTGTGGAAGTTTGTTTCATGCTCTTGATCTTGGAATTCTTCGATAGAATCTATCATAACTATAATATTTTCATGGTACCCTTTGGAATGGTGAAAGATTGATCTTCCATTTGTAAAATGGTGTTATTAGGCTACAATTTAGTAAGGGATAAAATTTTCGTAGTTTCAACAATCATGACATTAATAGTAAATTGGTTGAGATTGAATAATGTGTTGGAGATCTCTACACCCTCAATTGATATTGTAATCACTAGGCTTCTTGGATCACCATATTTTGGTAGAAGTTTTCCCATAAGAAGGTCGACTAGGTGACCATCCACTTGAATAGTATTGACCTAATTTTTCTTCCTACTAGGGTTTTAATATAGAGTTGCTTAACTAGTTGATTTAGTTATGAAATTTCCTTAATCACTTGTAGCAATGGAACTTTAATTTTTAGTATTTTTATCTTTGAATGAGCCCTATTCATATTCAAATTATTGGATATAGAGAGGATTTTGAAGTTATTATTTTTAGTCTCTCTAGTTTAGGGGAATGCTCTATAATAGCTCTAGATATTGACTTCATAATGGCTAGAGACATTGCATTGTTAGTTATTTCAAATTTTGGCTCTAGAGGAGCTCAGATAGGCACCTTTGACGTATCTCTTGAAAAATTTCCTATGGTTATTTTATAGGAGACTTTGAAAGGTCTCTTGAGCAACACACTTGATGATTAGTGGAAGGCACTTTTAAAACTTATTTGGAGGGGTGTGGTAAAGGAAATTTTGGACTATCTTTGATTATTTAGATGAATACTCTAGATAAATGCTAAAAGACGGCTCAATGAGTCTTTGTTGGTGTGAATAAGGTGTTTTACCTAACTAGTTCACCTAGTAGGTCCTATTCACATGTTAATTTTAATCAGGTCCTAAGAATATTTCTAGAAGTCTTAGTTGGCATTAGATCTTATCTTATCTTTTTTCATTCAATTTTTTGTGTCTTAGGTCATTTAATGTTTGTTGTATCATGGCATACGATTAAGACACTTGTCATGATCTTGTTCAATCTAATGTCTCACCTTGGCTATATAACCAAGGGGTTCTCATGTGTAAATAAAAAATCATCAATCTGTTGTAATCTACCATGTGTATCCTTTGGTAGAATAACATTATTCTCTCATAGATGATCTCTCTTGTACTTTCATATAAGTTCCAAGTCTTGGATGGCTACAATCTTCAACCAAATATTACATGGTGTAGAGTATTCTATACCAACTCTTACATGGTATTAGAGCTTTTGGAATTGCTTCTTGTTAGTCTTAATTGAGAGATCTAAGTTGGAAATCTTGGTAGATCTTGAAAATTTAAGTATGCTTTTCTCTTGTATCAAATGATGACCTAAAGAATCAAAAAACTTGATAGAAATACCAAATTTGGGGGTTTCTTCTTTGTAGCTTTGCATTGCAAATCATAATTAGAGCTTGTTGGTGCAAATATGAGTTCACCATTAAGTTTAAAGGGTTCAAAAAAATAAAAATTCTTTTTTCTATCCAAATTGGGCATCTGAGGCTAGATATATGAGGGTTTGAAGCTAGGAGGTAACTACAATTTTGGTGCATTTTGGGTCAAAAGACCCTCTCATTATGACTAGAAGGCCTAAGAACACTAATATCGACTATTAAATCATCAAAATCCAAGCACTTAATTTGGAGCCCTCAAAAAAAATTCTTACCTCAAGTCGTTTGTATGACCATACAATTGTATGCACCATTATTACACAAGTCATCATACTTTAACATATGGTTGGCAATATTTTTAAAAATAAAAAAAATCAAACCTTGCATATATAGGGTACTACAAACCTTTCATAACAAGATATCACAAATACCATGGATGCCTATAAAAGCACCACATGGCGCCACTACGGCTCACCAACATAGGCCTTGCAACCCATAACCCTGCCACTAGTGGTCAAACAACACTAAGAAATTTCAAAATATTTCATCTACAATATGAATATTCCATTGAAGAAATCTATCAGTGTAACATGCCCAATGTTTAACCCAATGAATTTACCTATGTTTTAACCCAGATGTAAATAGTTTACACTTGTAATTTATAGCTATAAAATTTTTATTTTCTATTTCAATAACATGATGTACAATCCCATTTCAAACTTTCATTGCATTTACAAAATAAACATTTCAAAATCTTAAGTAATAATTTCATGTTACATAATCTTGTTTCAATGATAACATTTTCCCATTTACAATTTCTCAATAAAGATAGAGATACATGAATACATACATAGCTTCCAAGAGATTTAATGAAATAGAGATACAAATGGTCCAGATGTCCTTTTTGGCATACATACTCAAATTTTGGCTACCAACTGTATGAGGGAGAGCATCACTCAAGTGCTTTTCTGCCAACCATGGACTTACTGCAGTCCCTCGCACATCTACTAAACTGGTAAGATGGCCCTACCCTTTGACGAAGAGATTGGTTTGGTAACCTCATAATACTAGCCTCCCTAAGAATGGTGTTGTGTCTTACATAACTAGAGCTACCATACATTGGCTACAACCTACATGTATGACGTTCCCTGCCTAGTATGCAAACTTGGCTCGTAGTGAACTGACAATGTAAATAGTGGCTACTTACACTAATTTGGCCAATTTTTGATATAATCATTCGCTCAGAAGCAAAGTGTATGTTCACCCACTCCTTAGCTTGATTTGGTATTTGACCATTCATACTCTTTCTAATCATAACACATATTCAACCAAAAATATAATGACATAACTAAGAGATCAACTAGGTTACTCCCATCCATGAATTATCCTAACCCCAAGAACAACCAAGTTAACCACCCATGTTCAAAATTGACATCTTCAACAAAGTATTTCAAGATAATATTATTTGCTACATTTTATAGTCTATGTAAGCATACATGTGGTTTATGACAACCTAGGTATTGATCAAGTAGTGAACATAATCACACATTTCCATCATAGAAATTATATACATATATTAATCAATAAGGTTTCATCAAACAAGATTTCACCAAAGTTCAAGTAAGCTTATCCTAAAATACGAAATAACTTAAGTTCATTCAAGCAAACTCAACATGCATATAAATCATATTTTCCAAAAAAATAATGATTTCAATCATAAAAACAATATAGTAGTAAAACCAACATGCCTGGAATTATAGCTCCAAAAGAATATGTTGCTTCCCAAGCTCAATTCCCACAGTTATGTTTGTTGCTCCTACTAAGCTTAGCCTAATCCCAATACTAGCTTCTCACAAAACTCTCAACCAATGCAAATACATAGAAATACATAGAAATATCTCTTTCCTCACCAAAGCACTCAACAACTTACTTGCACAAAAAACTACAACAAAGAACTTTAAAATTATGAATGAATTAGAATGAATGAATAATCAAAAGGTAGAGAGGTTGCCTCTATTTATACTTGAGAAACTCAATGTTATAAACATGTTCCTAAATCTACCACCTTTTCTCTTCTTGCTACCACCACACAACAACAAAACTATCTTCCTTTCAAAATGCATCAACTAAGCTCTAAGAGATGATACGTGGCTGCTAAAATAGTTAGTATGGAAACACATATACAATACTAACATTTCCAACCTTTCTACTATGAATGAGTTTCCCCTTTCTAACTAACAACAACTGCCATTTTACTGAGTCAAACAGAGAAATATTCAACTACAAGTTTCCTATTTGTAAAGCAAGTCGACTACCTTCTTAAGCTTTAGCCAGGTCTAGCTAGATAAAGACTTTATGCTCTTATTTAGTTGTGCATTGGTTTTACAAACTTCTATTCATTTTATTCCACCTTTTATGGTGTCGCATATTTACACATCATTATGTTGTGCGTTTGTTTCAATGCATACTCAACAACTTTAATGAATTTCCTTACTTTGCATAGCATTGGTTTAAGTGCTTTATAAACTTTAATAAACTCCATCACATTTGCATATAACACACTATAGACTACACACTACACTTATGTGCTTTCACTTGTATTTAAACATCTTCACATATGTGCCATACTATGCACAACTTACGATTAAACATTTCTTGGCTTTATATAGCCATCTCCATTATATGGCTCGTGCTATATATGGCTCGTGCTATATATGCACCAAGTTTGCTTTATAATATTTCAAATGTATTCATCATTATATATATTAATATATATCTATATTATAATACTATCATTATATAATATATATATATACACATATAAAAAATCATTGGTCGGTATTTAAATATATTGACAATTATATATAATCACACATATATATATATACATATATAGTAATATGTATGTATGGGTATATACATTAATGTACCCTTATACATATATATTATACACATATACCATTATTTTAGTATCTAGAATATACACATGTATTTACATATTCATCGATCAATATATATATATATGTCCAATCGATATTCTCATGCATATGGTATATTTGTACATGAGTATGTGTAAATACGTCTATGTATACGCATGCATGTATATACTCACATGTATGAGTTATCGTAAACATGTACATATATACATATATACATTCTATGTATATACTCATCAATTAATATATAAATATGAAAACACAAAGAACTTGCACTTAACACAAAGACTTAATCTCATATTCCAAACCAAGAACAATCAAAGACTAAAACCAAAACCATTATAAATCATCCCCAAACTATGACTGAAGGTTACCATTTCTTGAACTAACTTGACTCAACTTAACCAAACTTAGGATGTCAGTGTGTGATAGCTCAAATAGGCTCATTTAAGGGTTACCAAACCAAGTTCTTCTCCTGAGTGATATTCCCCCTCTCTTTTGGAAGCTTGATTCTTTTCCTGCATCCAACTCAGTGCATCACAACAGTAGTAAGCTGATAACATTACATTCATATGCATCATATATCATTGCATTGAAAACATTCATATTGAATTGCACATTCATTCATCATATTTTCCATCCAAAATATAAAACATATTCATGTATCAAAGCATTTTAACTCATCAAAGTAACAATAAATAAGTAATAACACAATGGGGTGTAACATATTCCCCCCTTGTGAATCATCGTCCTTGATGATTTTAAGTATCAAAACATGAAACATTAACCATAAAACATAACAACATAACATAACAACATTGTTTTTAGGAACTCTCAAAATCTAGCAAAACATGAGGAAACTTTTGCTTCATTTCCACATAGTCCTCCCAAGTGGCAAAATCTTCTACATACTGATCCCACTGGACCTTGCATTGCAAAACCTCTCGATTATGGAAGTGAAGCTTATGTTACACCCCATTTCATAGTTACAAAGTTACTTTTACCTTCATGATTGAAAGTGTTGATAAATGCAAATCATGACTTTAATATGTTTAGTAGGAGAATGAAATACTAAAATATGCATTAAGATGTTATTGCTTTTAAAGGATTGATTATTTTTATATTTATGAAATGTGATGAAAGAATATGTATTGCAATGTGAATATTCTAATGCTTTGTCAATGCAAATGTTTTATGATGCAAGTGGATTTCATGTGAACATCTAACTACTGTTATTATGTGCTAAGTTGAATGCAAGAATAGGTTCAAGCCTCTGGAAGAGAGGGGAAGTATCACTCAAGAGAGGGGATTGGTCCGATAACCCTTAATAAGCCTAACTAAGCTTTCACACACTCACCTCTAGTTTAGTGAAGTTTCAATCAAGAATTGGTAAGTAAACCCTTAGCTGAGGTCTTGGATAAATTGGAAAGATTGTTTGGTCATCTTGGATTTGTTATGATTTTGGTTTTAATTTCATGATTGTTTCTTTGGTTGAATTGCGTGTTTGAATCTTTGTATTGGGTTTGAGCTCTTCTTCATGTATTTATGTATAATTATGATTAAATATATATAGAATGTATATATGTGTGTGTGTATAAATAGTAACTCATGCATAATGAATGAATGCATGCATGTCTATGTGGGAGTAGGAATACTTATGTGTATCCATGCACAGATACATCGTATGTTTGTCGATCGACGAATAGGTATTAAATGTGTTTATAAAAAAGATATGAATTCAATGTTATATATATAATATGTATATATATTAATATATATAAATATAATCATGTATATACATACATATTAATATATATATATGTGTGTGTGTGTGTGTGTGTGTGATATTTTGAAACATGTATATATATTTATTAGTAAACTGTTGTATTTGATAATCTTATATAAATGAATATATATATGTGTGTGTGTGTGTGTGTGTGTGTGTGTGTGTGTGTGTGTGTGTGTGTATTAACAAGAAGCTATATATAACTTCTTGTTAATATATATATATATATATATATATATATATATATATATATATATATATATATATATATATATATATATATATGAGTATGTTTGGATAGCGCATATATGGAGAATGGCTTATATGTAAGCCAAAAAAATAAATAGTAAAAGACAACGCATTTAATATGCAAATGTGCTTAGTGATTACATTATAACCTTAGCGCTAAAAGTAATAGAGTAGAGGTTAGCGCATTATGATGTCAAATGTTTGAGATATATTTAAAGTACCTTGTATTAAACCTGCACATAAGTAGAAGTGCATCCATTTAAATATGGTAAAGCCAGATCAAAAGACTAGTGCATAAATGTGCTTAAGAGAAAGAGAAAACTAAGGGTAAAGCTCTTTGAACCAGCACATGGTTTAGAGTATATAAGTGGAGCACATGAATGAGAGTCAAGCAACCAAATTGCCATTATTTGTTGTGCATAAGTATGACACAATAGGGAATAAAGAAAACCAACATATGAATGAAATCTGCAAAGACTTGTTCAGATAATATGGAGGCAAAATAAATATCAATGCATAAAGGTACTTTGACTTGGTCATTAGCTAACAACAACCAAAGGAATAGGGGCGTCATGTTTTAGTGGTGCAACTATATGAAAAGTATGAGCCAAATAGAATTCTAAACTACAATATAATTCCAACTTATGAAGTAAATTGAAATATGAGAATTGATCAAATGAGAAGCTGGCCAAATTAAGTTGACCTGTAAAAGACATTAACCTTGCATTTTTTATTGTTATTCTTGCTATCCATTTGAATGGACGAATCATTCTCCATTGTGTTACTATGCAATATTTTTAGCTGTCACCTTTTCTTCTTGTTGTTGAGTTGAACCTTTTGGATTGAGAAGTGTCATCTTTGATAGCTTGTTTTTAGCCTACAGTTGCTCACAAATTAGTATAAATAGAGGTGCTCATTCTTCCAAATGCATCACTTGTCAATCTAATTTCTTAGTGTTGTTCTACTGCAATTTAGTGCAAAGTGAGTTATGAGTTGTTAGGTTAAGAGTTGTAATGTTGTTTCACATTGGTTTTTATGAAGAGAACTATTGAGAGGCTAGAGGAGGTTTTTGGAGGTTGTTCTTGGAGAAAGTTGCAAGCAAGCTAGAGCCATTAAGCTAGGAGAGAGGAACAATCAATTTGAGCTTTTTTCTTAGGCATGCTAGTATCTATACCTTTGACTTTATGTTGGAAAGGTTAAATAGATTTGATTATTATATTGGAAATAATGGTTTTGAGTATGTTCTGATGTTTGTTTGTGCTTGCATGATCTTGTTTGTTACTTGAGAAAACCTGTCATAGTGGGTTGATACTTTTATATACCCTATATGGGAAAACATATGATGATTTTTCTACTTAGATTGTACATATTTAGTCTATGCTATATGTATGTGGAATGAAATGTGAAATGTGGATTACACCGATGTCTAGAGGTTAGCTTATAATACTAGGTAAACCTTGGGAATAATGAGGTTAGCAATACAACAATAAAGAAGGTATGAAAGACATGTCATCATTGATAGGATGTGACGTCATACAAACAATATTGTTAATCCATACTTGAGTGATCACTTGATCATTGCTTTACTTGATTATTGATTGAAACTGTAAGTGGAGGTTAACCTACTTGGTTGGGTTGTTTATTTGATCTTTGTTTAAACTACATAGGATGAGATTAACCTACATGATCGAATTGATCAATGATTATTGATTTTACCTTTGATTGGAGTCTTTTAATGTTGAAGGTCATACTTTGGATGAGATCATTTATTGTTGAATATTATACTTTTTATTGTTGAAGATTATACTTTTGAATGAAGTCATTTATTGATGGGTCTATACTTTTGATGGGAGTCATTTATTGTTGAGATTACACTCTTGAATGGAGACTTTTATTTTTGAGATTTTACTTTTGAAATAGAGTCATTTAATGATGTGACACTATGTTTATAAGTATGGTTAATTGATAAAGATAGAGTTACTTTGAATTAGTTGAAATATTGTAGTTGAGATGTCTTAGTAAACTCAAAAAGAATATAGGTTATTCCTGGGGTTAGGATAATCCAATGAAGGGGATAGCCTATGCATAGTATATGAATGGTCAAATCCAAATTGATCTTGGGAAAGTGTGTGAAATAGATGAATCTTTTATAAAGAATTCTTTGGCCAAAGTAGTGTGTCACTAATTACACTGTCAATTCACTGTGATCCAATTTAACATACTAGACAAGGTTATTCATACATGTAGGTTATAGCCATCATATGTCAATTCTAGTTATGTAGGACACAACACTAAGCTCAGGAAGGTCATTATTATGTGGTTACCCTACCAATCTCTTTGTCAAAGGGAGGGCCATATTACCATATGTGGTAGATGTGTAGGGGACCACAATAAGTCCATGGATGGTGGAAAAGTGCTTGAGTGATACTTCTGAACAATTGGCAACCAAGATTTAAGGGGGACTACCTAGACCATTCGTATCTAATGCCAATGAAGCTCAAAGGAGCTATGTATGTTTTCTTATGTCCATTTATATGGAAGTTGTAATGATTGAAATGTTATCTTGAGATTATATAAATCATTGTTTTGGAAAGTTTGTCAGAATCGATTATAATACAATGGGAAAGTTTGGAATAAATGTTGTTTCAAAGTGCATATTGTTTTGAATTACAAAGGAAAATTTTATTGCTATGAGTAGGCATATATAGTTTATTCACTAGAGGTTAAAACATAGAAAAATTTATTGTGTAGAACAATCGACATGTTATGAATTATGTGTTTCAAGTACTCTGAGAGGCTCAATTGTTACCACTCTTGGTTCATGTACCTGTAAAGCATTCCAATTAATAATATGATCATCCCTTGGCATATACTTATTAAGGTATGACACATGAAAGATATTGTGCATCCTGACAAGAGTCTGTGGCAAAGCAATTCAATAAGCAATAGGGTTCACTTCTTTGAGAACCTTAAAAGGACCTATGTAATGTGGAGCTAGTTTGGATGACTTCCCAAACTTAATAGAACTCTTGTGAGGTTTAACTCTTAACAAAACCTTCTCCCCTATTGGGAATTGTCTAGGTACCCCCTTTGAATCTACATAACTCTTATGCCTATCATTAGCTTTTGCTTAATAATACCAACTTGTTCCTACATTTTTTATAGCATTTATGGCCCAAGGTGTATCCTATCCTCTAGCTTATCCCATTTTATAGGATTTTGGCACTTCCTACCATACAATGCTTCAAATTGAGCCATCTTAATTGCGAAATGATAAGAGTTGTTATATGCAAATTCCACCAAAGGTAGGTAATCTTCCCACTTGTATTGTTGATCCACGCAATACATTCTTAGTAGATCCTCTAACACTTGGTTCACCCTCTTAGTTTGTCCATCAGTTTCTGAATGATATGCTGAACTTATGTTTAGTTGTGTCCCAAGTGAAGAAATCAAGGTTTTCCAAAACCTATATGTCACACGAGCATTCCTATCAGAAATAATCTTCTCAAGAATTCCATGTAACCTAAATACCTCTTGAATAAACTTTCAAGCTATAACAGGAGCTCCATCCATTAGATTCCTTGGAATGAAGTGAGCTACCTTCTGTAAGCTTATCCACCACTACCAGAATGGAATTGTGCTTATTCCTTGACATTGGAAGACCTTGTACAAAGTCCATGCTAATGGATTGATATTTCCTTTCTAGAACTTCATGAGGATATAAAAGTCCTATAGGGTGACGATGCTTTGCCTTCACCCTTTGACATTATAAGCAACTTTCTACAAATCTTGCAGCATCCCTTTTCATTCCTTTCCAAAAATACAATGGCTTCACATTAGCCAACATCTTAGTTACTCCAGGATGTCTAGAATATGGTGTGGTATGAACTTTCCACACTAAATTCCTTAATTCCTTACAGTCAGGTACATAGATTCTTCCCTTAAACCTTAATAAACCATCAGGTTCAAAGTGAAATCCTTCATACCTTGGGTCTTGTGGATTTTCCAAGAGTGCTTGCTTGACTTGCTCATAGTACTCGTCACCCTTGGATTTTTACAACACTTGACCATTGAAATCAGTTTGAATTGATATCATCGAGGAGATATGACTCCTACAACTTAGGGCATCTCAACCTAATTTTCCTTGCCCCTAATATATTTGATATTAAAATCATAATCAGATATCAATTCCAACCATCTTCTTTGTCATGCATTCAGATTTGATTGAGTAAACAAATACTCTAGGTTGTGATGATCGGTCTTTAGTTCAAAAGGTTTTCCTAACAGATAGTGTCTCCACATTGTAATGCATGGACAACTACTACTGATTCCAAATCATGTGAAGTATAATTTTACTCATAAAGTTTCATCTTCCTAGACTCATAGGCTATGACACCCATCTTGCATCAATACTCCACCCAATCCTTCACCTGAAGCATTAGTGATGAAAACAAAATCATCATCTGGATCTAATACTTTTAGTATTAGAGTTGTAGTCAACTTCTTCTTGAGTTGGTCAAATGTTACTTGACATTTCTCTGACCATTCAAACTTCTTCCCTTTTCTCTATAATGAAGTAATGGAAAAATCTATTCTATAAAATTTTGCTACAAACTTTTGATAATAACCAACCAAACTCATAAAGCTTCAAACTTCTAGCACATTTTTTGGCATTGGCCATTCAAGTACTGCTTTAATTTTTGTTGGATCAATTGCAATCCCATAAGCTAAAATCACATGACCCAGATATTGTACTTTCTTTTGAAAGAAGGTACACTTATAGAGTTTTCCATACAACTTATGCTCTCTTAATTGTTGGAGAACAATCCCTAGATACTAGAGATGTTCCTCTTTGTTCTTGGAGTAGATTAGAATATCGTCCAAGAAGACCGACACAAACTTATCTAGGAAGTTCCTGAATACATTGTTCATCAAGTTCATGAATGTTGCGGGTGTATTCATAAGTCCAAAAGGTAAGAATGTGAACTTGTAATGACCATACCTAGTGTATGTGCATAAAATTGGTCATGTATAATTAATCCTGACATTTAATTAAATATTTATTATTTAATTAATTTATGTAAAGTCGTCTACATGTAATTAAATTTAATCAATTTAATTATATTGTTCATTCATTTTATTCTCCCACCATAATTGAATAAATTTATTTTATTTAATTATTTCACATGTCTACTTGATTAATTAAATAAATACATTTTATTTATTTAAATTGATTATCATCTTTTGAATTTAATTAAATCTTTTGTTTTAATTAAATTTAAATATTTCTTTTCTTCTATTTAAAACTTTCCTCTAATTAATTAAATACTTTATTTAATTAATTTCATAACACATGTCATTTCTTCAAATTTAATTAAATATTTTATTTAATTAAATATCTTCTATTTTCTTCAAATCATAATTAAATATTTCATTTAATTATAAAATCTTCTGATTTCCTCAAAATCTTAATTAAATATTTATTTAATTAAGAAAAATCTGTATGCATCCATAAATAAATAATTGAATTTGATAATTCATTATTTATTTTCTCAATATCTTTCCATTATCTTCTAAAAAAGATGATTTTGTTAATCATCTCATCTTATCTCTTCCACAAAAATAGAAAAATCTTGCTTTATTCGTTTTCTTCTATTTTTCTCTCCAGTCTCATCCATCTTCGACTGTTCGATCTGTCAGGAATTATTACAGCCATTGATCAACTCAGCCAATCAAAATCCTCGAAAAACTCTATAAATACATGTGCAAATCCAAGCATTGGTTACACACAGACACGCATACAGAGACACAGACACATACATGCAATTACACTCACGCATTTGCATCTTTAGTATTCTAGCAATAATCATATCTTAGCAATAATTTGATCATAGCATAGCTTAATCTTGCATCTTAGTATAGTATGCATTTTAGTTTAAATCTCATTCTCTAGTAGTCCATTTCGTTGAGCTTGGCATACTAAATATGAGAGCAACTTGAATCAACGAAATGTTGGAGATAGAGAGCAATAAAATGACTTCAAAGAAGCTGCAATAAGAGTTTGTTTATTTTTCTTTAAGCTTCTTTGATATAAAGTTTTATTGATTGTGTTTTGAATTCATTATGATAGGCATATTTTCATACACACATAAAATGGCGCCCACCGTGGGGCCTATGCCCTGATTTTGACATTTTCTTGTAGAGCATTCTGGCAGGTTTCTATGTTTTGGAGTTCGGCTTTCAAAAAAATTCAGCATTTTAGCGCATCCGATACTTTCTGCAGCGCATCTGGGAATTTAATGCTTCTATTTTTGCAGGTATTTCAACGCATCTGGGGACTGTTTCGGCACTTTTGAGAGTTAATTTAGAGCATCTAAGGGATATAATAGCGCATATAGTCTCATCACATCTAGAATTAAATCTGCATTTAATTAAGTTAGCGCATTTAAGAGTTAAGTTAGCGCATTTGAGAGTTAAATTAGCGCATTTAAGGTAGATTTCAGAGTATTAACTGCTATCATTTATAGATTTAAATCTGCACTTAATTAAAGTAGCGCATCTAAAGATTGTTTTAGCGCATTTAGGATTTTTTGTAGCACATTCAGGGTCTGTTTCTACACATCTGGAATCTGTTTCGGCGCATATGCTGTCTGTTTTGGCGCATTTGGGTTGTAACACAATAACAGGATTCTGAGTCTGATGCATTCCGTAGACAAAATCTTTTTTTGGTTTAAAATGAATCAATCTAGGATAGTCACCACACTTTGTTCATGCAGTTAAAATAAACCCCATGTCAGTTGTGAAGCAATATCTTCACTTAGCTTAAATCATTATGATTTGGTGCATTAAAATGAATTTGTTTACTTTGCTTGATTGTGCTTGAAAGTGGTAGGTGACTATGCTCTCACCTCGTGCAAACTAGGTGATCAGAAAGCTAGACCCACATTATCCTTGTGTAACCTTGATGCAATAACCGAAGTATCCTCTCCCCTTGCGCAGTGCTGCGATCCTGGGTGTAAGAGAAACGATTATTGTCTCTAGAAATTGGGCCTGCCTGGGGATTTCATCACCCCAACGCGACTCAAACCGGCAATGGAGCTAAAGCCAAGCTACCCTTGACCGGTATACAAATGTGAATCTTAAGGGAAAACCTAAGATTACGAGTGCGGATGTGTCATACGAACAGAGTAGTACTCCCATAAACCCTATTGAGCTTAACCTCTTCAGGCTGGAATGCCACCTAATTGGTGATTAATCTCTTTCCCCATGTATGGCCACTCGAACGGGGGTCCCAAATTAAACACCATTGTTTAATAAACCAAAAACCTTCTATTTGATAACGCAGCACCGGTCGGTGTGAAGGCATCCACACTTTTGCAGTCTGTAGTAGAGGTGATCAATCTGCCATGGGAGTTTCATGGGGGTTGGAATCTTGGTTGGCCTGAGAAGAGAGTGCACTGTAAGGGGGAGCCCGTGCAGCCAAGCTTCTGAATTCACATGCTACCGATATGCGGTTGGGGAAACCCGTGTGGAATCTAGCGGATATTGTCCTGGCTTTACCATAGGATGTGCTTGATGTATCTGTGTTTGGTTACATTCCATTTAATTCAGATTGTTTGTTGTGTTTTCATTCACATTAATCTAGATAAAAGATCATCTGAAATGAACATGAAAAATAACAATTGAAATCATCCACACACCGGACTTTCTGACATCTTTGGTCCAGTAACATTCTGATATCTCTCTCATGCTTAGAGAGTGGAAATCAACAAAAAAATTCAAGAAGTCAATTTCCAATAGGATCAGGAAACCCAAGAAACATTGCAAAGAAGAAAAAAATTGTACAAAAGTCGACACGTCTTGCTTCGTTACCGCAGATTTCTTCATAGATACCAAGACTTTGTTAGGGGATTCATTGATGAGTACGTTGTAGAACCTTTGGATTCTTGAGCTTACTATAAGAGATTAGCTCTATCTCAATGACATAATCTTAACCAATCTCTTGAGTTTGATAATATACCACAACCTTCTATTGAATATCCATCACATCCCAATCAAATCCTTTAGTGATTTTGAAACCTTTCTTCGAAAACAAAGATCAAATCTTAAGAGTGCACCCTTCAAAAAAACTTCTGATTATTGATCCAACTTCCCCAACAGGATTTTGACATCCTTCATCATTGGAAGCCACAATAAAAAATTAGGAACATATTTGATCATATCATAGGATTCCCATCTTATTAGATCAAGATATCATCATTATCGCACTTATCAGAACTGTGATCTAAATTTAGAAGAACTCTTCAAAATCATATGCCTATCTCTACAAGATCTCAATACAATAAATTGAAGGACGAAATCCAACAAGAAGGTCATACCCAAAACACTCAAGAAGAAGGTGAAAGCAGTAATCCTCTTTACAGTGTAAGTCATAATCCACTTTTCAACAACGACATGGATAATAGAGAAGAAAATCCATTCCACAACTACAGAGACATGAACAAAACCCATATAGATAGTGATGATGAGCGAGATGAAGAACGTATTAGAGAGGCTGAGCAAGATCCCAAATTTGACAAAGCCATAGAAAAGATCTTGCAATGCGATAAAAAAAAATATTTCCTCTATCTAGCTGACCAAGGAGCTAAATTGCCTCATGACTTTGATATCGAGAATTTGAAGAACAAACCTGAAGAAACACCCCTATCTGATCTTAGTGCTTTGACTCAACAAATTAAGGCACTTCAAGGACAAATTAAAGAATTACAAGGAGGAGCCACAACAAAGAAATATACTCTTGAGGACATTTGTCCTTATCCTTTCGATTGAAGTCTCAACATGATTCCATTTCCCAAACATTGTGAAATTCCAAAATTTGATCGTTATAATGGGAAAGCAGATCCAATCAATCATGTTAGAGACTTCTGAAACATGAATTTAGAGTTCACTCATGAGGACACTTACTTGATGCGTTTGTTTCCTAGGAGTCTTGGAGTTCACTCTATGGAATGGCTATCAAAAATCACACCTCCTGTCAAGACATTTGAGGAATTAATCAATCTGTTCATATTACAATATTCCTACAACATCCAACACCAAATCACTATGATAGATCTTTGCAAAGTTGCTAAAAAACCTGGTGAACCTTTTATTACTTTTTTTCAGAGATGGAGAAGAATGTTCGCTAGATATCCACATCCTGTTCCTGAAAAGGAAAAGATGGTCACCTTCGTTAATAGCTTGAATTCAGAAATGAGCTATTGTTTGAATTTACATTGTCCTCCCTCCTTTGAGAAATTGATTGAAGATGCTATAACCATTGAAAGTTCTTTGGTCAAAAGAGGAATATTAAAACTTGACAAGGATAATCCTAGCTCATTCAATCATCATAACAATCAGGACAAGTCTAAATTTTGGACTCGCAACAAGAATGTGGTGAATGATGGTGTTGTTGATGCGAATCATGTCTCGACTAAGCCATTTGTTCTTATTACTCCAAGTACTCCTCGCAACAACAACTATAACAATGTCAACTAAGTTACAAATCAAGGAAACAATCCTCCTCCTCCGAAGAACAATGTAAATCAACATTCTACTCCCAATCCAGGGACTGTCAACAATCAAGGTTACCGGGGAACCACTAATAATAGCAACTCCTTCGGGAATACCTCGAATACAAATCCACAATGATTTTCATTCTTCTCTAGTAGAAGAACTTACACTCCACTGGGTCAATCGTTGGAATCTGCATTCAAAGAGTTGATGGCTAAAAATGTCATTACCTTGCTGCCTCAACGAAACTATGAACCCAGTGTGAAGCCTCCATCATGGAATGAGGCATACTATTGTGACTATCATCAGTGCAAAGGTCATCGCACAAATAACTGTCAAGCCTTGAAGAATGCCATTCAAGACTTAATTGAAAATGGCACCATCACAATAGAAGGACATCAACAATCAAATGAAGACCACCAAGCATTTCACAACCCTTTGCCTAACTATCAAAAAGGTGAGCCTTCTGGAAAAAGTGTGAATCATATTGATGATCCAATAATCAATCATATCTACACGGACGACGAGCGGGTCAATGTTATAAAAGTCAAGGAAAAAATGGAATATAGGGAGGTCAACACAACAACAAGGGCACAAGATAAAGTTGTCTTAAAGAGTGCTTCTTCAAAAATCACTGTGCCCCTACCTCAACATCAATATGACTTAGTCAATCAACTTCGAAAAACTCCTGCTCAGATTTCCATCTTAGAACTCCTGAAGATTTCCCCAGCACACAAGGAAATTCTAGAAAAGGCCCTTGTTGAAACAACTGTATCCACTGATCTGGATGTGGATCAATTTCAAGCCATGGTGGGACACTTGTCCTCACCCACATGCCTCTCATTCTCTGAAAAGGATGACGTTTCCATAACTCATCCCCATAATTCATCATTATATTTAGAAGTCATGGTCCACAAGTTTCGTATCAGAAGGGTTCTAATAGATGGAGGTGCTGGTTTGAACATATGTACCATAAAGTTAGTTCAGGCTTTAGAATTTTCTGAGGACTCCATTGATCCCAGAAGAAAGATTACTATTAAAGCCTATGATGATGAGGAAAGAGTGTCCAAGGGTTTAATCATGTTACCAATTAGAGTGGGACTTGTTATCAAAAATACTTTCTATCAAGTATTAGACCGTGATCTTGCATACATCATCTTGTTGGGTCGTCCTTGGATCCACGAAATGCAAGTTGTCCCATCCACATATCAACAATGTCTTAAGTTTCCTTATGATGGGCAGGAAATCATGATACTAGCCGATAAATCAAATGTCCAAACTTGTGCCAACATCAAAGCTAGTCAAGATACTTTGGTTCCTAACAATCGAGAAGCTCGTGCTAGTACTTCTCTCAAGATTGATACACAAATCAGTCAGTTAACCAATAGTTTTGACAAGAAATTAAAATTCAAAGACCATGGAGTTGAGGAATACTCTCTCTATTTGGCTGATTTACCTACATCACCTCAGTCACATGGACAACCTTCTATCACACAACATCAAATATCAGCAATGTCAACGTCAACACAACCACCAACAGAGCCAAGCACAAAGTTTAATGGATGATCCATCAAAGAAAAATTCCCCATGGAAGATCCTGAGGATAGAGAAATTCTAAACTGGCTCTATAAAGATGAAGATGAAGCAATTTTTAATGTTAAATTACCAACAAATATATATGGAAAAGGGTATTCAATCATGCAAAAGATGGGCTATGATAAGGGTCCTATCGGAAAAAAGAAAAGGAGTAGTTGAGCCTATTCACCTTCGAGGACTTGCTGTGAAAGAGAAAACTGGATTAGGCTATGATACTAACTCAAAAGAAGGAACATCCAAACAACTGCATGGAACTGTCTTCACATTGCAAGAAGGTTCAGATTCAAGAGAAGCATGTTTGGCAACAATTCAAAATTTCATGGATAATCACTCTGACATAGACTCTGCTGAATATGAATGGGACACCATTTACAATGATGAGTTCTAGAGGGACAAAGAGGTTGATGTAATACACCAGTATACCCCAACTCTAATCGAAGGTGAAGGTTTAGGGACCCAAACACGAGAAAGGTGACTATGATTCTAGTGATACTGAGTCAGATTTAAATGAACAAGATTATCATGAGAACAGTATCATCATTGATCCACCTCATACCTCGGATCCTATGGTCAACTTCGTTATGACCATAACCATAGCCAATTTCACGCAACCCGATGACCCGCTATCTTTGATCCATCTTGATCTCATTGATTGGGATTCATTCAAACCTATCGATATACCTATGTTTCCAAGCGATGAATCCATCGTCAACTTCCTTTCCGCGATGACGCAAATGATTGTTCCACTAGTGATTTTCGGCATAGAGTCTTTAATCAAGAGAGTGTCAATTCTCCTAGCTGCAAAAATAAAAATTAAAAAGAAAGATCTAACGGTGAAAACCAGAATCTAGCAGTGTTAGATCAAACAAAAGATAAAATAAAGAGCGTATCGGATGGTGAAAACCTTTTTAAGGCACCAGATGATGAGAATATTGACACTCTCCTGGAGCACTACCATGAGCGATCGCCTATCTTGATTGAGCCTACACAAGCCGTCAATCTTGAAACTCCAGAAAAACCAAGGATTTTACAATTAGCTGCATCAATGACAGAGAAAGAAGTACCAGAGTTCGTAGAGTTTCTAAGAGAAAATCAAGTCAACTTTTCTTGGTCTTATGCGAACATGCCAGGTCTTGATCTTGATCTTATCATGCATCACTTGTCTATCAAACCATGGGTTAAGCTTGTGAAACAAAAACTCAGAAAGATGCACCCTCATGTTGCATTATTGGTTAAGGAAGAACTGAGAAAACTCCTTGATGTGGGCTTCATAAGAACAATCGACTATGCAAAATGGATTTCCAACATTGTTCTTGTATCCAAGCTAGATAAAAGTGTCAGTGTGCACAGATTTCAAAGATCTTAATAAAGCATGTCCTAAGGATGACTTCCCACTTCCAAACATCGACACTATAGTTGATTTGAGAGCTGGCCATACCATGTATTCATTAATGGATGGTTTTTCTGGTTACAACCAAATCAAGATTGCACCCAAAGACCAGGAGAAAACAAATTTCACATGTCCATGGGGAACTTACTGTTGGAACATCATGCCTTTCGGTTTAAACAATGCTGGAGCTACTTACCAAAGAGCCATGACTACAATCTTTCATGACATGATGCATACATTCATGGAAGATTATGTCGACGACATATTGGCAAAGTCATACACCAGAGAAGGACATCTGGAAATATTGTCCAAAATATTTGCAAGATTGGAGAAATTCAAAGTTCACCTCAATCCCAAGAAATGTGTTTTTGGGGTCACATCTGGAAAACTCTTAGGATACATAGTATCAGGGAAAGGAATTGAAGTAGATCCTGCCAAGGTACAGGCAATCATGGAAATGCCTCCCCCAAGGAACATCAGTCAATTTAGATCATTACAGGGATGACTTCAATCTATACGAAGGTTCATTGCACAACTGGCTGACAAAAGTCTACCTTTCACACATCTATTGCATAAGAATGTTCCTTTCAAGTGGGATGACAAGTGTGAATTGGCTTTTCAACTAATCAAATAGTACTTAATGACTCCACTGGTTCTAGTACCACCAAATCCAGACAAACCATTGATCTTATATATTGCCACAACAAAGACATCCTTGGGTGCATTGCTAGCATAAGAAGACCATACGGGGAAAGAATGTGCAATTTATTACATCAGCAGAACACTAACAAGTCATGAGCTCAACTACACTACCATCGAGAAGGCTTGTCTAGCAGTAGTCTTTGCTTCATAGAAATTTTGGCATTACATGTTAACTCATACAATCAATCTTGTTTCAAAGATTGATCCACTCAAGTATTTGTTAAGCAAAGCATCATTGACAAGAAGGTTAGCAAAATGGGTAATGATTCTGAGTGAGTTTGACATTCATTATGTTGATCGCAAGGCAGTCAAAGGACAAGTTATTGCTTATCAACTAGTTGAAGCACCATTGCAAGCAGATCATCCCCTGCACATTGAATTTCTAGATGCTGATGTCTTTATTGCAGAATTCAAACAACCATGGTCCTTATATTTCGATGGTTCTTTCACTCAACATGGATCGGGGGCAGGCATACTGCTCGTCACCCCCCAAGGACACACCATTCCTTGATCATATAGGCTGATGTTTCCATGCACCAACAACATCGCCAAATATGAAGCATTAATCACTGGACTCAAAATAACATTGGAATGGAGGATTACAGAATTACAAGTGTATGGCAACTCACAGTTAGTCATTAATCAGATCAATGATGATTGTCAGACCAAAGATGAAAAAAATTTCCATATAAAAAGATGGTTGATGACTTCAAGTACTTTGTGGACATCAAATTCACACAAATTCCAAGGCTTGATAACAAAGCAGTCGATGCCATGGCTACGATCACATCATTGTTACAACTCCTAGAAAATTAGGCTCGCTATGAATTTCTGGTGGAACAATCATTTGCACCTGCCTATGACACACCTGAAAGCCAAATCATTTTCCACTTGGTGGGATCTGATTCACCTTGGTATGGCAAGATTTATGCCTACCTAAAAGATGACATCTTACCACTTGATTTATCCCGTAACCAAAAGTGAAATTTTATCCGCCAATCCTCTCGTTACACTCTTATCGCTGACACCCTTTATCGCCGTGGTCTTGATGGTACTCTACTTCGATGTCTTGAACGTGATGAATATGACAAAGCTTTACAAGAAGTTCATGGTGGCATTTGTGGTACTCATTCGAATGGACTGACCTTATCCAAGAAATTGATTAGAATGGGTTACTACTAGCCTACAATGGATAGGGAATCATTCACTTTTGTGAAAATGTGCTCAAAATGCCAGATTCATGGGAATCTCATTCACGCTCCTACACAAGAACTTCAACCATTTACGCCAACTTGGCCATTCTCCCAATGGGGATTAGATCTAGTAGGCAAGATTCATCCTTCATCATCGAATGGGCATACATTCATCATCACAGCCACATAGTATTTTACCAAGTGGATTGAGGCAGTACCTCTTAATAAAGTTACCGGCAAACATATATCATCGTTCATACTCAACTATATTATTTGTCGGTATGGCATTCCCAACGCCATTATTACGGATAATGGATGACCTTTCAAGAATCAAGATGTTGATGAACTTTGTGAGAGATTTCATATTCAACACAGATATTCAACACCTTACTATCCACAAGGGAATGGCCAAGCAAAGGCCTCAAATAAGACTATACTAAATTTTTTAAAGAAGACTGTGAATGATTCAGGGAAAGATTGGCATGTTTAACTCAATCTTGCCTTATGGGCCTACAGAACTAGTGTCCGCACACCAACAGGAGCAATGCCATTTGCTCTTGTCTATGGAGAAGAGGCTATACTTCCTCTAGAAGTTGAGATTCCCTCACTTAGAGTCTCACTGAAAGGTCTCACAACAGATGATGACTACAAAGTTTCTCAACTACAAGAGCTAGAACTCCTAGATGAAAAGAGACAAAGAGCAGCTGATCATTTGAAAGCATACCAACCGATGATGTCTCGCAACTATAATCACAAAGTAAAACCACGTACCTTTCAGGTGGGTGATTTGGTTTTGAAAGAAAATCCACGAAATCAGCAAGAAAGAGAAAAGAAAGGAAAGTTTGAACCAAATTGGCTAGGTCCTTATGTGGTTATCGCAGTCTACGGTTCAAGAGCCTACAAGCTATCGACGCTAGAAGGGGACCTATTTGACGAACCCATCAACAACATGCACCTGAAGAAATATTATGTTTAAGTCAGCTATCATCATCCATAAATGTCCTGAAGAAATACAAAAAAAATAATCAGAAAATGTCCTGAAGAATCACAAAAATAGCAGAAAATGTCCTCAAAAAATGGTTACCCTGGTGAAAACCTGGCAGACAGGCATCTCGGTAGCAAAAAAAAAATCCAAAATAATCTAAAAAAAAAAAATCGTCATAGGGTGAAAACCTGGCAACAAGCAGTCTACTAACAAGAAAAATGCAATAAAAACAAATAGTGAAAATCTGGCAAACAGACACTATTTGTAGCTCTCTGTCTATTAGTTCATGTTCTGCACTTGGCTTCTTAGCCTTCATTTCATGCATCTTTTCATCATCTTAGGTCCATACCATCATGCTGCCATCATTTGCCTAGAATGATAACGTCTTACCATGGCTTGATTATTGTACATATTCATTTTAGCGAGTTATGTTAATACTGGGGCAAATGCTGACATACTGGGGGCAACCAACTTTCAGGTTTTACCGAAACAATTAGACAATGACATAAGATCTAATCATGCGAACAAACAATCAAATCCTATAAACAACTATCCAATCATTGATCCAAAGCACAACAGTTTTCAGCTAAGTACCATATCATGACTCATATCTGGATGATCTAAAATCTAAATAATGTTTGGCATAGTAGTACTACATTCTGAACAATGGTTGTTTAATTTTTGATATCATCTCTCTAGAGCACACTCGATGATATACTGAACTAAAGTGGCGAGGAAAGAGGATGATTTTTCTTTGTCTGTTGTCTTGAGATTAGCTATCAATCTGGTGCAAATATGTTGTGAGACATTATTTCCAAAGCAATATCATTGATGACAGTTCCATATTTGCACCAGAAAGTTGTTAACCTTTGTCTGTTTACGCAAGAAATGCTCAGGTCATCTTGGTTCAATTATACCCTGATGCTTGTGTTCGCTTGCTATATCAAAAATCATGAAAGTTGTACTGAGGTCATCATCGATGCTAATTTTCCCTTTGATGCTTGTACATACTTCCAAATTTTTAAAAGGCTCTATGATGATTCAAGAAAGCTAACAAAAGGCTCAACAAATGGTTCGTTTCATTTAGTTACATTTCATTCTAGATTAGTGTATATGACTGCATAATGGATTCACATCAGAGTTTTGAAGGGCTAACAAAAATATCAACGGCTGTCATATCTCTATGGACTACTTGTGGAGGACATTTGGAAAAATTATTCATCATTCCATTATCATTCATTTCATTATCATTTCATCTAGGTCCTATCATTTATCATTTATCATTCATTTGCATATCAACTAGATCCTTTATCATTTCATTTCATTCATCTCTTAGGTATATCATATCACTGTCATATTATCATTTCATTATCGTTCATGTCATTATCATATCATATCATTTTCACCTTATTCAAATTCCTCATCATTTCATTACCATGTCACTCATCATTTCATTATCATATCATTTATCATCTCATTATCGTTCATTTCATTATCATTTCATTTCATTATCGTTTATCATTTCATTTTATTCTCTATCATTTCAGTTCATTTCACTTATCACTCATCATTTCGTTATCATATCATTTATCATTTTTTGTTCATTTCATTATCATATAACTTTCATTTTCATATTATCATTTCATTATTATTATCATTTCATATCATTTAAAATCATTCATCATTTCATATTATCATTTTCATTTCATATAATTCAAATTCTTCATCATTTCATTATCATATCCCCTTCATTTTCATATTATCTATCATATCATATCATTAACATCTCACTTATCATTTTCATTTTACACATTTGCATCTCATGTATCATTTCATTTTCATTATCCTTTCACTTATCATTTCATTATCTTATCATTTTCATTATCCTCTCATTTATCCTCTCATTTTCATTATCCTTTCACTTATCATTTCATTATCGTTCATTTCATTATCTTATCATTTTCATTATCCTCTCATTTATCATTTCATTATCGTTCATATCATTTCATTATCCTCACTTATCATTTCATTATCATTTCATTTCATTATCCTCTTATTTATCATTTCATTATCATATCATTTCATTACCCTCTTATCATTTCGTTTCATTATCCTCTTATTTATCATTTCATTATCGTTCATTTCATTATCATTTCATTTCATTTTATCATTTCACATCATCATCATTACAAAACATCACATTTCATCACATTCATCATCTCATCATACATCTCATTATTTTTAATCATTTAACTTCATATCGTTATTCATATCATTTATCATTTGTCACACTACATTCATATCATACCTTTAATCATCCTATCATTTTTCATATCAATTCATATTACAAATTCATGATGCATATCATAAACACAACATTCATTTTCCATCATATTATCATTATTTACTTGCATTTGAAAATTCAAAAACAAACATTCCATACATACATTTTCATATTATTTTCCAAACACCATTTTTCATAAAACATATCAAATATCCCATGACATATTCTCATAATCACATTATAGGTCATCCACCTGCATGACATCATTAGTACACATCATTAATTATATTTTTCATCATCATCATAAACACATCATATCAAATCATCATGCATATCATGTTAGTCATCAAATCATTCAAATGCATACCAAAATCCATAACATATAGAAATAAATGCATATCACATAATCATCTCATAAATGCACATCACATCATCAAAAATCATCGCCACTGCATATCATCGCTCATCATAAATGATACAAATGTCCAATGTCCAATGAAACTGAAAAGTCCAAAGAGGGATACATGGGATATGATCAAAATTAGTATATATGCTCCAAAAAAATGATATACATGTGTGAAATACATCACAAACTAGCTAGTCGATGCCCCTAATGGAGCTGGTCCAGAAGGAGGTGGCCTACCACTAGTACCTGCGTTTGGATCCCGCTGAGGCCTAGTAACCTCCATGCTCTGTGTGGTTGTCTGCAACCTACTCCTGGTCCTACTATGAGACCGTGGGAATGGCTCCCTGCACTTGGGAGGACACAACTCCTCATATCTGACATGGTAGTACTCTGCCTCCCTCGCCATCTCCATGCCCTTTGCAATAGCCTCTCACAAGGATGCACTCTTTACAGTGCCCATAAGCCTTTGAGCGACACCCTCAGCCTCCACTGCCCTCCGTCTCAACGCATCCCTCTCTATCATCAACTGGGCTATCTGTGGGTCTGGGGCAGGTTAAGATACCTGTGCTTGTGCCTATGCCTAAGCCTGTGACTGTGCCAGCTATGCCAGCTATGCCTGTAGCTATGCAACCAATCTCTGTGCCTGCCCCAACTGACTCTGCAACTGCACCTATTGTCCCTGCAATATCTGCACCTGGGCCTGAAGGGTATCTATCTGTCCCTGCTGTGACAAGGAACCAACCCTGATCACTGTCCTCCACCCAATCCCTGTCTTCGGCCTTCGCATGATCTGGACACCCCTTAGAATATTTGGCATCAGCCTCACCTACCCCTCATCCCCGCCGTCATCCCCATCATCCCCATCAGAGCTATCCTGCTCCTCTCCACTCTCCTCCTCATCTTCCCCAACTGCTGCCTACTCCCCACCTACCACATCCTCCTGCCTCCCTGCCCCTAGCTGAGGTACCACCAAAATGGGTGATGGCTCATCAGGACCAGTAAACTGTGGAAAGGGATGTGTGTGATAATATACTAAGTACTCATCAGACATACCAACATCAATAACATCTCGCCTGTCATCCCATGCCTCGGGCGCTAGAGTCGTATACTTTGTATAAGCTATTTGGTATGAAATACCAGGTCCCCATTCTGCCTCATCCTTGCTCCGCGCATAGTGAGCAACTCCCTGAGGCATACCCTGAGTAAATCCAAACTGTCGCTGTACCCGCATGGCCAAAAACCTCTCAATGATGAAAGGGGTCCTCCCTATAAAAAATCGCGAAATACCTACAAATGGCATCTCTAGGTGATCTGTATCCCACAACTCACAATCTAGGTATGGTCACCATATCACTACATCAAGATCATCCAAGCACCGTCTCCAGTAATCCACCTTGCCCAGCTTGGGCTGGATAAGGAACATAGCATAAGCATACACATAAGGTCTCCCTAGTGGCCTCACTCTGGGACAAGCCAGTCTTGTCACCGCCATATGCTCCCATGCCTAGATCTGAAGCAATGTCACGCTGCACAATAAACTAGATGCACCCCTGTATACCACCTGATGAAGGTCATGATATAAGCGAGCCAACATGCAGCTCCCCCAGGCATATCTCCAAGGTTGTCCAAGCATCTGCTCCAAGATCCGCCCCCATCCCACTGATAGCCCCTTTGATCGGCGATTCAGACAAAGGAGCCCTCCAATAATCGCACCCAAGACTGCCGACAAGGCTGGGTATCCTTTGAAGTCAGCCCATGGTACCCAATACCCTACTATCTGCGCATCCCCAAACACTCTCCTCAGTGCATTGGTACCACCAAGCTCCTTGTGATCATAGAACACAAGGGCACCAACCACTGAAATACCTAATATCCTGTACACATCCTCCGGAGTCACAGTCACCTCACCAGTCGGCAAATGAAAGGTGTTGTGCTCCGAATGCCACCTCTCTGCCAGTGCGGTCAACAGTCCCCTATTGACCCGAATCGGCGGCATAGCCAACAAGGGTCTCAATCCACAAGTCTCTATCAATACCACATCAGCGGGTGTCAGCTCGGGTATCCTATCCCACCTTGCCGAGTGTCGCTCCCTAATCTGGAGGTTTTTGAAAACCTCATAGTTTTTGGTTATCACAACAACAATCAATCAACATCATATCAATGATTCAATCCCAATCAAACAAAATCAATCAGATTCATGTCTATCTATCAAGTGACCCATATCAGTGAACCATATCAAGTGACCCATATCAAGTGAACCATATCAAGTGCTCTATCTAAGTGACTCATATCATGAACTCAATGCTAAATCGCTCTATCTGAATATCAAATCAAGCTACTCTATCATCATATTACTATTTGTTTTCTTTTTTAGGAAAGCAAATTTATCAACGATCAAATCATTTTTTTATTTGTACTTCAGTCATGAATACAAATAGGTTTGAATCACATTATTTACTATTTGCTTTCTATCACAGAAAACAAATTTATTAGAGGTTATATCAAACATCTACTCTTTGTTTTCTAAAAGCAAAGTTATCAGAGAATCCATCAATCATTCTACTCTTTGTTTTTCATTCAAGGAAGACAAAGTTATCAGCTATCTACTCTTTGATTTCTATTTTGGGAAACAAAGTTATCAATTCTTTATCAGATTTTCTATCAAATCAACATGATGACAAGACAATTTTTCTATCTATTGACTCAGGAAGCAATATACATCATCATTTTCCTATCACTTTCATCAAAACAAACATTCTGTTTTTTTTTCTAGATGCACTAATCTATGGTCCCTATGCACTAAAACTCATATGCGCTACTATTTTTCCTGGATGCACTAAAACCCAAATGTGTCGTTCTTTGCCCTGGATGCGCTCAAATAGTTACCATATGCACAATTTCCCTCTAAGTGCTACAACTCTACCCCTAAGCACCACTTCATTTCCTGGATGCACGACAACCCTATATGAGCTACTGTTTTTCCTAGATGCGCTGAAACCCTAATTTTTCTATGGCATCCTATATGCACTTCTGTTTTTATCGAATGCTCTACACTAGTTTCTACACTAGACATGCTAAATCTATCTTGTATGCGCTACTATTTTCATTGAAAGCGCTCCAAAATTTATCGAAAGCGCTCTAACGTTTCTAAAGCGCTAAAATAGAAATTAAAAACCTAAAATCTATGGCAAACAAGAAAAATTTACTTCAAACAAAAAAATTTGAACGCACAAGCGGTTAGATCGACTCACCGGTGGTCCATACGCAGCTGGCCTCTGGTATCGGCGAGATCGCTCAAATCTATGATGTGATACGAAATCTCCATGTTGCTAGGTCATTGTCAGAGCTACAGGATTCAAAAGGTCAAAAAGTGCAAATGACTTGTCTTTTTTACCTTTTTACCTTTTAAAGGTCAACCCAAGGTAAGTTTTGTGATATTTTTTTTTATCTTTTTATCCAAATTTGACTTTCATTTCAACAGGGGCATCTTTATACATCAATCGTCGGGAGTTAAATCATGACATCCCTCTCATCATTCGTATTTCATTATCCACTTAACATTTTTTTTTTTTTTAATCATCATCTGTGATTTACCTCCCGAGGGGGCATCATCAGCATCAACATCAAAAACATATCAGGGGCAAAAAATTTATTTTCTTTGAAGCAATGCGTTTCACACCACTTCAAAGAGGGGCAAAATGTATGTGCATAAAATTGGTCATGTCTAATTAATCCTGACATTTAATTAAATATTTATTATTTAATTAATTTCTCTAAAGTCTTCTACATGTAATTAAATTTAATCAATTTAATTATATTGTTCATTCATTTTATTCTCCCACCATAATTGAATAAATTTATTTTATTTAATTATTTCACATGTCTACTTGATTAATTAAATAAATAAATTTTATTTATTTAAATTAATTATCATCTTTTGAATTTAATTAAATCTTTTGTTTTAATTATATTTAAATATTTCTTTTCTTCTATTTAAAACTTTCCTCTATTTAATTAAATACTTTATTTAATTAATTTCATAACACGTCATTTCTTCAAATTTAATTAAATATTTTATTTAATTAAAGATCTTCTATTTTCTTCAAATCATAATTAAATATTTCATTGAATTATAAAATCTTCTGATTTCCTCAAAATCTTTAATTAAGAAAAATTTGCATGCACCCATAAATAAATAATTGAATTTGATAATTCATTATTTATCTTCTCAATATCTTTCCATTATCTTCTAAAAAAGATGATTTTGTTAATCATCTCATCTTATCTCTTCCACAAAAATAGAAAAATCTTGCTTTATTCGTTTTCTTCTATTTTTCTCTCTAGTCTCATCCATCTTCGACCGTTTGATCTGTCAGGAATTTTTACAGCCATTGATCAACTCAGCCAATCAAAATCCTCAAAAAACTCTATAAATACATGTGCAAATCCAAGCATTGGTTACACACAGACACACATACAGAGACACAAACACATACATGAAATTACACTCACGCATTTGCATCTTTAGCATTCTAGCAATAATCATATCTTAGCAACAATTTGATCATAGCATAGCTTAATCTTGCATCTTAGTATAGTATGCATTTTAGTTTAAATCTCATTCTCTAGTAGTTCATTTCGTTGAGCTTGGCATACTAAATCTGAGAGCAACTTGAATCAACGAAACACTAGAGATAGAGAGCAATAAAATGACTTCAAAGAAGCTGCAATAAGAGTTTGTTTATTTTTCTTTAAGCTTCTTTGATATAAAGTTTTATTGATTGTGTTTTGAATTCTTTATGATAGGAATATTTTCATACACACACCTAGTCCTGAAAGTTGTTTTGAATATTTCTTCATCCTTGATCTTTAGTTGATAACTTGATCAAAGATCAATTTTTGAAAACATTGTTGCTCCTCGCATCTAATCAAAGACATTGTCAATACATGGTAATGGGTACTTATTCTTTATCGTATCCTTGTTAAGGAAGCGATAATCAATGCATAAGCGCAATGTACAATCCTTCTTCTTCGTGAAGATCACTAGCACTCCCCAAGGTGAAACATTGGGTGTAATCAACCCCTTGGACAACAACTCTTCCAATTAAGCTTTTAGCTCCATTAATTTCATCATGGTTATCCTATATGGAACCTTTGATATAGGGTCTGACCCTAGAACAATGTCGATGGAGAAATAAAACACTCTTTTGGGAGGTAATCCAAGTAATTCATCTGGAAATATGTCCACAAAGTGCCTTAGGATAGGATATTTGATGAGTGCATGAAATGACACTTTAATTAATCCTTTTTTTATGTTTTCGAAGACTTTATTATATATTAATTAACTATGCTGGTGGTAGACTATGTGCTTGAATGTTTGCTTAATTTTGCCTTATATTTAACTAATTGGAGTATATATGAGAAATGATATATTACATTAAATGTCTTGCTTTTGAATGATGATTAATGGTGAAATGGTTATGCAAGTTGAGATCTTTTGTTGTCTTGATTGCATCCTATCTTTAAGGATTTTGTTTGGTTGATTAAGTGTTGATCTTATGAGGTGGATGTGTTAAAATTCATGTTTAACAAACTTGAAATCTGTCTTGCTCTTGATCGCTCCAGTTGGCTCCTGATGAATGTTTATGAATTGACTTCTTCAGTCAGTTTGAGAATTTCTTGTTCAACTATTATCATGTGGCAGATTTCTTTATGGCACTTTCAGTTTTGTTTAAGTTTAGTTTTTTTTGCTTTGCATCTTGGTGGGCTACACTAGTTTTTGTATTCAAATAAATGGATATTCTTATAAATATCCATCCTTAGTTTTAGTTTGGGAGTTAGTTAATATTTCGCTTTAGCTTAGTTAATATTTCACTTTAGCATTGTAATGTTGATTATCTGCACTTTTGTACTACTCGCCTATTTTGGCCAATTGGAATGAAAATAAGGAGTTGATTTGAATCTTAGTGTTTAAGTCCCACCAGAGGAAGAGCAGGGCCCACTCAACCGAAGGAGGTGACTTGTGTTACATTCTTTGATTTAGTTAATTTTTGCATTGTTCATCTCAATTGGAAAGTAGGAAAATTGATCCCTGTTTAATCATTGTTAGTAAATTAGATTGCTTATATTCTTAGATTAAATTCAATGTGTTCTTAGAATAATTCATTATACTTTACTATAGATTTATATTCACTTATTTGTTGTAGATTTAATTACTGTTCATAGAATTAGACTCATCGGTTATTTTAAAATGCATGTAGTTTTAAGGGAAGAGACAATGATGAATTATAGAAAGATGAAACTAAAGCTTGTTTGGGATTTGTTCATGGAAGTTAGTATTATTGCTTTCTAGATTAATGTTTATTTTTTGCAAATGTAATTAGATCCTTTTCTACAAACGTAAATAGATTTCCTTTCCAAGTATATTTCAATTCTAAGTTTTACATTAAAAGTAAAATTAGTTTTTAACTTAATTCTTCCATTAATAAATTGCAATTAAGTCAAGTGAATTCTAAACTAAGTTATTGGAGTCTGAACAATCGTTAGTTAAGAGATAAATTAGGATTAAGCCTTTAGAATTAGTTAAGAATTTGTTGTTAAGATCGACTCTTGAAAGCTCTTGACAGTTCTTGACGAAGCTAAACCATGACCAAAAGTCATTGTTTATAGTGCAAAACCCCCTAATTCATGGAAACACCCTTATCGCATACAGTTCTAAGACACACCTGGTTCGATAATTGATGAATTAAATGATGCAAGAAGTGACATCAATGACCTTGCACATCAATATTTCTCCATATTCGATTTTCCTAATTCCACCATCTCACCATCCTCGACTTCTTGAAGGTCCTGGGGTCTATAATTCACTATGTCATCCCGAGAGATGAACTCATTGCACTCCTCAAGTTTTTCCATTTTCACAGTGAAAAGTTGACAGCCCTTCTTCTTCACTCTACGTATTTGTACAATGAAGATTTGTCGCAACTTAACTTCTCTAAGCATTCCTTGCAAGAATACCCAATTCCCAAGATCATATAGACACTCTACAATTTTTGCATGACAATCTACCTTGGCTCCATGCTTCCATAGCCAATTCATTCCTAATATGACATTGTATGAACCTAGGGGGACTACATACAAATTTACTTCTGTAGAGAAACTGGAAAGTTCAATCCTTGCTTCAAATAAACATTACTCCACCTTAGCTCTTGTTTGGTTTATGTACTCAACAATCCAAAACTTTTCCATATAGCCAAATTTTCTAGAAATTTTACTAGCTCTACTAGGAGAAACAATTTTTTTTGTAGCATCGGTATCAACTAGAATTGAAATAGGTGAACCAAACAAAGTACCTAGAATTTCCACGAGAGTAATCTGGTACTCTGCCTATCGATTGTCTAGCATCGTATGAATCTTCTACTGAAATGCTTCTCATTGAGGAGGTAGAGGGTTTCCATGTGGTTGTGTCCCTGGTAGTTTGTTGGGAAATTGATTTGCGTAGTGATCTCCTCCACATGTAAAGCATCCTCTCAATGGCCCACTTCTTCATGTAGGCTTTCTAGAACTGCCTTCATTCCTACCAAAATTATTGTTGTTGTTGTTATTCCCCCTTCGGTTCCTTATTGGTTCATTTTGATTATTACATAATACCTTGTCCCCTTTCCTTTGAAAATCCTTCCCATCACTTGGCTTCTTCAGAGTTTGATTAGCTTGTGACCAATTAAAATTTTTCTAATTCTTTTCATTGTAGGAAGAGGTAGCTTTAAGCCTCTATTCTTGCTTAACAACTTTCTCATACACCAATTCCATAGTAGCAGGACTGTGCACATCTACTTCCCCTCTAATTTAGGCTTTGAGACCCATAATGAAATTCCTTATGTGAAACCACTCATCCTTTTGGTACATGGGTAGGTACCTTAAGAGATGAATGAATTTCTCCCAATGCTCGTTTACCAAGGAATAGCCTTGCTTCAAGTTCTAAAAATCAATAAGCTTCTATAGACACTTAAAAATGTCCTAAATGATATACATACTTGAATCCGATATATTAACATCGTTTCATCTTGAAACCCATATTCTTTTTGCTTGATTGATTAAATTAACCTAGTTAATTAATCGAATGCCTCATGTTCATTTATTAATCTAATTAACTAATTAGGTTAATTCACCCCCTCCCATGCTAACATTTCATCTTGTTTGATTAAATAATGCAAATTATTTAATTTAAACTCTAAGTCCTCTTATTTAATTTAAACTCTAAGTCCTCTTATTTAATTAAACAACCCTAAACTAGTTAATTAAATATCATTTTGCATTCCCTTTTCATTAAATAAGTCAATAATTTAATGAATATCATATTATTCTCAATCTTGCACATTCAAATTTAGTTTTAATTAACTAAATTGTTAATTTCCCTCCATCCACTTGCATAGGGAATATTCCAAAGGAATATTCTCCCATTTGGCTCCAAAACTGGAATGATTTCTTTCAAACAAACTTTGTAACAAACTTTGAAAGTTGTTACAAAGTGTGTTTGTTTGAATCATTCTTATCCCTTGATCTTTCCTTGATCCATGTGATCTTTCATTCTCATCCATTGATGAGAATCCTTGATCCATGCCTTCACCCTCCTTTTCATATTGACCATTGATGGATCAAATCAATTTGAGCCCTTGATTTTTCATTTGCTTTCCTATCAATACTTCATCATTTGGAGAGAAATGAATACACCTTTTTAGAGAAAAGTTATGCTGTTGAAACTCATATCGACTTGCATCCATATTTAGCATTTTTAGTTTAAATCTCGATCATAGTAGCTTAAGCATCCATTAGTGGATTCTATTTTAGCTTAGTTTGCATCCATTTTAGCATATTTTATATCCATGGCTTACATCTTTGAACTTCGTTTCCATTTATCATAGCTTGCATCCATTATCATCAAGAATCTTAGAATTTAGCACTCATCTCATCACATTAAATTAGTTGTATATCACGTTTCACGCATATCTCACTAGTTTCATCGATTTTCTTTAATAAAATCGATTGGAACAAGCTCATATTATCCAAGGGATTGGGAAAGGGTCATCATTCCACATCAATGCGACACCACTCCCACAACGGGATAAGATTCAAGGTCTTCGAATAGGTTTCTTTCAAACTTTCATGTTTATTTCATTTTTAGTTTAATGGTTTCTTAATTTTGATGCTTTCGAATACCATCGCGTTGGGATCATGGCTTAGTGGATTAAATATGCCTCAAATGTGTATGGATCTGGTGTATTTATCCTATACTATGATCATGGTCACAACTTCTGATCAAAGTAAAGTTAAGGTAGCCACCACTTTTAGAAAATTTCCACGAATTCATCCCAAGTAAGACTCAAGGAACTTAACCCAAGCTCCATCATTTTATTCATCCACCATGTGGATGCTTCCCCAACTAGTTGAAAGGTTCCCCAAACGGCCTTGGTTATCTTAGAGTAATTTCTTATCTCAAAATACTTCTCCATTTCCATGAGCCATGCTTCAGCTACATCCCCACTTGTGGTTCCCTCAAACTTAGGGGGGTAACCTTCTTCACATCTCAATATAACTCAATTGAAATTCTTTTCCTCTTGCTTCCTTCAAACCTAGATTGGGATTCATCATCCTCATGTTGACTTGACTAAGTATGATCATGGTAATTTTCTCCTTCCTCTCCATTAAGAACTTATTGTTCTTGCCTCTTCGTTCCTCTTACCTCTTGCTCGAGGTTTCTGAATCTTTCTCTAGTCTCAGTCGCCATGGCCAAAATACAATCCAATTTAGCCTCAGGGTTTTCTGCACTTTGGCCTACCTCTTGGCTATCCCCAAGGTTGGTTCTTGTTCTAACCATTTTCACAAGTATTGTTCCACCTAGAGGTTTCCATTTTAATTATATCCAAGGAAGGTTTACTTAGCATTCTATTTTTTTTTTTTAAAACAAACATTCATCCACAAGGAGTTGAGAGAAGAATTTTGCACAATTTTTGCCAAATCAATTTTTTTATTAAAATCAAAGAATTTTAATATCCTTACATTTACATAGAGTGACTATTCAGATAGTCTAGGGGAGAATATGTTGAAAAATTGAGGTGTTTTCTTAGCTTAATACTCTGTAAAACTTTAATATTGTTGATCTAAATAAGCTTTTTCCTTTATTACATATTCTTTGTGGGTGATTATCTTGGTTAATCCATTTTACTATTGCAGAATGTAGATAGAAGTTGATAGAAGAAGTAGACAGGATATTAGAAAGATTACACAAGATTTACTGTGGAGAAACCCTTTCAGGAAAAAACTCCACCAAGAATTATTCTATTATTCAATCTTCTGAAGTAGATTACAATAGCTTCAATTCTTGCTTGAGAATGCTTCTTCTGCCTTCACCAGAACTTCTTCACAACCTACAATAAAACTGATAATAACTCTCTTTAACTTGCTTGAGATAAATAGGCTTTAATAAACTTTGTAAACTAAACTTGAGTTACAAATACAATGATCAAGCCCTATTACTATCTCATGCAAATAGGGTTATTCTATGAATAACAATGTCAAATGGTCATCTTCATGCATTTGGGCATCCCAAACTAAAGTGGCAACTGAACCTTCATTCTATAAATATCTTCAAGGCTTCATCCTCAAAGTAGGTGCCCAAAAGTAATCCTACTTAACTGATCCTTCAGAAATATCTCAACATGCAAAGGAGGTAATTCCAAGAAGACAACTTGGGCGCCCAAGTTGGCTCCAAGTCATTTCTTGTTAACTGAAACATTTACTCAACACCATTCATGCAAGAATGGTCATCCCCTGTTAACTAGAGGTAGTCCCTGTTATCTTTCATACAACTCAAGTCATTAGCCATGCATTCCAAGTTAACTCAAGTCAACTAGAATTCAACTAAAACTAACTAAAGATAATTGAACCATAACTGAACTGAACTGAACTGAACTAAACTGATTCTGAACTGAACTGAACTAAACTAAATTGATCTGAACTGAACTGAACTGAACTTCATGCATGCAAACATCAAACCCTAACTCCTAAGATCTTTACATGCATTCAAAAGTGTTATCTCTTACTCTGAATAGTTAACTAAACTCAAGGTGAGTGTCACCTTACCATGTGGGCGCCCCATGTGCCCCTATTATTTAGGAACTCACAATGGAATCCCTCACATGCTCCTAACATTTAGAATTAATTACAAATGTCAATAATCATGATTATTTCATCAAATATTAATCTCATCCTAATCTTAGTGTTGTTGAACACTTTCCAAGAACTTAGAAGATACATGAAATAATTAATGTTTAGGATTTTCAATTAAATGGCATCCTATTTCCAATAGAATATCTCTCATATTCACTTTCCAATACATAACCAAGGGGGGACATATCCCTCATATTCCAATACATAACTAAGGGGGACATATCCCTTAGATTTTTGTTCCCATTCATTGTCAAAGGGTGCATAACCTTCAGACCTACTCTCAAATACATAATTTTGGGGGACATATCCCTTCAATTCACCACTAGAGAAAATTACAATAACTTTCAACATTGGAAGAACATGAGGGTCCCTAAAGATCATGACAGGACTAACACTCCATTCCAAGGGAATATCCTTGGAAAGTGATAAAGAATCTAACTTTGTAGGAGAGATAGGAGGTACAAAGTTAGTAGCCTCACATATCCTCTTTCTTTCTTGAATGATATAGGATAGGGCATGACTGATGGTTTTAATGTCACTTAACCATATTGCATTGTCATAATTGGTCCCCTCTATGGCTCTAATAATGGATTCCCTTTCCTTCTTGGCCTTAAGGTAGTGCTCATTCCCTATTATAGAATTTTGTGTAGTCATCTTGAGACGCACCATCCTTGCACAAGAATTCCAAACATTAGACTCATATGATGTTGGATGAAAGCATAGTGAGCACATAGGCTCCAAAGCTGAACCTGGTTGTGATACCACATGTAACATGGCCAATGTTTAACCTAATGAATTTACCTATGTTTTAACCCATATGTAAATAGTTTACACTTATAATTTATAGCTATAAAAAATTTATTTTCTACTTTCAATAACATGATGCACATTTGAAACAATCCCATTTCAAACTTCCATTGTATTTACAAAAGAAACATTACAAAATCCCAAGTAATGATTTCATATTACATAATCTCATTTCAATGATAACATTTTCCCATTTATAATTTCTCAATAAAGATAGAGATGTTGAGCAAGACAACTAAGAGCGGGGGTGAATTAGTTGTAGCAATTTTAACCTTTAAAACTTTCACCATAAGTTAGATCAATAACCATTCACAAATCCTTTACTCTGCTAATGTGATTATTTATTTATTTATAGAGTGAAAGAATCGGTTGGGTATTCGTCCCCCTATAAATTGTAGTGCGCCTGGTAAACATTTTTCACGTGACCGGTGATGATGGCGTGACATTCCCTCTGGTACTAGGGGACAATGGGGAGACTAGACCTTGTGACCTCTTGCCTGTAGCAAGATGCTTTAGCCAATTGAGCTAGGCCCACCATCCACTCTGCTAATGTGATTAATCATTAAGTGTAGAAGTAGAAACTAAAAGAAGTAAAACCATACACATAATAACACCAAATTTACATGGAAAACCCAATGAAGGAAAAACCACGGCGAGGATTAACTCACAATATAAAGAATTCCAAAACCGAATACAAAGGCTCACTGCCAAGACAAGACTTACTTGTCCAAAACAAGACTTACTATCCAATGAGGGCTCACTACCCAGAGGGATCACTACCATTGAATTACAAAGAAGATAGAAGAGGATTGTCATAGAGAGAAAACTATCTCAATGCAATAGAGATTTACACCACAATTCGCTCACACTTGTAGACATGCTTGAATGATATAATACACCTTCAGCTCACTGCCTCTGAGAACTCACCACTTGAATTTCACATTGATTTTATCAAACTCGCATCACACACACTATTTTGCATCTATCTTATCTTTCATTAACATCTCAACTTCTATTTATATCGTTTTGAACCTTGAAACTTATCCAAGGTTGGTCACACACCATTTGTATTTACAAATTCAAATTAGATCAATGCCAAAAAATTCTATGATGGAATTAGAATGAGGCTGACCTAAACATATACTTAATGAGGACCTAAATAAGTCTCAACACACTTCGCCACACTTACATGAACTTCGTAAGTAGTGTTTAACACAAGGTCGAACAACACCAGTGTAAAACACTTAAAATAATTAAGCACACACATCCTTAACACGATCCAATCTCTCCAGATTACAAACTTTACTTGAACACAATCTTATCAGCTTATTCTTAGAATTGCAAGTCCTAAAACCAAAATTCAAGGAAATTCGGAGCAACTACATTTCTCTCAAACCACAACCAAACATACTAAAAAGCATAGTACACATACTGGTGAAAATATCTCGCACTGTACAATAATCCAGAAGTCCAAATTCTAGATATAACAACTATCAACAATCATGAACAACACCTTAGATCCTCACTAGCATAGCCACACATCACGAAGCATATCCTAGAGCATACACTAAATACTTGCAAACCTTATTTATTACAATTTTCTCAATATCCTCGACATATACAACCAAAAACCAACTTACATGACATCAATGACAACAACCAGTTGACATCAATGACAACACCTTCATACTTGCAACAATCTCCCCCTTTGTCATTGATGGAAACACATGATGTGAAAAATAATTAAAGACAACACAATAGCTTTGAACCATCAATCTCCCCCTTTTTCAAAATTTAGAATGACTAAGCTTTTTTCACATGATTCTTTCTCCCCCTTTGACATCAATGGCAAAGGAAAAAGATATTTTACATTGTTCTCCCATTTGTTACCAAGAACTTTACTAGTATTGAATACTCTTTTAGGGTTAGAAGGAAAATATATAACAGTTAAATGCAAATTTGATCAATAAAACAGAGAAATAAAGCACAAAAAATTATAGTAGCAACTGGACAACACAGAGAATTTAACATGGTTCACCCAATATGGGCTACATCCACAAAACCACAATCATCCAATGATTTTATTATCCAATGCAAATCATATTACAATCTCGTGAATAATGCCATACTGCAACTCGCATCCTAATCGCTTATAACAAGATTTTTTATAAGCTTCTAAAATTAGGGTTTTACAAAGTCATTTTTTTATCTTGTCCATGAAGAAGTGAAAAATAGGAGAATTTTTTTTTCTTGGGGGCTGTTGCCCCCGAACCCCCGCTTTTTGGGGACTACCACCCCTGAACCCTTGGACCTTAGTGAGGATACATGAAGAGTGTATATTATAGCATGATCAGTCGACACACACCAACAATCTCCCACTTGGAGACTGATCAGGCTCCACACCAAACAATCTCCCACTTGGAGACTGATCTTGGATGACACCATTGCATTACAGCTCCCGCTGGAAATAAGCACCTTGGACCTTGCTGCTTTGTTATACTTTTAACCATGAAGACCAACCGAAGTTGAAGAGGAGCTCAACTTCTCCCTTATCACTTCCTTTGTAAACATATCTACTGGATTGGCATTTGTATGTATCTTTTCCAACTTTACCTGTCCATCCTCCAACATTGACCAAATGAAATGATATCTTAGTTGTATGTGTTTGGTTTTAGAGTGCAAGGAAAAATTCTTTGCAAGATGTATAACACTCTAGCTATTTGTAAACAAGTGATTTTTAGCCTGTTGTTTACCCAACTCTTCCATGAAAAGTTTTAGCCATATCATCTCCTTTGTTGCCTTTATTGTAGCAACATACTCTGCCTCTATGTTGGATAAAGCAACCAACTTTTGCAACTAAGAAATCCAACTCACTGTTATCCCACCAATTTTAAATACACAACCTGTAGTACTTTTCTTGACATCTATATCCCCTATCAAATTTGAGTCAACATAGCCTTTTAAATCAGTAGTAGAGCCCCCAAAACATAAACATTTATTGTATGTACCTCTCAAGTACCTAAGAATCCATTTTACCACATTCCAATGCTCAACTCTAGGACGAATCATATACCTGCTAACAACTCCTACGACATGTGCAATATTCGGTCCTGTGCATACCATTACATACATTAAATTGCCTACAAATAAAGCATATGGTACCTTGGACATTTTTTCTTCCTCCTCTAGTGTCTTTGGACACATATCATTTGTCAATTTAACATGACTAGGCAAAGGTGTGCAAACAACTTTGGCATTCTCCATATGAAATCTCTACAAAACCTTATCAATATAATCATCCTGAGATAAAAGCAATTTTATATTTTTCCTATCTCTTATAATCTTCATACCAAGGGTTTTTTTTCGCTGCCCCCAAATCCTTCATAGCAAAATAATTTTCCAACTGATGCTTTAACTCCTTAATGTGAACCATGCTAGACCCCATTGCAAGCATATCATCAACATATAAACATAAAATAATGTAGCTATCATCATCCAACCTCTTAAAATAAACACAATGGTCTGAATTACACCGACTGTAGCCATGTTCAACCATAAAGCTATCAAATTTAATATACCTTTGATGAGGTGCTTGCTTCAAGCCATATAAATTTTTCTTCAATCTACACACCAATTTCTCCTGACCTTTGACCTCAAATCCTTGTGGTTGTTCCATATATTTCCTCTTTCAAATCACCATAGAGAAAGGTTGTTTTAACATCTAGCTATTCCAAATGCAAATCTTCAGTAGCCACAATACTTAAAACAGTGTGTATAGAAGTCATTTTAACAACCGAAGAAAAAATCTCATCAAAATCAATACCATTTTTATGTGCAAATCCCTTTACAACTAACCTAGCTCTAAATATTTTTTTACCTTCATCCTCCTCTTTCAACCTATAAACCCATTATTTGGTAAAGCCTTTTTACTTGTAGACAACTTGCATAATTCCCAAGTTTGATTTTTCAGCAAGGAGTTCATTTCTTCTTCCATTCCATGCTCCCACTAAACCTTGGTATCCACTTGCATAGCTTCATCATAACATTCCATCTCACCAACATTAGTTAATAAAATAAAATACAAAGAGGGAGAATATTTTTCCGGAGGTCTACTTATCCTTGAAGATCATCTAACATTCACTGGAGTTTGTGGTATTTGTTGTTGCTGTTGTTGTAGAGCATGAGGAACCACTGGAGCATCATTGTTTGGGTATCATCCAACATTGCATAATCATTTTCTTTCTTCTCATGCTGCTGCAATTGATCTTTGTACAACACTTTCTCATTGAATATGAAATCCGTGTTTCTCACAATTTTTTCATTTTCAAAATCCCAAAGCCTATAACCAAATTCATCAATGCCATATCCAACAAATATACATTTATTTGATTTAGCTTCTAGCTTGGTTCTATTTTCAGAATCTACATGTGTGAATGCTTCATAATCGAAGGTTCAAAGAAAATAATAACTCACCTTCTTACCTATTCATGCTTCCTCTAGAATACCACAACCCAAAGGAGTAGAAGTACCTCTATTAATTAAATAAACAACAGTGTTTACAACCTCTACCCACATGTTTAAGAGCATCCCAACATCCAACCTCATACTCCTTGCACACTCCATTACTGTCCTATTCATGCGTTCAATCACTCCATTTTCTTGTGGAGTCCTTGGAACCATTTTTTGCCTACGAATACCATTAGAGGAACAATAATATTCAAACTCTTTGTTGGAACACTCACCACCATTATCAGATCTGAGATATTTTAATCTTTTACTTGTCTCATTCTCAACCAAGCTTCTCCATTTTTTAGAACTTTCAAATACATCAAATTTCTGCCTAAGAAAATAAATCCATACCTTCCTAGTTGCATCATCAATGAATGTAACATAATATTGAGAGCTACCAAGAGAAGATACCTGAGTTGGTCCCCATACATATGTATGCATGAGCTACAATTTCTCATTTTTCTTTTGATTCCCATCCTTGAGAAAATTAACTCTCTTTTGTTTGCCATACACAACTTTCATAGAAATCCATATTAACACATTTTAGACTCGGTAAAATTTTCTTTGAATGAAGTAATTTCATACCTTTTTCACTCATGTGCCCAAGTCTATTGTGCCATAGTGCTATTTTGGAACCCACAACCACTGTTTGATCTTCTACCTATTGAATTGCAACATATGTTCCTGAACATTAAATTTTCTTTGTAACAATTAAAGTCAAAGGAATAGTATGACCTGTACAAAGATATAAGGTGCCTACTTTCACACCTTCTGCTACCACTAAGGCAGCTTTTGTAACCTTCTAATTTTTATCACTAAATGTAACAACACAACCTTCATTATCTAGTTGCCCTACAGAAACTAAATTTTTGCCTAACCTTGGACTGTGCCTTACCTCATGTAGTAGCCAATGATTCTCATTCTACAACTTAATCTTGATTCTTCCCTTTTCAACAATATGACAACGTTCGTTATCATCCAAATAAACCAACCCAAAATCTCCTTGGACATAGTCAAGAAAATAACTTCTATGGGAGGTAGCATAAAATGAAGCTCCTAAATCTAACACCCAAGAATCATCAGCATTATCAAGGGAAAGAATCAAAGCATCTTCATTAGATTTATTACTTACCACATTTTCCTCTTTACTTCCTTCCTTTTTGTCTCCTTTATTTTTTTGAGACCAACAATCTTTCTTTAAATGACCCGGCTTACCAGAGTACCAACAATCCCTCTTGTCTCTAGATTGAGACCTTTTGTCCTTTGATTTTTCTCGTGACTTCCCACGACTTCCAAAATCATTTCCTCTCTACTTTGTTTTGCCCCTACTTTTTGCATTCAAAACACTGCTTGATGTGGATATTCCACCCGAGATTTTCCTACGAATCTCCTCGCTCAAAATAACACCAAAACATCATCAAATTTCAATGTATTTGAACCAGAAATAGAATTGCTAACAAACATTACCAAGATATTCCAACTTTCAGGCAAAGAACACAAAATCAAAAGAGCCCTAACTTCATCAAATTTTATATTTACAAAAGTTAATTGACTAATTGTATTAAACTCATTTAAATGATCAACAACTGGCCCACCTTCTACCATTTTCATATTAAATAAACGCTTCATAAGAAATACCTTATTCAAAGTTGAAGGCTTTTCATATAACTTTTCTAGGGTTTGCATCAACTCTTGAGTTGTCTTCGGTGTTGTAATATTGAACGCCACCGATTGTGCCAAGCATAAACAAATACTGCCAAGTGCCTTTTTGTCCAAAATATCCCAGTCCTCATCAGACATTGGTGAGAGTTTCTTGGTTTTCCCTTCCAATGGCTGTCGTAAATCCTGTTGATAGATGTAGTCCTCCATCTGCATCTTCCATAACTGATAGTTCTGCCCATTAAACTTCTCAACCTTCAACTTACCCTCGTCTGCCATTACTCCCACTCAACTGTTAGACTCCCACTAAATCGTGAGACCTTCTTGTAAAAAATAACCAAACACAACCTTGCTATGATACCACTTGTTAGGGTTAGAAGGAAAATATCTAATAGTTAAATGCAAATTTACTCAATAAAATAGATAAATAAAACACAAAAAATTATAACAACAATTAGACAACACAGATAATTTAACATGGTTAAGCCAATATGGGCTACATCCACAAAACCACAACCATCCAATGATTTTATTATCAAGTGCAAAACATATTACAATCTCAGGAATAATGCCATACTGCAACTTGCATCCCGATCGCTTATAACAAGCTTTTTTAGAAGCTTCTAGAATTAGGGTTTTACAAAGTCATTTTTTATCTTATCGGTGACGAAGTGAAAAATAGGAGAAATTTTTTTTGTATGTGTTGCCGCCCCCAAACCCCCACTTTTTGGGGGTTGCTTCCCCCAAACCCTCGCTTTTTGGGGGCTATCGCGCCCTGAACCCTTGCTTTTCGGGGGATTTTTCCCCCAAACCCTCGAACCCCAGTGAGTATACATGAAGAGTGTACACCATAGCATGATCAGTTGCCACATACCAACATACTCCCCCTTAGGAGTACACCCAATCAACTTAACAATGACACCACATGACACTACCTGCTCCCCCTGAGGGGTAGCCACCAAACATCAATCTAGAAAGAAGATAGATCCATAGATCCACCAGATTGATGCATCTCCATATGCATCTAATTCAAGAAAGGAGAGGAAATAACCCATAACTTCTCCTGGAGATACTCAAAAGTATCTTTAGGAAGAGCCTTAGTAAATATGTCAATAATATGATCCTTTATCGGTACATATTTGAGCTTTACTTAATTCTCCATAACCCTCTCTTTCAAAAAGTGATACCTTATTGGTACATGCTTTGTCCTTGAGTGCATCATTGGATTCTTTGAAATGTTAATTGCACTTGTATTATCATAGAAAATAGAGATGGGATCATCATACATTACTTTGATATCCTTCAATGTCTATCTCATCCACAAAACTTGTGTACAACAGGATGTTGCAGCAATATACTCAGCCTCTATAGTGGATAAGGAAAATAAATCTTCCTTTTTTTACTTAACCATGACACCAATCTGCAACCAAGAAAGAATACACCACCACTTGTACTTTTTTTTTCATCAACACAACCTACCCAATCTGCATATGTATATGCACTTAGTGTAAAATTATTATCCCTAGGATACCATAAGCCATAATCTAGAGTGCCATTTAGATATTTGAATATACTCTTAACGACTACAACATGTGTTTCTTTAGGATCCTCTTGAAATCTAGCTACAAGACAAACTATGTGCATGATATCTGGTCTAGTAGCAGTTAAATACAATAGTCATCCAATCATAGATCTATATTTTCTCTGATCAACCTTAGGTGAATCATCATCTTTACTCAATTTGTAGTCAATCACCATAGGAGTGCATACCGGTTTGGAACCATCCATCCCAAATTTCAACATTTCTTTTACATACTTTGACTGTGAAATAAAAATCCATTATTTTATTTGATTGATTTGCAACCCAAGAAAGAAATTCATCTCACCAAACATAGACATCTCAAACTCTTTTTGCATTTCTTCAACAAACATTTTGCACATTGTTTCTGTATACATCCAAAATTGGTCTAGAGAATATTAATTGAATAGTGGTTATTTGATTAATAAAAATATTTATTTCCTCTACTGTATAAATAAATTGTAAAGTTTATTTATATAGTTCGTATTTCTTAATTCCTCTTATCTAAGCCACTTTCTTCATGATTTAATTAAATGGACAAATTTAACTAATTTGTTTTACTTGATTAATTCCCTCTCATTAAATTTGAATTCTTAATTCAAATTTTGTCACATTTCTCCATATTTTTCTAACCTCCTTCCACATCATCTTCCAACTCACCATGTGTCACATGAAAATAATTATTCCTAATTTCTAAAATGGGTATTTACCCTCAACAATCTCAACAAACTCAGGGACACATGGCTTCTTATTTCCATTTATTATTTTCTACACTTGGCAAGATTGTTCTACTAAAGGGGAACCCTTCCTTATTTCTCTCCAACTTCCTCATTTCTCACCATTGAGAGCTTAGTTTGTATTTTGATTTAGCATTTAGAATAGTTTAGCAAGTAAATTATAATCATGGTTGCATTCTTAGATGTGTCTTAGTTTGCATACAATATTTAGAATCATTCTCATAGCATCTCCATTAGTTTAATTCAACATTGCATCATTTCATTAGCATGCTGTATACAACAATTCACCATTCAACATGTCATTTAGTCCATTATCAATCAAAAAAATCATCATGTAGATGTACATGTAGTTTCTGCATTCTAGTTTAATGGCTACTCATTTCTTAGGTGGCATCCCTGTAATTCATGCATAATTAAGATCTAAGAGCACTATTGCCAGGATCCTTAAGAATAGAGGAAGATGGAATGCCTTAAAGGAATCATTTTATCAAATTGTGTTGTTAATTTAGATTTCCTTAATGTAATACATTGCATCTGTTGTGTGTTATTGATTACTTTAATTCACATATTTTCTCACACACATAAATTGGCACCCACCGTGGGGCTTAGCCCCCTATTATTTTGATATTTTTCTAGAAAGTATGTTTTTATAGGTTTAGACGTGAGTTTCTCTGGCGCAACCGTTAATTCCTCCAGTGCACCCAAAATATTCTCCAGTGCATTCATCGACTGTTCCAGTGCAACAAGGGATTCCTCTAGCGCATCCATGCCATTCTGTGGGACATTAGGGGGTTTCTATAGCGTATTTACCACTTTTTGTAGCGCATTTCATGTTTTCTATGGCGTATTGACTTATTTCTGCAGTGCATTTAACTTTTCAGTGCATCAGTTTATTGTAATGGTGCATTTGATTTTCTCTACAAATATATTCTGAGTCTAAAAACTAATGGATGTTTTTCTATTGTGCAGGCTTCATAAATGCTACCAGAGACTTTGCTGAAACTCAAGAATGCTGCCAAAGAAACATTTATTGCAAACTACTAATAAATCTGATGTAGGGGCTGGAGTGATTTATTTCCTTTTTGCTTAATTTAGGAATCTAGACTAATTAGGAAGGAAAGAACACCATGTATGTTGTGTGTATTGGATGGTAGGAATATTCTCTCCCCTTAATTGGGTGACCAAAAATCCAGACCCATTCTTGTTTATTTGCGAGTGTAAGTGGAGTATACAACACGTGTTCTCTCTTTATTCATGCGAAATAAAGATTAATCGAACTACGGGTATACTTGCTTGCTTTTGTTTATCTTAGAGGGCCTGCCTTGTGGGAAAAAGTAATCACCCAAGGGAACGACCCAACCAGTAACACGCTAAAACTAAGTGACTTCCAACTGATATATAAGTGTGGGTACTTGTTGAAAGGAAAGTATCACGACGATGGTTCCAAGAAGAAGAGAAGCAATGGTCTCTTGTCGCATGGATCATCCCCCATGAACAAAATGTATGTACTAGAACCCTTGTTATAGTTGGCCAAAAACCTTTATCTATTCTTTGGTGCAGCAACGATCATTGCAAAGGCATCCACATTCTCGCAATTTTTAGTAGAGATGATCAACCTGCCATGGGAGTTTTATGGGGGCTGGAAGCTTGGTTGACCTGAGAAGTGAGTGCACTGTAAGAGGGATCCCATGTAGCCAAGCTTCTGAATTCATCCGCTAAGAATAAGTGTGGTTGGAGTAAAATCCACGTGGAATCTAAAAGAATACAGTCTTACATAGCCTTAAGAGTGTACATTACTTGATTGTGTTTGTCAAAGTGTTTTCAAAACAAGATTCACACAAAACCTTACACACTAAAAGTGCAAAACTGTGATTCAGAAAACATCATTTGAAATAGACCATTCTCTGGTTGAAAACCAGGAAAATCAAGTAAACTGGCAACAAACTGTTATATTCCCCTGTTTAATGCATACACTGCTTCTTTTAGCGCATTTACTGCTTTTTCCGGCGCATATACCCTATGTTACAGTGCATTCACTACTTTTGTCAGCACATTCACCACTTTTACTAGCGCATCCCTTGAATTATGTGGCACATTTACCAAATTCTGTAGTGCATTCACCTGAAACTTTGGCGCATTTGAGCTATTCCCCAGTGCATACACCTAATTCTACAGCACATCCAAACTTTTCTCTAGCACATCCAAGCCATGCTATAGCACATATGCCTTTTAGCGCATACACTAACTGTTATGACACATCCACCAAAATTCATAACCAAAGAGCTGAATTTGATTCCCATTTGACATTTTGAAACCAGAATTTAGAACCCTGTCCAATCCAGAATCATTCCTTAGTTGCAAAAAAGTCTAAACATGTTCTTCACCAAATGATTTCATGAAAGATTAAAATCTAGAAACCAAAGTCCATAGCTCTTAGTCCAAAAGCTCATCAAAAACATCTCTCAACACTCTACGAATTTATAGAGAGATTGCTCTTCAATTTCTATAGAAAAGTTTCAAAGAACAACCCCAAATTGTATTTATTTTATTATTGTCAAAATCCAAGACTTTTCCAAGATTTGAACATCTCATCTAGGAATGAAATTTTTCCCCCATTTCACAATTGAAACCAAAATTTCAAAATCTTCTCAAGTTCAGAACTATTCCTTAGGTTCCTTAGAGTCTAAACTTGTTAAAATTGACCTCTACAAGTGGAATCCTTGACCTAAACTTTGATCAATCATCTAAAAATTTCCAATCATCATCAAAATCCAACTTTGATCATCAAGTTGAGTTTCCCCATCAGGATTTATCATCCTTCATCCATAAACAATACACTTTACATCAAATTTTATCACCTTAGTCACATCAATAGGATTCATTATTCTATTTGACTTAGGTATTCCTTGGCACTCCTAAATAACGATCAAAATTTAGCAAACCTTCATCATTTGCATGCCCGTTTTAACAAGGTCCCAAAAGCAAAAACTTAAGGATAAGGAACTTGAATCTCAAAATACCATGGGTGAACTGGAAGAAAATCCCTTTAACAAAATTTCTCAAAATGAAATAGAAGAAATAACAGAGGAGGAAATAGAACAAGCAAACCCAGATCCCAAATTTCATAAATTCCTAGAGAGAATCTTTGAAAAGGATGGAGAAAAATACCTTCTAATGTTAGCAAACCAAGGGGTCAAGTTACCAAGTGATTTTGATGTCAATAAATTGAAGGGAACCCCAAAGAAAATTGACATTGAAACACCAAATATAGATCAAATGGCTGCCCTAACACATCAAATGAAGAACCTTCAACAACAATTGCAAGATATACAAGGAGGGACTACCAAAAGGTACTTGTTGCAAGATATTTTTCCCTACCCCTTTGATAGAAAGTTAAACATGATACCATTCCCCCCAAATTGCAACCTACCAAAGTACGACAAATACAATGGATAATATGACCCCATAGACCATGTGCAAGAATTTCAAACAATGAGTCTTGAGTTTGCTCATGAGGACACATACTTGATGAGACTTTTTCCTCATAGCTTGGGAGGCCATTGTATGGAATGGTTTTCAAAATTACAACCAAGCATAAAATCCTTTGAAGAACTTGTCAACAAATTTATCACTCAATATTCATATAACATTGCACATGAGATAACCATGAAGGATCTTTGTAATACCAAACAGAAACAAGGAGAATCTTTCCTCATGTTCTTACAAAGGTGGAGAAGGTTATTCACTCGATACACTTGTCACATACCTGAACAAGAAAAGATGGAGATTTTTATTGATAACCTTAACAGTGAAATGAGCTATAGGCTACAATTGCAATGTCCCCCTAGCTTTGAGAAGACGGTAGAAAACAGTGTCAAAATTGAAGAAGCTTTAGTCAAAAGAGGGATACTGAAAATTCACAATAAAGGATCAAACAATGCTAGCTCTTCTAACCATCACAACAATGAGAAACCCAAATTTTGGACAAGGAACAAGAATGCCAATGATGGTGCCATCGAAACACACAATACGAAATCGGTCTTTAATTTATCGGGAACCACAACCAAGACTGATCAAAACATCAATCAAGGCACTAATCAAAATGTCAACCAACAATCAAAACAACCACAATCAAAGTAATACCACATCCAAACCTCCACCTTATCAAACATAATCAAACCGCAAAAAATTCACACCTTTGGGTCAATCACACGAATTTTCATTGAGGGAACTTCTTGCAAATAACCTCATAACACTACCTGACACTCGAGGCTTTGAACCAAAAGTAAAATCGTCATGGTAGAATGATGCCTATTACTATGAATTTCATCGATGCAAAGGTCATCAAACAAATAGTTGCATGTAATTGAAACATAAGACACAATATTTAATAGATGATGAAGTTATACGAATAGAGGGACCCCGAACAAATGCAGATCACAGAGCATTTAAAAATCCTTTACCGAATTATGAAAAAGGGGAGTCCTCTACAACAAACAGCAAGGGGAAGATTGTAAACTATGTTCATGATATTGTCATAAATCATATCTCAGCAGTAGAAGATCAAATGAATACCATTGAAACCAGTGACAACCAAAATATTATTGCAAACAATAATCCAATCTATGACATTTTGATTGAACAAGAACAATACATCATCATCTTTGAAAATCAAATTAATGACAAAACTAGATATGATTGCAATTGATACTCAAGTCAATGTCATTAAAATCAATGGGAAACCAAACAACATGCCAGTAAATGTGACCACAAGAGCACATGCCAAATATGTCCTAAAAGGAAGTTCATCTAAAACACCCACTACCTCATCCAATCAATACAACATAGTGGACCAGTTACAAAAGATCCCTACACAAATATCAATATTGGAATTGCTCAAGATTTCACCCCCTCACAAAGAGATTTTGGAAAAATCCTTAGTGGACACAACAATACCAACAAATCTGGAAGTTTGTAAATTCAAAGCCATGGTGGGACATTTGACTGTGCCACATTGCTTATCCTTCTCAAAAAATGATAACGCATCTATCTCTCATCCCCACAATGCCACTCTCCATATTGAAGTCCTAATTCATAAACATTGTGTCAAACACATCCTAATAGATGGAGGAGCCAACCTGAATATATGTACTTTAAAGCTTGTTCATGCCTTGGGATTTTCTAAGAATGCAATTGATTCAAAGAAAAAGATTACAATAAAAGCATATGATGATGAGGAAAGATCTTCACAAGGATTGATTGTCTTACCTATTCAAGTAGGACCAATTCAGAAAGATGTAATCTACCAAGTCTTAGACAAGGATTTGACCTACAACATCCTATTGGGTCGCCCATGGATCCATGAAATGCAAGCGGTCCCTTCAACATACCACTAATGTCTAAAATTACCTTGTGGTGGCCAAGAAATCACCATCTCAGTTGATTCAAATAGTCCTCAATACTGCAACACCCTAAAATATATCCAATATGTCTTTGTGCCTCATAACAGAGAAGCTTCCACTTTCATTCCTTCCAATGATTAGAGCCAGTCAAGTTCTTCAGCCAAACCGTTGGTCATTTCATCAAATCATGAAGGTCAATCTAGTTCCATGTCTAAACAGTCTGAGAAGAAAGAAGAAGTTGCTCCTTCCACATCCTCAAATCATGAAGCCCAATTAAATGCTCTATCAAAAAAATTTGAGAAAAAAGTCCAAGTCAAAGATAAAGGTGTGGGTGAATATTTCATTGAATAATCCCTATGTCTTTCACAGTTCTCTTCCCCAAAGTCATATGGGAAACCCTCAACATCAACACAATAGACATCACAACTAGTTACCAAATTTCATGGTCATTTTGTAAAAGAAAGCACTAGGTTTGATGAAGCAGAAGACAAATATTCTAAACTAGCTTTATAAGGATGAAGAAGAATCTCAAGTAGCAACTGCAAATGTACAAACAACACAATATGGAAAATGCTTCACTATTTTGGAAAAGATGGGATATGAGGGAAAAGGCCCTATGGGAAAATAAAAGAAGGAATTGTAGAACTAATTCAAAACTCTTAATCAATCCAAAAGAGAAGACTGGGCTAGGTTATAAAGAGGAGACAAAAAAAAGATGACTCAAAAGGTGGTTGAAAGAATCTTGCAATTACAAGCCAGTGAGGATCATGAAACTAATTCTAATGAATATGAGTGGGATTCACTATTATAAGAGTCTTGTCACGACAAGGACATTGATGTGGTACAAAAGTACGCACCCCTACTCGAGGAGGGACAAGGTTCAGGTTCTAGACCACTTGAATTAAAATCATAACACATTGATGATTCCAGCAAAGACGATTCAACTCAGGGTGAAATAGATAAATCAGAGGAAAGTTACCTTATGGACCTCGATTTTGCTATTGGAAAAATCAAAGACATTTCCATTAGGACTCTTACCATCTCCGACCTTAACTAGTCCGGTGACTTCTTACCCCTAGTACATCCCAAACTCATAGATTGGGACCTAATCGAGCCATTTGACATCCCTACCTTCCCAAACGATGATTTCATCATTGATTTCCTCTGTGCCAACAATCCCAAAATAGATTCCACCATTGAACGTCGCAACGAAGCTTCCAAATAGGGGAGTATCAAATCTTCCAGTTACAAAATGAATAGTATAGGAAATAGATCTGATGGTGAAAACCATTCAATGACAGTATCAGATCCAAAAAAGGTAAAAACAAAGAGAATATCTGACGGCAAAAACCTTTAAGAGGCGTCGAAGGATGGAAGATTTGATACTCTCCCAAAACACTTTAAGGAAAGATCAAAGGTATTGATTGAACCCACATAGTCTGTCAATATTGGCAGTGAAGAGACAATAAAGACTATACATCTAGTGACATATTTGACATACCAAGATAAACCAAGCTTCCTCAAATTCTTCACATAAAAACAAGTCAACTTTGCTTGGTCATATGTCGACATACCGTGGATTGATCTAGAACTCGTCATGCATCATTTATCTTTACCACTAGGAGTAAAACCAGTCAAGCAAAAGCTAAGGAAAATGCATCCACATATTGCCCTATTGGTAAAAGAAGAGCTGAAGAAGTTGTTAGATGCAGGATTCATCAGACCCATTGACTATGCCAAGTGGATCTCCAATATTGTACTAGTCTCAAAGCCTGATAACAACATTCGTATTCGCATGGATTTTTGAGATCTCAATAAGGCTTGTCCCAAAGATGATTTTCCTCTACCTAACATAGAAATCATAGTGGACTTAATGACAGGACATGGCATGTTGTCACTTATGGATGGTTTTTTTGGTTATAATCAAATCAAGATAGCTCCAGAGGATCAAGATAAGACAACCTTTACCTATCCGTGGGGAACATTCTGTTGGAACGTCATGCCATTCAGATTGAAAAATGCAGGAGCTACTTATCAACATGCCATGACAACAATCTTTCATGATGTGATGCACACTTTCATGGAATACTATGTGGATGATCTATTAGCTAAATCATATACCAGAGAAGGACACTTAGAGATCTTAGACAAAATCTTCACTAGACTGGAGAAATTCAATGTGCGACTGAATCTAAAGAAATGTGTGTTTGGGGTGACTTCAGCCAAACTCCTAGGATACATTGTTTTAGAAAAGGGCCTCGAGGTAGATCTAACAAAAGTTAAAGCTATCATGGAAATGCCACCACCCAAAAACATTAGTTAGCTACGATCTCTGCAAGGAAGGTTCCAATCAATCCAAAGATTTATTTCACAATTGGCAGACAAGACCCATCCCTTTACTCACTTACTACACAAAAATGTTTCTTTCCGATGGGATGAGAAATGCGAAGGAGCCTTCAACCAATTGAAATAATACCTAATGAGTCCACCTATATTAGTACCACTAGCAGAAGGAAAACCACTCCTATTATACATTTCAACAACTGAGGTATCTTGGGAGCCCTATTAGCACAAGAGGATTCAACAGGAAAAGAGAGGGAAATTTACTACATCAACAGAACACTAAATGGCTATGAGATCAACTATACTTCCATTGAAAAAGCTTGCTTGGTAGTAGTGTTTTCCACCCAACAGCTAGAACACTACATGTTAACTCACACAATCAAGTTAATAGCCAAAATAGATCCACTCAAATACCTTCTCAACAAAGCTAACCTAACTGGAAGACTGGCCAAGTGGGTTATGATACTCAATGAATTTGACATCCAATATGTGGATAGGAAAGCAATAAAAGGACAAGAAATCACTGACCAGTTAGTAGAGGCACCTCTACCAGATAACCATCCTTTACATATTGAATTTCCAGATGCTGATGTCCTTACCTTGGCTGCAAAATAGTGGACATTATACTTTGATGGATCATACACCCAACATGGATCAGGGGCCGAAATCCTATTTGTTACTCCACAAGGGCATACCATGCCAAAATCATACAGATTGATGTTCCCTTGTACCAACAACATGGCAGAGTATGAAGCATTAATCATTGGCATTAAAACAACTATAGAATGGAAAATTCTAGAAGTGCAAGTATATGGAGATTCTCAGTTGGTCATTAACCAGGTCAATGATGATTATCAAACTATTAGGGATCCAAATCTACACCCTAATGCCAAGTTGTGAACGAAATTAGTAGGTTTGGATGTAACATGGGACTGCTTTCAGGTTGTGGGTGTCCTATTCGAAAGAAAACCTCCAGATTATGGGTTGGATTCCCCTTTTGATGCCACCTAACTACTAATTTATGAGATAAAAGGGTAATAATTACATGAAAAATGAACCTAATACTGAAAATATCTAAGGTGATACACCAAAAAACAACTAGGACTTGATAACAGCCTATCACATTCAAATCAATATCATAAAACTTGGTTTACACAACTCATTTTCAAATGTAGTTTACATAAGTAATTTATAAGGTCTCTAAATAGGGCTTTTAGAAGGAAACTAGAGGTTTCACAACTAACAACACTATTAAATAACATAGCTTAAAACCTGTTAACATACATTTTATGCTAAACAGATGCCTAAACATGAGACAAGTTTGCAAGGAAAGATAATTTTTCACAAGACAAACTGATCAATCATTAACAACATACCATGAAACATGAAATGAGAAGGTAAAATGCTCTCTACTTTATTAATTCAAAGTGCTTATTGTATCACAAGTCCATCTGAGTTACAATACTGCTCCATGATGAAAAATAGCTCTAAAAACAAAGCTATCCTACTGCTGGAAAGAAAGAACTCCCTCCAAAATGCCCAAAATGAATATACTTAAGCAAAAAGATCACACAACTCTCATGCCCAAAATAAATATACTTAAGCAAAAAGATCACACAACTCTCATGCCTGCCCATCTAGAAGGTTTTGGTCGGATGAGGCACAAAAGCCAAAAAAGAACCTTCCAAAATCACTCCAAAAGGCCTCTAAAATGGTGAAAAGTCAAGCTCAGACTCAAGTCATGCCAAAAGTGTGACAAAAATCCCTCCAAAGTAGCACATGTTTCTCTAAAATAGTCAAATGCTTCACCCCACACTCTCCTCATGTCTGCAAGCCATCATTTTGTCCCCAACCTTGACTCATGCAATATGTGTGTTTTGAAAACATAAGACTCCAAAAAGGAATTAAAGATAATAACTTGATTAGCTGATTTATAATACACCACTTAATCAAGTCATTTTACATTTCAAAGCAAAATATAAGAGGGCCCACCATCAATATTAGATTACATTATATTTGCATGTGAGTAATATCAAAGTGATTAGCAAATCACTTAAATGATATTTTTATGCTTTGAAACAAAATGAAAAAATATAATGAAATGTCAAAATGCCTTCAAAAGCATTGAATAAGATAAAAAATCCTCCAAGGCACTTGATCATTTTTACTCATTTCATTATGCACTCCAAGGCCACATGTTTGGTCAACATCTTCTGATTTTCAAAGGCAAAATAAAAGGCTCAAATTTGGTCTATATGGCATAAAAGGCTTCCACACTTCTTGGAAGGCACAATTGAAAGTCTCCAAGGCACCATGAAATTCATGACCAAAGGTCAAAAGCAGATTATTTGTGACTTGGCACACTTTATATGTTTCATTGTTTGAAGGACTTAATAAATTTGAAATAAGGCATCAAGACTTAAGGCATAAAATGCCTAAGTCATGAACTTACCATCGGCCCCCATTTTGCATTAACATGTGTTTCATTTTTTTAAAACACGAGACAAAATTCCCATCGGCATTAAAATAGGGTCAAACCCTAATCAACAAAATATGGAAAATGTGAAAAAACATCATCATTTTGCCATCGAGCATTTTGGCAGAGACATGTTGCCGCTAGGGTTTCAATTGCATGCACAAAATATGGAGATTTTGACTTGTTTTTGTGGTGATTTCTTGAGGAAAAGTGCATGGAAACACAAGGTAATTGTTATTTTGCACATAAATATGCATCTTTTTCCATTTTTTGAAGGTCATTTGTGGGCAACAGCCGTGACCAAGAGTATTTCTACCATTTTGTTGGCTTCATTTTTCTTTTTTGTGATTGTTCCTCCATAGCCGCCATGAGATAATTTCTTGAGCTCGACTGGAAGCTTTTTAAGTGACAAAAGCTTGCAAAAACAAAGGAAAATGAGCAAAATAGCTCAAGTAAATGTTTTACCAAACCCATGTATCGATTTTACTCCAATATATTAGTGAATAACAACTCAAATCTGAACTCCTCCATTGTAAAAATGAAACAAAAATCAACTTTTCTTTACGTATTTTCCTTGAAAGAAGAAAACCCCAATCTTTTGCATTGTTGCTTTGAAGAAAACACAACCATTAAGGCCGCGACTATAGATAGAAGAATGGATCCTTTGTTTGTCATTTTGAATCTACATTCATAGCATCATACTTTGATTTACTTTTAAAAAACACTTCAAATGCCTTTTGTAGCTCGAATCCCAAGTGGGTTTCTCCAAAATTGCAACAAAATTGTGTTATCTGTGAGCATATGAATTGGGTTTTGCACATACACTTCTTGTTTTGAATATTTTATGAAATCTCTTTAATATTTTGTATTTGCAATTCATTGCAAAAGCCCCAAGTGGGTTTCTGTTCATTTGAAGAAATTTATGATTCCTTAAAAAAAAAACCCAAGTGGGTTACCTTCAATTCATAGCAAGATTGTATTTTGGCAAAAACCCCCAAGTGGGTTTTGGTGTTTTGAAGAAAATGACTCAAATTTTTTCCACAACTGAACAAGAATTCCTGAGATTTTAAATGTTTTTGTTTTTCTTTTCTAGGAAAAGAATATCCATGCATTCTTTGTATTCACTTGCATTATTCTGGTTTTACTTATACTGAACCTCCAAACATGTAAATTTTTGGGTTTTAAAGAAACCCATGGCAGCCAAATGCTTGATATTCATTCTGTAAAAAAATAGATGCATGATTGAAAGTATTCAAGGCCCCCATTTTTTCTATTGATTCCTTTGCCAATTATTTCACAAGACAATGCTACCGTAAAAGGAAGAAATGGTTGAGAATGATTCAATGCCACTGCATGGGTATAAGTCAAAGGGCTATACTTCTTTTCCATTCTATAACTCTTGTTATCATGAAGGCTCCGTTTGTTTTGATTTTCTTTATTCTTGATATCTTAAAATAGACCCAACTAGGGTCCTTACAAGAGTAACCACCTCTTGCACTCTGTATTTGCATATTTTAATCAACCCAGATGGGTTTTCTGTATTTTGCAAAAAATAGATCCAAATTTCTTAGCCACGATCCCCAATAATGCATGAAATGGGTTTCCATTTTGATTGCTCTTTTTGAAAATAGTGACTCATGCAATTCTCCTTTGGTTTTTTTGAACTTGGAATAACCTAGATGGGTTCCTCTATTTGTGAAAGCAAACTTAGTTTTTTTTGAAAAAAAAAAACCAGATCTTCCAAGGAATAAAATTGTCCCTTCCCCATCATAAATTGAGTTATTTCTAAGAATGCACTCACATCAGAAATGTGTAGCTCATTGCACTCTTTCCTGAAACATAATGACCATTGCAGTGATGTTGAACTGCTGATATGTTCTTCTAACTTTCACAATTACATCTAAAAATGTTTATTTTGTCATTTCTATTATGTGCATTCCTATTACATTTACTTATGCATGTGCAATCCACCTTTACTTCATCAACTATAGATAACTTTTTCTGTAACTGAACGTGATTATCATGTTGCTTACTTAAATTTTGACTTCCATAATCACATTTTTCCTTTAAAGGACTATAGTCATCTTCTTCATTAGATGAGATATTCAATAGATTATACTCATGCATCCCAAGGGTTTCCACGCATTGAAACCTCTGTTCATTTAAAGTGGATGTACATTTCTATTATAGGCACAAAATAAACTAGAAATACTTACCTCTATCTTGATGTGATAGTGCATAAGCATTGCTTGATGTGTTTTTCTTCTATGTGGTTCATTGCATATATCCATCTTGTCTTTGTTGCTGTCCTATATGACATGAAAATACATTTGCTCCTATGGACTGCCCTAATTTCTTGGAAGTTACTAGGTATCTCCTTGAATACATGCATTTCAATGGTATTCTTTAGGACTGTCCCAACCCTCACAACTTTCACAATGCTTGCTGCCCCATATGCTTCATGATGATTTCAGGCATGCCTTGATTACTTCTTCATTATTTAAGAAATGCATAATTGAACTTGATGCATCTATGATTGGACTTGATGCATCTCCAAAATTACTTCTTTTTATAAAATGGATCATGGATCCACTTAAGATTGAAAGACATATCCAACAAAATGTGTTGCATCTTTTGAATTTGATAATGAAAGTTGATCAACTGGTGTGATTCCATATTGATTTAATGCATTAATAAGATCCATATCTTTGATCAAGTTTCTCAATTTCCTATTTCTCTCAAAACATCAGAGGGCAGCATGTTGAGCTCTACCCTCGTGGGAGCCACATTTACCCCACATGTTTCATTTAACTGAATCAGAACAGTAACAAGACTTGTCCTAAATCTGCACATGAAGCAAACAAGTTATAAAATAGATGCATATTTTGGATGTATTTGATGACTTCATTGTTTTCCAAGACATCCAAGGTTTGCATGCTTATTTAATGCATTTAGGGATCAATTTATACATGCATAGGTAAGTGTTTATGTAAGGTTTGAGATCTTTTATTGCTTAGAGCATTACTCTAACATCATTGTTATTGCCAGATGTAGGAGCTAGGAGCACTACGGAGCTAAGGAAGACACAAGCAGCTTGGGGAAACAATAGGACCAGATGACACCTTCAAAACCAGTCATTCTCAGGCAATGACTGGTCTCCATCCTTATATGCACATTTATTTGTTTACTTATTCATGTATAATTTGTTCTTTATTTTCATTGAATAAGTAAAGTTAGTCTCTTGGCTTGTGAGGGACATGTACACTTTCATGATTATCAATAAAGATTTCATTTGTAACACATATGGTTCTCTTTTCATTTGCTGTAATTGCAACATTGGAATGAAAATGTAATCTGTTTCATTTGACAATCTCTTTCAAGCATATTGAACTTAACCTAGTAGACTATGGTTTATCTTTTAAATGTTTAAACAAAAAACACAAAAAGAATAAACACTAAGTAACTTGATTTTAGTTGAAAGCTAGAAATCAGATAACACAAACAAAGGATGACAAACTAATGCCCTATAAAAGAATGATTGATGATTTTAAGAAATACTTCATGGATATTGAATTTGAATAGATTTCAAGAGTGGACAATAAAATTGCTGACGCCATGGCCACTATTTTTTCCTTGTTACAAATTCCAGAGAAGAGAAGCCGTTACGAGTTCTTGTTGGAACAACTACTTTCCCCTACTTATGATGATACCGAGTCCCAAGTTATATGTCACCTAGCTGATACCAATGCGTCAATCTATGGTGACATTTATACTTACCTAAAATATAACACCCTTCCACTCGACCTGTCTCGAAATAAAAAATGCAATTTCATTCACCGAGCTTCCCAACATACTCTTATTGCAGATGTACTATATCAATGAGGTCTTGACGAAACTCTCCTTCGATGTCTAAAACATGATGAGTTTGAAGCGGCTTTACAGGAAGTTCATGAGGGTGTTTGTGGAACTCATTCAAGTGGTTTAACCTTACCCAAGAAAATCCTTCGTTTAGGATATTACTGGCCAAACATGGAGAAGGAGTCTTTCTAGTTCGTTAAGAAATGCCAAAAGTGTCAGATTCATGACAACCTCATCCACACACCAGCGCAGGAACTTCAACCTTTTGCATCCACATGGCCCTTTTGTTAGTGGGGACTAGATCTTGTTGGTAAAATCCATCCATCTTTGTTGAATGGACACAAGTTAATCATCACAGCTACAAAATACTTCACAAAGTGGATTGAAGCCGTTCCTCTAATCACCATCACAAGAAAGAAAATTTCATCATTCATCCTCAATTACATTATTTGTCAGTACGACATCCCTCAATCCATTATCACTAAGAATGGAAGGCCATTCAAAAATTAGGATATGAAAGAGTTGTGTGAGAAGTTCAACATTGAGCATCACTTCTCTACACCATACTATCCTCAGGAAAATGGACAAGCAGAGGCCTCCAAAAAAACCATTTTGAAAATCTTAAAGAAAACGGTTAATGACGCTGGACGTGATTGGCACATCCAATTAAACCATGCTCTATGGGTGTACCGCACCAATATTCACACACCAATAGGAGCCACACCATATGCTCTTGTATATGGGTTTGAGGCCATTATACCCATTGAGGTTTAATTACCATCACTCCGCGTTTCATTGAAGGGTATCATCTCTGATGAAGACTACCAGGTATCTAGATTGCAAGAATTGGAACTATTAGATGAATGCCGCCAACATGTAGTGAACCACTTGAAAGCTTACCAACAACGAATGTCTAGAAGTTACAATCATAAAGTGAAACCCAAAACATTTCAAGTTGGTGACTTGGTATTGAAGGAGAACCCACATAATCAGTAGGACAGGGAGAAGAAAGGAAAGTTTGAACCAAATTGGTTGGGCCCCTTTGTCATTGTGTCAGTCTATGGGTCAGGAGAATACCATCTATCCACGCCAGAAGGAGACCTATTTGAAGAGCCCATGAATAGTCTCCATCTCAAGAAATTCTACACATGAATTGCCCACTGCATCAAAAAAAAGTCCTGAAAAAATCCAAAAACTAAAAGTCCTAAAATTCAAAAACATCTGAATGTCCCGAAAAATAGTCGCCTGGTGAAAACGGCAAAGCATCTGGTGACAAACAAAACAAAAAGAGAAAAAACAAAAATCAAAAATACAAAAAATAAAAAAGAGAAAAATACAAAAAAAGAGAAAAAGAGAAAAATACAAAAAAAGAGAAAAATACAAAAATACAAAAAAAGCAAAAAAATACAAAAAAATCATAAAATCTAAAAAAAGTGCAATAAAAGCAAGTAGTGAAAACCTGGCAATAGGTGCTATTTGTGACATGCTAACTTCTTCCTCTATTGGAATTTGTGTCGACCATTGGCTCTTCGCTATCACTATCCACATCCTTCATTTGAGCCTCATGTACATATTCTGCTGTGCTGGTCGTGTCTCACTTGGCTTGTTCATCATTGTACATATCCATAATAAATTTGGTTTATTTCCACTAGGGGCAAAATCCTAAACTCCCTGGGGGAAAATCTATCTTTGAGCTTAAAAGTGACAGTATGACAATATGGTAAAAACACAACAATCAAGCAGGCTACAACTTTGAACATCAACCAGACTCACCAAAAATAATCATCTGAACCAACAACAACGAGATCAACTAAAAACAAGTCTTATTTGGTGATGATACTCTGAATCATAGTTTTATCACTTTCACAAATGTTCAAATTATTTGCATTATGATTGTTGTTATCATTTCTCAGGAGCAACTCGAGGATGTCAAGAACTAGAGAAGCTATGACCGAGAATGATATTTTTCTTTGTCTGTTGTTTGTGAGTTGATCATTAATACTATGTGAGTCGTCACGGGACGTGCTCTACAAAGTATCACTGATGACATTCTGAATTCGCATAGGAAAATAGTTAACTCTTGTCTATTTACGCAAGAAATGCTCAAGTCATCTCGGTTCAATTATACCTAGATACTTGTGTTAAGTTGCACTATCAAATATCATGAAAGTAGTACTTAGGTCATCATGGTCTAAATATACCATCGATGTTTGCACTCACTTTCAACATTTTAAAAGCTCAATGATGATACCAAGCACAATAAATTAATTACTGGGATGACAACATTGCATTGTTAGGTTTGCATGTTTAGGTTGCATTTGTACTAGGTGCTGCAGTGATATTTATAGATTTCTCCAAGGAAAGTACAATGTTACGAGTGATGATTATTTCTATCATTAACAGATTGAGTACATTTGACATTACCAAAAAGATCATTTAGGTGCATGAGTATTAGTACATCATTCATAAAATTATCATATTTGTATACGTCTAAAAATGGTCATGATTAAGCTTGTTAATTAATTGAATATGAATTTATTTAATTAATTCTCCTAAAGTCATCTACATATAAATAAATTTAATTATTTATTTATATCGTTCATTTTTCTAATTCTTCTACCTTGATTAAATAAATAATTTTATTTAATTATTAACATTTCTACCCTCCGCTTAATTAAATTAAATAAATTTTCATTTATTTATATTTAATTACCATTCATATCCCAAAGTTTAAATATTTGAATAAAGGAATATTCCCTTCATCCCATTTTTGAATTAAATATTAAATATTTTATTTAATATTTTCTTTTAATTTCATTTCTAAAAACATAATTAAATATGATTTTATTTAATTATGTGGGTTTCCATTTTCATCTTCACTTCCAAATTAAATAAATATATTTTATTTAATTTCTAACTCACGCTAACTCACCCTTCCAAATTCTAATCTCATCCTTCGGAATGAAAGTTTCCCTTCAAAACTCAATGACGAAAATTGAAAGAAAAGGGAAACCTTCCATTCTCCTCTCCAGTTTCAAAAATCTCCCGCCGTCCATTCGAACAAGCTTAATCCGGACCGTTGATCGAATCAGCCAATCGAATCCTTTCGAAAACTCTATAAATTCCGGCGCAAATCCAAGCTTTGGTTACAACCTACCTACGCATGTACAAATTACGCATACACACAATCAGCTCATGCATTCATATCAGTTTCAATATCACAGCCATATCATCATTTTAGCATAGCTTTTTGCATTTAGCATAAAACACATTTTTATTTAAATCTCATTCTTTAGCTGTCATTTTGTTGAGCTTGATCTGCTGATCTGAGAGCCATTGGAAACCAACAAAACGCTGGAGTTAGATGAAGATAAGATGATTTCGGGGAAGCTGCTGTTACGGTTTGCATATTCTGTTTCTTTTTCAGCTTTTCTGATTTAATGTTTTATTAATATGTGTTTGAATTTCATATACATTTGATCCAATATTTCACACACACATAAAATGGCGCCCACCGTGGGGCTCGAGCCCACAAATTTAACATTATCTGCAAGTTTTTTTTGACAGCTTCCGCGTTCTGGAATCAACTTTCGAAAAAATTTGACGTTTAAGTGCATTCAAAATTTCCTGAGGCGCATACGGGGTTTTAACCTTTTGTTTTGCAGGATTCTAGAGTGCATCTAGTATCTATTTAGGCGCATACTGTGACTGTTTAGGTGCATAGAGTAACTGCTTAGGCGCATCTAGAATCTTTCTTTCGGCATGCATAGTAACTGTTTTTAAAGCATATAAATCTTTCTTGCGGCGCATTTAGTTTTTGTTCTGGCGCATATAGCTGCTGTTCCTGTGCATATAGTGACTGTTTAGGCGCATATAGCATCTGTTCCTACGCATATACCCTCTGTTCCGGTGCATATATCTTTTGGCGCATATAGCTTCTGTTCGGGCGCATATAAATTGTAACAAAAACACAGAATTCTGAGTCTGACGCCTTCCGCAGACATAATTCTTTTTCTTTTTCCGAATTTTAAAATGAAGCAATCCTAGGGTAGCCACATCTGGATTAAAATGAAGCAATCTAGGATAGTCACCAAACAATGATCTTTGCAGTTAAAATTGAATAAACTTATTTTTGTGAAGCAATATTTTCATTTAGATTAGATCATTGCGATTTGGATTTAAAAAGAACATCTGCTTGCTTTGAATGTGGCAATAGGTCTATGCTCTCCCCTTAACTGGGTGATCAGAATACCAGACTTGCCTTTTAATTTTCATGCAATTTTACTGCTTTAATTACATCCTTTAGAGAGCCTGCCGTAGTGGGAAAAAGTACTCACCCTACGGGAATGAATCAAGTGGGTTCAAGCCAAAGCCAGGCTATTCCGCCCCACTATAAAATTTAAAGCAAATATGGGGAAACCCTCTTTTGCCAGTAGTGTGCAAGATAACCATCCCCAAAACCTTTATTCTAAAGGTTGGGAGGTCTCCTGAGGGAGTTTATTATTGCCGCATCAAACGAAAATCCTTACTACCAACCTAGTGTAGTGGCCAGCCGAAGTCAGTTTCTGAACATTCTAATAATCATAGTGCAAGGGGAGGGAAGAATATGCCCCCAAGACACTCACCATATAACTGCCAAGGACCGTTTGCTCAGGGGATCCGGTATCCACTTTCGTAACTCTGAGTACGCACCTGGAAAAGACACAAACATGGGTGCCTCTTCAGGGGTGACACGACTGTGTGAGTCAACACAGTTCTAAGATGTGGGCTGTTGATTACTAGAATGACCTACTTGACTATTAAGAGTGAGTCTATCTGAAGTGTCTTTCATGTGCAAAACCTGTGAAAACATTTGTTGAAAACATTTTCTTGATCAAACACTTCATGTTAGCATAGGGCCTTAAAAACAACTATTTTTCAGAATGTTTGTTGTGTCTTCCAACACATAAATTCAGATAAAGAGATCATCCAAAATGAACATGAAGAATAACAACTGAAATCACTCAAAAGATTTTTCATACCATTGGTCCAATAACGTTCTCAAAATACTTTTCCCATGCTTAGAGATTGGAAGTCAACAAAGTTTCCCAAGAAATCAATTTCCAAGAGAATAAAAAAACCAAAGAAACCATTAGGATACAAGAAAACACTACAAAAGAGAAAATTCTTATACAAAAGTCGACAAGTCTTGCTTCACTACCGAGAATTTCTTCACAGATACCAAGACTTTGTTAGAGGATTCACTGACAAGTATGTTGTAGATCCCTTAGATTCTCGAGCTTATTATCAGAGATTAGCTCTATCACAATGGCATAATCATGACCAACCTCTTGAGTTTAATAACATACCACAACCTACTATTGAGTATCCTTCACACCCTAGTCATATTCTTCAAAGATCTTGAAAGAATTCCTTCAAAAACAAAGATCAAAATCTTTTAGAGTGCACTTCTCAAAACAACTTTCTAATTTTTGGTTCAACTTCCCCAATAGGATTCAGACATCCTTTCATCTTTGGAAGCCACAATAAAAAATTAGGAGTATCCTTGATCATATCATAAGATTCCACATCTTATGAAATCAAAATTTCATTCCCATTGCACTTGTCAAAACTGTGATCTAAGTTCAGGAAAATTCTTTAAAATCATATGCCTATCTCCACAAGATCTCAACAAAATAAACTGAAGGATACAATCCAAAAAGAAAGTCATATTCAAAACACTCAAGAAGAAGGAGAAAGCAGTAATCCCCTTTTCAGCATAAATCAAAATCCACTTTTCAACAACAACATGGACAATAGAGAAGAAAATCCATTTCATAACTATAAAGATAAAACCCATGTGGATAGTGATGAGGAACGAGATGAAGAATGTCTTAGAGAGGCTGAGCAAGATCCAAAATTCCACAAGGTCATCAAAAAGATCTTGCAGCGAGATAAGGACAAATATTTTCGCTATCTAGCCGAACAAGGGGCTAAATTGCCTCATGACTTTAATACTGAAAATTTGAAAAATAAACCTGAAGAGACACCCCTTTCTGATCTTAGTGCTCTAACCCAACAAATCAAGGCACTACAAGGACAAATGAAGGAATTACAAGGGGGAACAACCACAACGAAATATACTCTGGAGGACATTTGTCCTTATCCTTTTGATAGAAGTCTTAACATGGTTCCTTTTCCCAAAAATTGTGAAATGCCAAAATTTGATCGCTATAATGGGAAATCGGATCCAATTGATCATGTCAGAGACTTTCAAAACATGACATTAGAATTCACTCATGAAGACACTTACTTGCTGCGATTTTTTCCAAGGAGCCTCGGAGTTCACTCTATGGAATGGCTATGTAAGATTACACCTCCTGTTAAAACATTTGAAGAATTGATCAACCTATTCATACCACAATATGCTTACAACATACAACACTCGATCACCATGATAGATCTTTGTAAATTTGCACAAAAACCTGGCGAATCCTTCATTACGTTTCTTCAGAGATGGAGAAGAATGTTGGCCAGGTATCCACGTCCTATTCCTGAAAAGGAAAAAATGGTTACTTTCATTAACAGTTTAAATTCAGAAATGAGCTATCATTTGAACTTACATTGTCCTCCTTCTTTTGAGAAAATGATTGAAGATGCCATAACCATTGAAAATCCTTTGGTCAAAAGAGGAGTAATAAAACATGACAAAGACAATCCTAGCTCATCCAACCATCATAATAATCAGGACAAGTCCAAATTCTGGACTTGCAACAAAAATATGGTGAATGATGGTGTTGTTGATGCGAATCATGCCTTGACCAAGCCATTTGTCCTTAGTGCTCCCAACACTCGCAACAACAATGTCAACTCGATTTCCAATCATCAAAATAATCCTCCTCCTCCGAGGAACAATACAAATCCACACTCCACTCCCAATCGAGGGACTTCCAACAACCAGGGTTATCGAGGAACCAATAACAATCACAATTCCTTAGGGAACACCTCAAATACAAATCCGCAAAGATTTTCATTCTTCTCAAATAGAAGAAATTTTACTTCATTGGGTCAATCATTAGAATCTGCATTCAAAGAGTTGATGGCCAAAAATGTCATTACTTTGCCGCCTCAACAAAATTATGAACCCAGTGTAAAGCCTCCATCATGGAACGATGCATACTATTGTGATTATCATCGGTGTAAAGGTCATCGCACAAACAACTGCCAAGCCTTGAAGAATGCCATTCAAGACCTAATCGACAATGACATCATTACAATAGAAGGAAATCAACAAACCAACGCAAACTACCAAGCATTTCACAATCCTTTGCCCAATTATCAAAAGGGTGAATCTTCTGAAAAAATGTGAATCATATCAATGATGATCATATAATCAATCATCTCTACGCAGACGACGAGCGGGTAAATGTCATTAAAGTCAACAAAAAGGTGGAATATAGAGAAGTTAACACAACAACAAGAGCGCAAGCTAAAGTTGTCTTAAAAGGTGCCTCTTCAAAATCCACTAAACCTCCACCTCAACATCAATATGATTTGGTCAATCAACTTCAGAAAACCCCCGCTCAAATTTCTATTCTGGAACTATTGAAGATTTCCCCAGTCCATAAGGAAATTCTCAAAAAAGCCCTTGTTGAAACAAATGTATCCATTGATTTGGATGTGAATCAATTTCAAGCCATGGTAGGACACTTGTCCTCACCCACTTGCCTTTCATTCTCTGAAAAAGATGACGTTTCCATAACTCATCCCCATAATTCATCATTGTACTTAGAAGTCATGGTTCACAAGTTTCGTATCAGATGGGTTCTAATAGATGGAGGTGCTGGTTTGAACATTTGTACCATGAAGTTGGTTAAAGCTTTAGGATTTTCTGAAGATTCCATTGATTTCAGAAGAAAGATTACCATAAAAGCTTATGATGATGAAGAAAGAGCATCCAAAGGTCTAATCATGCTGCCGATCAGAGTGGGCTCTGTTATAAAGAATACTTTCTGCCAAGTACTGGACCATGATCTTGCATATAACATCTTGTTGGGTCGTCCTTGGATCCATGAAATGCAAGATGTCTCATCAACCTATCATCAATGTCTTAAGTTTCCTTATGATGGACAGGAAATTACGATACCTGCTGATAATTCCAATATTCAAACTTGTGCCAACATAAAATCCAGTCAAGATACTTTGGTCCCTAACAATCGAGAAGCTCATGCTAAAACTTCTCTAAAGATTGACACACAAATTAGTCAATTGACCAATAGTTTTGACAAGAAATTGAAATTTAAGGACCAAGGAGTTGGAGAATATTCTCTTTGTCTTGCCAATTTACCTACATCACCTCGATCACATGGACAACCATCTATCAGAGAACATCAGATATCAGCAGCGTCAACATCAAAGCAACCACCAATAGAGCCAATCACAAAGTTTAATGGACAATTCATCAAAGAAAAGTTCCCCATTGGAAATCCTGAGGATACAAAAATTCTAAACTGGCTCTATAAAGATGAAGATGAAGCAGTCTTTAATGTCAAATTACCCACAGACAAATATGGAAAAGGGTACTCAATCATGTAGAAGATGGGCTATGATAAAGGTCCTATTGGAAAAAGGAAAGAAGGAGTAGTTGAACCTATTCACCTTCATGGACTTGCTGCAAAAGAGAAAACTGGATTAGGTTATGATACTCACTCCAAAGAAAGCACATCCAAACAACCACATGGCTCTGTCTTCGCATTGCAAGAAGGCTCAGAAGCATGTTTGACAACAGTTCAGAATTTCTTGGACAACAATTCTGACACAGATTCTGCTGAGTATGAATGGGACACCATTCACAATGATGAGTTCTGGAGGGACAAAGAGGTTGATGTAATACACCAATACACCCCAACTCTAATAGAAGGTCAAGGTTCAGGGTCCCAACCACAAGAATCTGAACCACAAATCGACTATGATTCTAGTGATACTGAGTCAGATCTGAATGAACAAGATTATCATGAGGATAGTATTATTATTGACCCACCTCATACCTTGGATCCTACCGACCACTCTGTTATGACCTTAACTATAGCCGATTTCACACAACCTGACGATCCCATATCTTTAATTTATCCTTATCTCATTGATTGGGATTCAACCGAACCTATCGATATACCTATGTTTCCAAGTGACGAAGCTATTGTAAGCTTCCTTTTCGCAAAATGATGCGAATGATTGTTCCACCAGCGATTTTCGACATAGAGTTTTTGATTAGGAGAGTGTCAAGTCTCCTAGCTGCAAAAGTAAAAATAAAAAAGAAAGATCTAATGGTGAAAACCAGAATTTGGCAGTATTAGATCAAACAAAAGATAAAATAAAGAGCGTATCAGATGGTGAAAACCTCTTTGAGGCACCAGACGATGGGAATCTTGACACTCTCTTGGAGCACTACCATGAGCGATCGCCTATTCTGATTGAGCCTACAAATGCTGTCAACCTTGAAACTTCAGACAAACCAAGGATCTTACAGTTAGCTGCATCAATGACAAAGAAAGAAATACCAGATTTCATGGAATTCCTGAAAGCAAATCAAGTAAATTTTGCGTGGTCTTACGCTGACATGCCTGGTCTTGATCTTGATCTTATCATGCATCACTTGTCTATCAAACTGGGGGCCAAGCCAATAAAACAAAAACTCAGAAAGATGCACCCTCATGTTGCATTATTGGTTAAGGAAGAACTGAGAAAACTTCTTGATGTGGGCTTCATAAGACCAATCGACTATGCAAAATGGATCTCCAACATTGTTCCTGTATCCAAGCCAGATAAAACTGCGAGAATATGCACATATTTCAGAGATCTTAACAAAGCATGTCCTAAGGATGACTTCCCACTACCCAACATCGACACTATAGTTGATTTGACAGCTGGCCATGCCATGTATTCATTAATGGATGGTTTTTCTGGATACAACCAAATCAAGATTGCACCTGAAGACCAGGAGAAAACAACTTTCACATGTCCGTGGGGAACCTACTATTGGAACGTCATGCCTTTTGGTTTGAAGAATGCTGGGGCTACTTATCAAAGAGCCATGACTAAAATATTTCATGACATGATGCATGTCTTCATGGAAGATTATGTAGATGACATATTGGAAAAATCATACACCAGAGAAGGACATCTTGAAATATTGTCCAAAATATTTGCAAGATTAGAGAAATTCAAAGTTCATCTCAACCCCAAGAAATGTGTTTTTGGGGTCAAATTTGGAAAACTCTTAGGGTACATTGTTTCAGAAAAGGGAATTGAAGTAGATCCAGTGAAAGTACAAGCAATTATGGAAATGCCTCCACCAAAGAACATCAGTCAGTTGAGATCATTACATGGACGACTGTAGTCTATACGAAGATACATTGCACAATTGGCCAACAAAAGCTTGCCTTTCACACATCTACTGCATAAGAATGTTCCTTTCAAGTGGGATGACAAATGTGAATTGGCTTTTCAACAAATCAAGCAGTATTTAATGACTCCGCCAATTCTTGTACCACCAAATCCAGACAAACCACTCATCTTATACATTACCGCAACAGAGACATCTCTGGGGGCACTGCTAGCGCAAGAAGACTCTACAAGAAAAGAACGTGCAATTTATTACATCAGTAGAACACTGAAAAGTCATGAGCTCAACTACACTTCTATTAAGAAAGCTTTTCTGGCAGTAGTCTTTGCTTCACAGAAGTTTCGACATTACATGTTAACCCATACAATCAATCTAGTTTCAAAGATTGATCCACTCAAGTATTTTTTGAGCAAAGCGTCATTAACAGGAAGGTTAGCAAAGTGGGTAATGATTCTGAGTGAATTTGACATACATTATGTTGGTCTCAAGGCAATCAAAGGACAAGTTATCGCTGATCAATTGGCTGAAGCACCACTACAAGCAAATCATCCCTTGCACATTGAATTTCCAGATGCTGATGTCTTTGCTGCAGAATCCAAGCAACCATGGTCCTTATATTTTGATGGTTCTTTCACTCAACATGGATCGGGGGCAGACATACTTTTCACCTCAAGGACACACCATTCCTAGATTATATAGGCTGATGTTTCCATGCACCAACAACATAGCCGAATATGAAGCATTGATCACCGGACTCAAAATAGCACTGGAATGGAGAATTACAGAACTACAAGTATATGGCGACTCGCAGCTAGTCATTAATCATATCAATAACGACTTCCAAACCAAAGATGACAAACTACTACCATATAAAAAGATGGTTGATGACTTCAAGAAATACTTTGTGGACATTCAATTCACACAAATTCCAAGACTTGACAACAAAGCAACTGATGCCATGGCTACGATCGCGTCATTGTTACAACTCCCAGAAACTCAGACTCGTTATGAATTTCTAGTGGAACAATCATTTACGCCTTCTTATGATACCCCTGAAAGCCAAATCATTTTCCATTTGGTAGGATCCGATTCACCTTGGTACGAAAAAATTTATGCCTACCTCAAAGATGATATCTTGCCACCCGATTTATCCCGTAACCAAAAATGTAATTTCATCCGCCAATCCGCTCGCTACACTCTTATCGCTGACACCCTTTATCACAGTGGTCTTGATGGTATTCTACTTCGATGTCTTGAACGTGAGGAATTTGACAAAGCTTTACAAGAAGTTCATGGTGGCATGTGGTACCCATTCGAGTGGACTGACCTTATCCAAGAAATTGATTAGAATGGGTTACTACTGGCCTACAATGGAGAGGGAATCATTCAATTTTGTGAAAACATGCTCAAAATGTTAGATTCATGGGAATCTCATTCATGCTCCTGCCCAGGAACTTCAACCATTCACACCAACCTGGCCATTTTCTCAATGGGGGTTAGATCTAGTGGGCAAGATTCATCCTTCTTCATCAAACGGGCATAAGTTCATCATCACAGCTACAAAATATTTCACCAAGTGGATTGAGGCAGTCCCTCTCACTAAAGTTACCGGAAAACAAATATCAGCATTCATACTCAACTATATTATTTGTTAGTATGGCATTCCCAACTCCATTATTACAGATAATGGACGTCCATTCAAAAATTAGGATGTTGATGAACTTTGTGAGAGATTTCACATTCAGCATAGATATTCAACACCTTACTATCCACAAGGGAATGGCCAAGCAGAGGCCTCAAATAAAATAATATTAAAAATCTTGAAAAAGACTTTGAATGATTTAGGGAAGGATTGGCACGTTCAACTCAATCCCGACTTATGGGCCTACCGAACTAGTGTCTACACGCCAACAGGAGCAACACCATTCGCTCTTGTCTATGGAGCAGAAGCCATACTACCTCTAGAAGTTGAGATTCCCTCACTCAGAGTATCATTGAAAGGTCTCACGATAGATGATGAATACAGAGTTTCCCGACTCCAAGAGCTTGAACTCCTAGATGAGAAGAGACAAAGAGCAGCTGATCATTTGAAAGCATATCAACATATGATGTCTCGTAGTTATAATCACAAAGTAAAGCCATGTACCTTTTAGGTGGGTGATCTTGTTCTGAAAGAGAACCCACGTAATCAGCAAGACAGAGAGAAGAAAGGAAAGTTCGAACCCAATTGGCTAGGTCCTTATGTGGTTATCGCAGTCTATGGTTCAGGAGCCTACAAGATATCAATGCCAAAAGGGGACCTGTTTGATGAACCTATCAACAGCATGCACCTGAAAAAGTATTATGTCTAAAGTGGTTATCATCATCAGAAAAAGTCCTGAAGAAATCCAAAAAAAATAGAAAAAGTCCTGAAGAAATCCAAAAAAATAAGAAAAAGTCTTGAAGAAATACAAAAAAATAAGAAAAAGTCCGAAAGAAATACAAAAAAATCAGAAAAAGTCCATAAAAAATCCAAAAAAATCAGAAAAAGTCATAAAAAAATGGTTACCCTGGTGAAAACCTGGCAAACAGGCATCTTGGTAACGCAAAAAAAGAAAAGAAAAAAAAAAGAGGTCATAGGGTGAAAACCTGGAAACAGGCAGTCTATTGACAAGAAAAATGTAATTAAAAAAATAGTGAAAATCTGGCAAACAGACGCTATTTGTCACTCTCCATCTATTAGTTCATGTTCTGCACTTAACTTTTCAGTCTTCCTTTTCATGCATCTTTCCCGTCATCTTAGGGCCACATCAGCATCATGTTATCATTTGCCTCGAGCGATATCGTCTTACCATGGCTTGATTATTGTGCATATTCCCTTCAACAAGTTGTGTCAATACCGAGGGCAAAAGATATTAGGGGCAATCAATTTTCAACAGCTAGACAACGACGTTAAACCCAATCACGCAAACAAAAACAAACCAAATCAAACCAAAACATCCAATCATTGATCCATATCACAGTAGATTTCAGTTGCGTACCTTATTATGACTCATATCTAGATGATCTATAATTTGAATAATGTTTGGAATCACAGTATTTCATTTTTGAATAATGGTTGTTTGATTTTTAATATCATTTCTCTGGAGCACACTTGATGATGTACTGAACTAGAGTGGCAAGGAAAGAGGATGATTTTTCTTTGTCTGCTGTCTGGAGGTTAATCATTTATCTGTTGCAAATATGTCGCGAGACGTGATGATTGAAAGTTTATCATTGATGACAGTTCCAAATTTGCATCAGATGGTGGTTAGTCTTTGTCTGTTTATGCAAGAAATGCTCAGGTCATCTCGGTTCAATTATACCTAGGTGCTTGTGTTCACTTGCTATATCAAAAATCATGAAAGTTGTACTCAGGTCATCATTGGTGCTAATTTCCCCTCTAATGCTTGTACATACTTCCAACATTTTAACAACACTCTATGATGATTTCAGCAAAATATACCAACAAGCTCAACAAAATGGTCAACTTCATTTAGTTGCATTTCATTTTAGGTCATGGTACATAACTGCATATTGGATTTGCATCAAGAGTTTTAGAAGGCTAATGGTTGTCATATTTCTTTGGACTATTTGTTGAGGACAATGCAAACATTTGTTTCATTATCATCATTTCATTAGCATTATCATCTTATCATTGTATTTTCATTTCATTATCAGTACATTATTTCATTTTCACTATCATTTATTGCATCATCATTCATTTCATTTATATCATATATTTTATCACCCCATCATTATCATCTCATTAGTTATCATTCATTTCATTATCATTATCGAAACATATCAGTTCACTATCATTATTATCTCATTTCATCTTTTATTATTCTCATTATCATTTCATCCATTATCATTTCACATTCCATTCCATTTTCATTATCATTTATTATTTTCATTTCGTATCATTATCTATTCGTTATTATTCCATTTCTTATCATTTAACATATTAATATCATTATCATTGCATCATTTCATTCATTATCATTTAACATATTAATATCATTATCATTGCATCATTTCATTCATTATCATTCATATTAATATCATTATCATTGCATCATTTCATTCATTATCATTTAACATATTAATATCATTATCATTGCATCATTTCATTCATGATCATTTAACATATTAATATCATTATCATTGCATCATTTCATTCATTATCATTCATATTAATATCATTATCATTGCATCATTTCATTAATTATCATTCATATTAGTTTCATTGGCATTGCATCATTTCATTCATTATCGTTCATATCATTATCATTTATATCTCATCATTGTATTACCATTATCATCATTTCATTCATTATCATTATATTATTATCCATTAAACATTCCATTTCATATCATTTAGCATCTCGTTATCATTATCATTTTTAACATTTCATTATCATTATCATTCCATTTCATATCATTTAACATCTCACTATAATTGCATTTCTTTATCATTTCATTATCATTATTCATCACATTATTATCATTCATTTCATGATCATGATCATTTCATCATTTCATTTTCATTTCGTCATTTCATCATTATATTTCATCACATATCATTTTATCATGTATCTCATCATTATCTACTCATCTAAATTTCATAATATTTTACATCATATCACACCATTTTATCATGTGAAATTCATAATGCATAGCATGAACACAACATTTATTTTTATCATATTATAATCTTTTACTTGTATTCAAAAATCCAAAAATATAAACATTCCATATATACATTTCCATATACACATCATAAATCATCCACCTGCATGACATCATTCGCACATATTATCAAATCATCATCATAATAATAAATACATCATAATCAAATCATCCTGCATATCATGTTAGCCATTAACTCATTCTAATGCATACCAAAATCCATAAACATCATCATAATAAATGCATCATCATATCATAAATGCACATAACATCATCCATAATCATCGCCGCTGCATATCATCGCTCATAAAAAATGATACAAATGTCCAAATGTCCAATGAAACTAAATGTCCAAAGCAAAATACATCAGATATAATAAAAAATGGTATACATGCTCCAAAAAAGATGAACATCACATATCTAGCTGGTCGATGCCCCTGATGGTGCTGGTCCGGAAGGAGGTGGCCTGCCACTGGTGCCTATGTCTGGGTCCTGCCGAGGTCCAGTCACTCCCCTGCTTTGCGTGTGTGTCCGAGATCTGCTCCTGGTCCTACTATGGGACCGCGGGTATGGCTTTCTGCGCTCTGGAGGACATAACTCCTCGTATCTGACTCTATAGTACTCAGCCTCCCACGCCATCTCCATACCCTCTGCAATGGCATCCCGCAGTGATGCACTCTCTATGGTGCCCATCAGCCTCTGAGCCACGCCCTCAGCCTCTACTGCCTGTCGTCTGAATGCATCTCTCTCTGTAACCACCTGGGCTAACTGTGGACTTGGGGCAGGTGCTTGTGCCTGTGCCTGTGCTTGTGCCAGCTGTGCTTGTAGCTGTACTATAAATCCTTGTGCCTACCCCAGCTGACTCTGCAACTGTCCCTGTTGATCCTGTAATGTCTGCACCTGGGCCTGAAGTGTGGATATCTATCCCTGCTAAGAGGAGGATGCTATACGAATCACTGTCCGTCGCCCAATCCCTATCCTCAGCCGCCGCATGATCTGGACACCCCTAAGAATGTCCAACCTTGACCTCCCCAACACCTGTCCCTCCTCCCCGCCATCATCTCCATCATCATCATCTGAGCTATCCTCCTCATCTCCGCTCTCTACCTCCTCTCCTCCCACTGCTCCCTGCTCACCACCAGCCATATCCTCCTGTCTCACTGCCCTTGGATGTGGTGCTACCAAAATAGGTGCTGGCTCATTAGGACTGGTAAATCGTGGAAACAGATGCGTGTGGAAATAGGCTGAGTACTCATCAGACATGCCAACATCAATAATATCTCGCCTGTCAACCCATGCCTCCGGCGCTAATGTCTGGAACTCTGTATACACTATCTGATAAGAAATACATGGCCCCCATCCAGCCTCAAATATGCTCCGGGCGTAATGTGCAACCCCTTGTGGCATCCCCTGTGTGAATCCAAACTGTCTCTGAACCCGCAATGCCAAAAATCTCTCCAAAATGAAGGGAGTCTGCCCTATTAGGAACCACGGAATGCATACATACGACATCTCTATATCATCGGTAGTCCACGGCTCACAATCAAGATATGGTCTCCATATAATGATATCCATATCATCCAACAGACGCCTCCAGTAATCCACCTTGCCCAGCTTGGGATGGGTAAGGAACATTGTATACATATAGATATAAGGCCTACCTGGTGGCCTAACTCTGGGGCATGCCGGTCTCGTAACAACGAGATGCTCCCACGCCCAGATCTGTAGCACTATCACCCTGCAAGACAAATTGGACGATCCCCTGTACACTACCTGATGCAAATCGTGATAAAGATGAGCTAACATGCAGCTCCCCCATGCATATCTCCACGGCTAGAGCAACATCTGCTCAAGAATCCTGCCCCATCCCACTAATAATCCCTTTTCCCGGCGATTCGGACAAAGGAGACCTCCAATGAATGTACCCAACACTGCCGACAAGGCTGGATATCCTCAAAAATCAGCCCATGGTACCTAGTACCCAGCGATCTGTGCATCTTTGTACACTCTCCTCAAAGTATCTATACCCCCGATCTCCTTGTGATCATAATACACAAGGGCACCAACCACGGGGATACCTAAAATCCTATACACGTCCTTAGGAGTCACTGTCACCTCACCAGTCGGCATATGAAAGGTGTTGTGCTCCGAGTGCCATCGCTCTGCTAGTGCTGTCAACAAATCTCTGTTGACTCGAATCAGCGGCATCGCCAACAAGGATCTCAGACCATATGTATCTATCAAATCTATATCAGCCAGTGTCAACTTGGGAATCCTATCCCACCCTGCTGAATGTCACTCTCTGATCTGGAGGTTTTTGAAAACCTCCTATTTTCATCACAAGGGTAATTCATCAGAATCATACCAATCATTCAAATCTCAATCAATCAAAATCAATTAGACTCATATCTATCAGTGACCTATATCATTCATCTATCAGTGATATCTATCAGTGACCTATATCATTCATCTATCAGTGATCTATATCAGTGACCTATATCATTCATTTATCAGTGACCTATATCAAGTGAACTATATCAGACCCATATCGCCAACTCATATCAATGTATCAATCAATGATCCATATCACACAATCAATCCTATCAGGCCAATAAACACACAATATATCTATCTGGATATCATATCAAATCTGTTTTACCATCATTTACTATTTGTTTTCTATCGCAGAAAACAAATTTATCAGAAGTCCTATCACTCATTTATTCTTTGTTTTCTACTCTAGGAAGCAAAGTTATCAATCAATCAATCGGTCCATATCAACATGATGACATGACAATTTACCTATCTGTTGACTAAGGAAGCAATACAAGTCATCATTTTCACATTCCTATCATCAAAACATCAATTCTGCCTATTTTACCATATGCGCCACTCTATAGACTCTAAGTTCTCTAACCTGTATGCACCGTTCTTTTTACGGGATGCGCTAAATCCCGTATGCGCCATTTTTTTTGCTCTATGTGCTCAAACAGACCCCTTATGCGCGTTTTCCTATATGCGCCACTTTAATAACCCGAAGCGCCGCTGTTTTTTCCCTATGCACGATCTCCTCTATGCGCGCTTGTTTTCCCTAAAAGCGCTTTACTCCTAATTTTTTATCATACCCTATATGTGCGCTAGTTTTTACGGGATGCGCTAAACTGGTTTTATTCTAACAATTTCAAACCTATGCTATATGCACGTTTTTTTTACCCTAAGCGCGCCTATTTTTTTTGAAAGCGCACCGAAACTATTCTATATGCCCGCAAACAAAAATTTTAAATCAAAAACCTCAGAAAACCAAAATTTTTTGATTCAAATGAAAAAATTCAAAAGCATAGATGGTTAGATCGACTCATCGGTGGTCCGTATGCTGCTAGCCTCTGGTATCTGCGTGATCTCTCGAATCGGTGGCGATGATAAGGGATCTCCATGTCGCGATGTCACTCTCAGAGCTACAGTATTCACCACAGTCAAAAGTGCAAATGACTTGTCTTTTTCACCTTTTTAACTTTTAAAGGTCAACCAAAGGTAAGTTTAGGGCCTTTTTTGACTTTATTTTTCAAAATGGGACATTCTTTTCATCATTTATCGTGAGCTAAACCACTCTCTCTCTCATTCGTACTTTACCTCCCGAGGGGGCATCATCAGCAAAAATATCAAAAGCATACCAGGGGCAAATTTTTTTTTTCTTTTCTATGAAGCAATGTGTTTTACACATCACTTCAAAGAGGGGCAAAATGTATACGTCTAAAAATGGTCATGATTAAGCTTGTTAATTAATTGAATATGAATTTATTTAATTAATTCTCCTAAAGTCATCTACATATAAATAAATTTAATTATTTATTTATATCATTCATTTTTCTAATTCTTCTACCTTGATTAAATAAATAATTTTATTTAATTATTAACATTTCTACCCTCCGCTTAATTAAATTAAATAAATTTTCATTTATTTATATTTAATTATCATTCATATCCCAAAGTTTAAATATTTGAATATTTGAATAAAGGAATATTCCCTTCATCCCATTTTTGAATTAAATATTAAATATTTTATTTAATATTTTCTTCTAATTTCATTTCTAAAAACATAATTAAATATGATTTTATTTAATTATGTGGGTTTCCATTTTCGTCTTCACTTCCAAATTAAATAAATATATTTTATTTAATTTCTAACTCACGCTAACTCACCCTTCCAAATTCTAATCTCATCCTTCAGAATGGAAGTTTCCCTTCGAAACTCAATGACGAAAATTGAAAGAAAAGGGAAACCTTCCATCCTCCTCTCCACTTTCAAAAATCTCCCGCCGTCCATTCGAACAAGCTTAATTTGGACCGTCGATCGAATAAGCCAATCGAATCCTTTCGAAAACTCCATAAATTCCGGCGCAAATCCAAGCTTTGGTTACAACCTACCTACGCACGTACAAATTACACATACACACAATCAGCTCATGCATTCATATCAGTTTCAATATCATAGCCATATCGTCATTTTAACATAGCTTTTTGCATTTAGCATAAAACACATTTTTATTTAAATCTTGTTCTTTAGCTGTCATTTTGTTGAGCTTGATCTACTGATCTGAGAGCCACTGGAAACCAATAAAACGCTGGAGTTAGAGGAAGATAAGACGATTTAAGGGAAGCTGCTATTACGGTTTGCATATTCTATTTCTTTTTCAGCTTTTCTGATTTAATGTTTTATTAATATGTGTTTGAATTTCATATACATTTGATCCAATATTTCACACACACAATATCATTTTGTCATTAATTTTCATTAGGTCATATATTTGCATCAAGAAAATCCAAAAAGAAATGCATTACCATGTCATTTTCTAAAGCATTCATCTACTCATTAGATCATATATATTTGCATCATGAAAATCCAAAAAGCAAATGCATTGATCATATCATTTCCATCCATATACATTTAGTCATACATTTACATCACAAAAAACACTAACATACATGTAAATTTCCATTCATCCATACATGCATTCATATATTGGCATCAGAAAATAAAAAAACACATAATACCATACATATCATACATCATGATAGCATGCATCCATAAAAACATGTAGAATTATCCATCATTAATGATATCATCCATCCATCCATTTCACATTTTGTATTACATATTTGCATCAGAAAAGTACAAAAACATAGCAATTAACACATTCCATTCACATAATTAGATTCATCACATAGGGCATATAGACATCATTCATAAAAGCATCATAGGATCATAACACATGTTGCATCCATGACATATCATATCACCAGCACATAAAACATCACATAGCATACATAATAGGAAATTAAATGCAACTATCAAGATCAACACACATAAATACATAGGTCAACCATCATCATCGTTGCACATATATATCTCAAAAATATATCAAATGTACAAGGATATCTAAATATGAAGAAATACATCATAAAAATGGTAGTAAATCATCGAGTATCAGTGTATACATGTCCACATCACAATAAGCATCAAATATAGAAGCTAGGTAGTGCTCCCCCCAGATGGTGCTGGCATCCTTGACCCGATACCTGCCGTTTTACTTGATGGACATGCACTTGGATCTCTTCGATCTCTAGGAAATGGCTGTGTGACACCCATACTCACTATCCGAAACTATGACCTGCTAGATTGAGACTAGGTAAAGCTCTCTCGCCGCTTGGGAGGGACCACCTCATGATACTGGCCTTTGTAAAACTCAACCTCCTAGATAGTGCGATGAATCTCTCAGAAATAGTCTGATGACTCGACAGCTATCGCAACTTGCTGCAATATCTCAGTAATGGCCTTTACCTACTCTGACCGTTGTCTCAGTGCATCTCTCTCAGTAGTCAACACAACAACCTGACCCTACTCCTATCCTTGGCCCTGCACCTATTCTAGCTATTGTTTGGCAGTATCCCTCTCAGTCATCAGAGTCTGTATATGTCCCTAGGCCTATAAAAGTTGTGCCTAAACCTATGACAACAATTGTGTCTGTGTCTATAACTTTCCTTGCACCTGTGTTAGCTGGCCCTAAAAGGTCTGGACTTGGACATGCAACACTATGATTTGGGATTACTGCTGTCGTGAAGGAAACCATATCTGTACTTGCTACTATGCTGCTGTCGCTAAAGATCACCTCCTGCGAGGCACTCTAACATCTAGTGCTGGATGAGCACCCCCTCCTCTACCACCATCTCCTCTATCACCACCGCCATCATCTCCACCATCATCACCACCTCTGTCATCATCACCACCATCTCCCTCCTCCTCATCTCCATCGCCTCTTCCTCGCCTCTGTCTGGGTGGTCTATCCTCATCATCCTCCAAGGCTAGCATTGGCTCATCAGGTCTAGAGATCCTCAGAAATGGGTGCCTACTAAGGTACTGTGAGTACTCCTTAGTCATATAACCCTCAACAATCCCTGGAAGGTAGTCCCAGATCACTGGCTGTAAATGATGATACTCATCACATGCAACATGATAAGATAACATGGGCCCCCACTTAGTCACATCGTGCTACCTTCACGCATACATGGCCAATCCCTGTGGTATACCCTGCACCCGACCATACTGTCTGAGCACCCTCATCAATAAGAATCTCTCGATGATGTAGTGTTTCCATCCAATAAGATACCTATATGTCATAACGTAAGGAATCTCCAAATGATCCTTGGCCCACTGCTCACAATCTACATATGGCCGCCATCTAACTGAATCTAGGTCATCCAATACTTGTCTCCAATACTCCAATTTTCCCAACTTATGCTAGACAACTAGGCCTGCATAACTATAGACATAGGGTCTCTCAAATGGTCAAAATTTTTTTGTCTATGGACGTGTCACTGCAATATACTCCCAAGCCCACATCTGTAATAAGGTCACACTAGCAGATAGACTAGCCCCTCTGAGGTAAACTATCTGATGCAAATCATGGTATAACTGTGTGAACATGCATGAACCCCAGGTGAAATGGGTCCCAAACTGAATCATTTTCTCTAGTGTTCGACCTCAACTGACGGACAATCCATTTTCCCTCTTGTCGGGACATAAGAAGCTACCAACAAATCTCACAAGCATGGAAGGAAAAGGGCATACTTCTCAAACATCTCCTGCCAAGGCATCTCATACCTAGCAATATGATCATTATGGAATATTCAATGTAAGGCATCTATACCTCCTTGCTCAGTGTGGTCATATGTCACTTTGTCACCCATCATGGGAATCCACAAAATCCTGTAGACATCCTTTGGCGTCACAGTCATCTCTCTAGTGGCTAGATGAAAAGTGTTGTGGTCGCTATGCCACCTCTTTGCCAGTGTAGTCAACAATCCTCGATTAATCCTAATCTGGGGCATGTTAATCAGTGAAGATAAATCTGCATCACTCAGTGATATCCCTATCAACTTGTGATAGATGTGGGATCAGGTCCCAAGTCTGTGGGAATCTCTCTCGGGATTGAAGATTATCTAAATCTGTCTCCTATCATTATAATATCACAATCAACACATCAATCAATCAATCAAATCAACAAAACAATCAAACATCAATCAACCAATCATCCTATCAGTTCTTGTGAGATTTTTATCAAATCTCGCCAACATCTATTTTGATCCTCGCCTATCATGAGGAAAAAACATCATCACTATTGAATCTCGCCTATCATGAGATCAATAAATCATCTAATCTATCATCTACAACAAATCATTGGATGACATGAGTAAACATCATCAAAATTCAAAAAGCAAAACAAAAAAAATTTCAATTTTGACCTAGATGCGCCATAATAGTGCTTCATTGCGCTAAAAGGCAGATGCGCCACCAAATTGGGTTGATGCACCATAACAGACTACCTATGCGCCATTTTATCAAATGCGCTAGAGAATTCCATGGATGCACCATCAAATTTGATGCGCCATTCCTTTGGGTGGATGCACCAGAACTAAGGTTTGATGCACCATTTCTACGGGATGCACTATCTTATAATCCTATGTGCCATTACAGGCTGTTTATGCACTATAATGTGGATGTGTCGTTACAGACCATGAATACGCCATTAAACCTATCCTATGCGCTAAAATTCTAGGCGGATGTGCTGAAAAAACTAACCTATGTGCCAAGAAAAATTTTGTATGTGCCAAAAGAAGAAAAAATCTAAATTCCAAAATTAAAAAGGAGGGAAAATTGATTCAAAATTCATAAGAAAAGTTTCAAAATTCATACCAAAGGTCCGTATCGCGTTGGCCGATTGTGTCACCGCACCCGCTCGAATCGATGAGTCTCATAAGGGATCACCATCTTCATTCAAATGCTCAAAGTTTGCTCTCACTCTACAATTTTCAAAATCACAAAATGCACAAATGAGTCCTTTTTCACTTTTTACCTCTTAATAAGGGTAATTAAAAGGGTGATTTTGGTGGAATATATATGTATTTTTTAAAAGGGTCAATTAATTGGGGCAACTCAATTCTTCCATATCGGGAGATAAATCTCTACAATGTCATCAAATCATAATTTTATCATCGACATCATCACAAATCATAAAAAAAATTCAAAAATTATTAAAAATATTTTATCATAAAAAATTCTTTGATTTATCTCCCGAGGGGCATACATTCGTGATCTTTTGAAAATCGCCATCTGAGGCATCGTCAAAATTTTAGCAGCACTAGTAAATATTTCTTTGAAGTAATGTATAAACACATCACTTTAAAGAGGGGAAAAATGTATACATCCAAAATTGGTCTGGAGAATATTAATTGAATACTGGATATTTGATTAATAAAAATCTTTATTTCCTCTATTGTATAAATAAATTGTAAAGTTTATTTATATAGTTCATATATCTTAATTCCTCTTATCTAAGCCACTTTATTCATGATTTAATTAAATGGAAAAATTTAACTAATTTGTTTTACTTGATTAATTCCCTCTCATTAAATTTGAATTCTTAATTCAAATTTTGTCACATTTCTTCATATTCTTCTAACCTCCTTCCACATACATGAAAATAATTATTCCTAATTTCTAAAATGGGTATTTACCCTCAACAATCTCAACAAACTCAGGGACACATGGCTTCTTCTTTCCATTTATTATTTTCTACACTTGGAAAGATTGTTCTACTAAAGGGGACAACTTCCTTATTTCTCTCCAACTTCCTCATTTCTCACCATTGATCTCTCCAGATTGAATCCTAATCGTCCATTACTACCAACTCACTTGATGCCTTGGTGAAATATATAAATAGAGGCTCATTTACAACTTTTGAGAAGAGAGCATTGCATACAATTACTCTGTAGAAATCATCTTAGCATTTGAGAGCTTAGTTTTTATTTTGATTCAAAATTTATAATAGTTTAGCAAGTAAATTAGAATCATGGCTGCATTCTTAGATGCTTCTTAGTTTGCATATAGTATTTAGAATCATTCTCATAGCATTTCCATTAGTTTGATTTAGCATTGCATCATTTCATTAGCATTTTGTATACAACAATTCACCATTCAACATGTCATTTAGTACATTATCAATCAAAAACATCAAAATCATGTAGATGTAGATATAGTTTCTGCATTCTAGTTTAATGGCTACTCATTTCTTAGGTGTCATCCCTATAATTCAGTGCATAATTAAGATATGAGAGCACTATTTCCAGGATCCTTAAGAATAGAGGAAGATGGAATGGCTTTAAGGAATTATTTTATCGAATTGTGTTGTTAATTTAGATTTCCTTAATGTAATACATTGCATCTGTTGTGTGTTATTGATTACTTTAATTCACATATTTTCTCACACATAGTTTCATTTCCTCCAAAGATAATATCAACATATACAACTACTATCAAGATTTTATCATTTTCAATTTTGAAATAAAGGTTGCTATTTGCAGTACCTTTACTGAATCCTTGCTGAATCAAATATTTATCCAACCTTGCATACCAAGCTCTAGGAGCTTGCTTCAATCCATATAAAGCCTTCTTTAATCTATAGACCATGCTCGGTTGTTCTGACAACTAAAATCCTTTCAATTTTTCCATGTATACTTCTTCCAATTCACCATTCAAAAATGTAGACTTTACAACCATTTGATAAACTTTAAAATCCTTATGAACAACAAATGCCAAAAACATTCTGATAGCTTCCATCCTAGCCACTGGAGCAACAGTCTCCTAAAAATATATACCTTCTACTTCTATACCTTCTACTTATGAGTAACCCTTATACACAAGCCTTGCTTTATTTCTGACCACTTCTCCATTCTCATTCAACTTGTTTCTGAATACCCATTTTGATCCAATTATGTTTTTAACTATCAGTCTAGGAACCAATTCCCAGGTTTGATTTTTCTCAATCTGCATAAGTTATTCTTCCATTTCTCTCATCCAATGATCATATTTTCATGCTTCACTTACTGTCTTAGGTTCAATTGTAGAAAGTAAATGCAAATTTATTTCAACAGAAACAACAACTCTACTTCTTATTAATACTCCTTTTCTCTTGTCTCCAATGATTTGATCTTCTGAATGATTATTTTGCACATATTTAGGTGTCTTTGGGGACACAACTGGAGCTTCTTCTTCTTCATTTTACTTTTCTTATTCTTCAACAAATTATTCTACTTATTTGTAATCGGGTTCATCTGATACATATCCATCAACTTCAATTGAATTCTTCAATGCTTCATCAACCTTGACATTTGTGCTTTCTACAATATTTCTTAGCCTTTTATTGTAACACTTGTAAGCTTTTCTTCTAAGGGAGTATCCAAGGAAGATACCCTCATCACATCTTGCATCAAAATTTCCTAATTTTTTTGTCTTCTCTTCTGATATAACATCTTCTTCCAAATACTTTGAAGTACTTGACAATAGGAACTTTCCATACCACAACTCATAGGGAGTCTTAGTGCTATTAGATTTTTCTTGAACTTGGTTAAACACATAAACAACAGTGTGAATTGCTTCTCTCCAATAGACTTCCATTAGACCTTCTTTAGTGATCATCGTTCTAGTAGCTTCTTGAACCATTCTATTTTTTTTTTCAACAACTCCATTTTGCTGAGGAGTTTTAGGAGCAGACAATTTCCTTTTTATTCCATGTGCTTCACAAAACATGTTAAACTCATTGGGGATGAATTCACCACCTCTGATAGACCTTAAGCATTTAATTTTCATATCCATTTCATTTTCAACCATAACTTTGAATGCTTTGAATTTTTCTAATGCATAAGATTTCTCTCTAAGAAAAGTAACCCATGTCATTCTAGAGTAATCATCAATCAAAATCATGAAATACCTACCACCTTGTAGACTTTTCACCCTTGTAGGACCACAAATATCTATGTAAATCAAATCTAGTAGTTCAAAAGTAGATTGTTCCTTTGACCTAAAGTTATTTCTAGCTTGCTTTCGAAACTGACAATCCTTGCAAATAACATTAACAAGCTTTATGATTCTTGGTAAATATCTCACAACTTGTACAACATTAATTCTCACCATATTGTCAAAATTCATGTGACACATCCTCTAGTGCTATAACCAACTGTCATTAATCTAAGACATAAAATAATGTCCATCAACACCCTTAAGTTGATAAATATTTCCTTTAGAATTCTTTCCAGCAACAATCACTATTCCAAATCCTTTCCTTATTTCACATTTCTCATCTTTGAACACAAGATTATATCCTTTACTACACATCTGTCCAACACTCAAAAGATTTTTCCTTAAACCTTGAACATAGTAAACATCATCAGTATTATGCTTTCCTTCAAAACTGTCTGAACCTATCCCACAAATCTTATCACCAGTAGAATCTCTAAACTTAACTAAGTCTCCATCATATTTTTAAAGTTTAACAAACTTACTTTTTCACCGGTCATGTGATGTGAACAACCACTGTTAACAACCCAATAGTTCTTTTCCTATTTAGTACGAAGAGCAAAGACCATAGTACCTTCATTTTTCTCATAAGTGCTTTCCTTCACATATCTTTCAATATTAGTAGAAGTAAATTCATCTTTTATAGCCAAGAACAAGCATTCATTATCATCAAAATCTCCATAATCAAACTTTTCATTAGAAATACCATCTTCATTACATAATATGCTCTCTTGATCATCTTTCCTTTGTTTTCTTTGCCTTCTCTATGTTTATTTCTTTCAACTCTTTTAGAATATCTTGAAGCATAATGACCTATTCCCCCACAACTAAAACATTTGAAAGGTAACTTACTTTGATACTTACCAGAGCCCTTTTTAATTCTTCTTACAAAGTTAGCTTCCACTTCATTGAAGTTTTCTTAATTCGGATCTTCAACCTTTGTAGTCCTGAAAGTAGTTTCTATCTTTGATCCATTTCTCAAGCTAAAATTTCTCATTTCAAATGAGGTTAGAGTACCCAACAACTGATCTTTATTATAGGTCTTATAATCTACAAATTCCTCAATACCAGATACCTTTTCACTTTATGCATCAGGGAGAGTTTTGAGAATCTTCTTCACTATCTTGGTTTCATCCACTTGTGTACCAAGTCCTCGCATTCCACCTACCAACTCATCCATTCACTGTACATAGGATTTAATGTTCTCATCTTTAGACATTCATAGGATCTTGAATTGTGCCTCCAAATTCTGTAACTTTGCTTCTTTAACCTTTTCATCTCCTTCATGGATCTATTCCAATGCATCCCAAACCTCTTTAGCAGTTTTCAGATTTACAACTTTAATTAATTTAGAATGTGAAAGACTATTTTTCAGAATAAATTTTTCCTTATTGTTTGCTTCATGTACCTTGATCTTATCAAAAATACTCAGACCATTACCAGGAGTAGTGTATGGAGTCTTATAATTTTTCTCAACATCATATCCATGGTATTCTAGATATCCTTCCATTTTTTCCTTCTAGAAAGTGTAGTTGATGCCATTGAACTTAGGACACTCAATAACTATCTTGTTCGCCATGCCAAACCTTCCTTAAGCAGTTAAGCTCTTCTCCAAGGAACCAAACTCTGATACCAATTGTTGAAAAAAATAATTGAGAGGGGGGTGAATTAGTTGTAGCAATTTTAACCTTTAAACCTTTCACTAGAAGTTAGATCAATATCCATTCACAAATCCTTTACTCTGCTAATGTGATTAATCATTAAGTGTAGAAGCAGAAATTGAAAGAAGTAAAACCATACACACAATAGCACCAGATTTACGTGGACAACCTAATGAGGTAAAAACCATCGTGAGGATTAGCTCACAATATAAAGAATTCCAAAATTGTATAGAAAGGCTCACTATCGAAAGGCTCACTGCCAAGACAAAACTTACTTGTCCAAAACAAGACTTATTGTCCAATGTAGGCTCACTGCCACTAAATTACAAAGAAGATAGAAGAGGATTGTCACAGAGAGAAAACTATCTCAATGCAATAGATATTTCCACCATAATTCACTCACAAACTTGCAAACATGCTTGAATGATAGAGTACACCTTTAACTCACTTCCTCAAGGAACTCACCACTTGAGTTTTGCACTGATCTACTCAAACTCGCATCACACACACTATTTTGCATCTATCTCACATCTATATTTTCATCTATCTTGTCTTTTATTAACATCTCAACTTATATTTATATCATCTTCAACCTTGAAACTCATATAAGGTCGGCCACACACCATTTGTATTTACAAATTCAAATTAGATTGATGCCAAAACATTCTATGGTGGAATTAGAATGAGGTTGATCCAAACACATACTTAATGAGGACCTAAATGCAACATGCTTCGCCATGCTTACATGAACTTTGTAAGTAGTGTTTAGCACAAGTTTTGCCAACACTAGTGTAAAACACATAAAATAATTAAGCACACACATCCTTAACATGATCCAATCTCTCTGAATAAGAAACTTTACTTGAAAACTATCTTATCAACTTATTCTTAGAACCGCAAGTCCTAAAACCAAAATTCAGAGAAATTCAGAGCAACTACATTTCTCTCAGACCATAGCCAAACATACTAAAAAGCATAGTACACATACTGGTGAAAATATCTCACATTGTACAATGATCCAAAATACCAAATTATGGATATAACAACAATCAACAATCATGAACAACACCTTAGATCCTCACTAGCATATTTCAAAGCATACATTGAATACTTGCAAACCTTTTTTATTATGATTTTCTCAATATCCTTGACATATACAACCAAAAACCAACTTCCTTGACATTAATGACAACAAGAAGTTGACATCAATAACACCTTCATACTTGCAACAAGAGATACATGATACATACATAGCTTCCAAGTGCTTTAATGAAACAAAGATACCAATGGTACAAATGTCCTTGCTGGCATACATTCTCAAATATCCTTGATGGCATACATTCAAATGTCCTTGGTGTAGGCTCCTCAGACTTTCTGTTGAGATCTCATCAAGAGTAACCATCTTAACAACACTTCTCTCATCTCAAGAGAAATATATCCTCACCTCATTCTCCATGTATCCATGACCACCTACAAACAATCATCTCATGCTCCAAATGCATCATTTCCTATCATGAAGTTCTCAAGGATATGACTAATGCACTCAAAACAAAGAGAATCACCAGACTATTGTCAAAGCTCCAATCATCTGAATTAGGAACTTATTGTGAAATAATGATCTTACCATCCCCCTTAGGATATCCCATGCTCCAAGTGAACATACCATGGTCTCAATAGAAATGTATCATGCCAAAACTCTAATTGCAATCAAGAGTATATCATGACATAAAACAAGCAAACTCTAAACCAACATCACCTATCAAGCACTAAAACCTCAACCCAAAGAACACAAGATTCCTCCATGGCTCCAAGATGCTACACATCTTCAAGTAGTGTCCATGCAAATGCAAAAGAACCTATTTGCAACAACAAGATCTAAGAGCTCCTCCTAGTAACATCTACAACACTAAAGAAGATCATTCATCCATGGTCACTACTAAAGTTCCCACTGAACTGTGACAACCAAGATCTCCAAGCATCATGAAAAAAAATCTGCTAATATGAAGATCCTCAAAGTCCACACATTAACATTTCCATCTAACAATTTTACCAAGTGGCACCAAGATGTCCAAACCAAGCAAAAACACCATCACTATCAAAAGCCAACACAAAGCTATGTATCCAAGCTATTCATGACATTGTGATACACATGCTATAGGTCCACATAACTGACTATCCATGTACTCAACATCATCCATTATCTCATCCAAAAGCAACAAACCAATGCACAAATGGCCATAGACAAGGCCAGCTAACAAGTCTACATCAACACTGAATCAACGTTGTGGATATAGACAACCCACTTCCAAGTTATCCCACTGCAATCAGTAGGTTGTACACACCTGCATAACTGCATAACTCGTAGATCCAACACACTAAAAATGCAAACCCATCATTGCACTAGTAATCAACAAAACTAAGATTCAAAAAGAATAGTCATGTAGACCACATGACTCAGGCACTAGATCATACACAAATCCAATTTTCCAAATAGGTCCACAGCCTGAGCACCATAGTCAAGGAATCCACCAAGTATCACCATAGAAATATTGAGTGACTAATCATGTACCAACACTCCCATGTAGAGAAAGAATCTCACCTCCTCATACTAGGCACAAAGCATGCATGCAAAACTACAACTATCTCATCCAGTAACACCCCAAAAGCCAGGGTCTAAAAAATAGCTTAACCGTAGCTCCACAAAACCACAAGTTTTTCTTGAATGTGTAAAACTTGCAAAACCACCGTGTTTGAAAAACACCCATGCACATCCACACCCACTTCACATTTGGAAGACTCAAAAGTCTGAAACAAAAAACAAAATAATGGTTAAACCAAAATAATGGATTATCATAGATGAGCATAACCATAGGTTTTTTTACGAAAATATATAAAACCTTTAGAACCAAGGAACATGAATATGAGCCATGCAAGTACAAAACATCCACAAAAGGAAAAATTATTTCAAGAACTCCAAGCCTCTTTTAGGGAAACTCCACAACCACCAACATGCACATGCATCTGAGGGAGACAAGCTATTGCAGAAGCTTCTAGACCATCTAGTGATCAACTCCATAGCCTACATGCAATCGGGGTAGCAAAAACAATGCCTTCTAATACCATAATACCAAGAAAAAACACCCAACATAAGCACATTACTCCATAGCTAAGAAACAACCCATACTTCTCCATATCATTAGGGAGCCTCTCACATAGACACCCAATATGAAAGATTTGTTGCAACACAACCACAAAGCAAAAAATACCACCCCATGCATCAAGATTATTCCCCTGTCAACTACGAGCTTCATATCCCATAATTTCAATATGACCAACTCCATTTTCTCCATCTTCACCATCGTTCAAGCTATGTGTTTTCTCCTAAAACTAAAATAAAAAAGAAAACAACTTCCACTCACCAAAGGATCAATCTTTATCCGATTCCTTCAGATTTACTCAAGCTTTCCAAACTAAGAAATCCTCACAAAAAGAGTACCCAGAACCAAAAACACTAGCTCTAATACCAATTGAAGGGAAATTGATTCATCCCATAATGAGCATCTAAGATCAGTAGGTGTCTTCAGTAACATTCATTTCTTGAGATTGCCTCAAAAAACACATACTACTATGCCATAAAGTGGAATTAGACATAGTTTATTTCCCACCATTAATCCTTAGGGGAAAGTTCATGCAAGATCAACCAGTTTCAACAACACGCACTAAACAGATTCATCAAATAGAATCATTTAACATGTAAGATAGAACAAAAGACATGAACAAAAATATTTATGTGGGGAAAAACCTTTCAAGTAAAAAAATCCACACTCGAAAAGCATAAATCCATTGTATTATTCAGTAACCAAATACATAATTACAATATAATTGTAGGATCTAAGCCTTTACATGGAGATTTACATCATGTTCCATTTGGAGAAAATCCGGTAGCATAACCCCTCTAAATTCAATCTCTCCTCTCAATTGTTCCAATGCACTATGACATTATATACGTACTCAAGCGTTACAAGAAAACCATTGTTCCAACTTCCACACCAATCGAATAGTCACAAACAAACTTAATCGTTTTACTACAATACGACCAAGACCAACTTGAATAGTCGCAGTGTTGTGCTTAACCTTGACCACACTGCCAATTACTGCAATACTAAGCCCATCCAAACAACTATCATGGTGTCGTGGGTTACTACTCTACCGCAGGATACCACTCCACTACAAACCCCTTCACCTAAGTATCGTGGGGTTGCGGGTTATGATTCCTCTCGTAGTACCGCATGCCTCCTCATGAACTATCATGGGATGGAAGGTTACCTACCACCATACCTCAGGCTCCCTTGCATGATTGTCACAGGATGGCGGGTTACCTACTACCAACCCGCTAGCACTAACTTAAACCTCTACGATATTACGGTTAGTAGATTTTGACCCGGCTCACCACCAACCCTCTAGATGTCACAATACCGCAGTCCCCATGAAACAACTGCTATGAGGTGGTGGGTAGCAACTGTTCCCTGTAATACCACAAGCTCTAGTTTAGACCTTCGTGGTACTACGGTGTAGAAGACTTTGACTCGGCTGAATATTTTCCTGATTTCAGAGAGCCTTATCTAGTAAGTTTAATACGTTTGTTTCTCAACATTCTCCCACTTGACAAAGAACTTACTAGCTCCCAATCAATGCTCAAAGTCACTGTATCACCCAAGACACTTGCAACAACATCTAATATGTCCACCATCTCAGGGAGCAGTTCTAGCCATTCTCCAAAGGAAAGGAATGAGCCATGGTATATATGCCCCAATCTAAAGAACATAAGCATCATATCCAACTGATAGAAAAGGCTAAAAAATACTTCGACCACTCCACTGCACTAAGAAGCTATACAAAAGTGTTAACAACATCAACTTCAAAGCTTTAACTTGAATGCAATCGTGAAGACATCCTCTAGAAAACAAGATAAAATATTAGCTAGAACAAGAACTAGGAAACTGACTACTTCCATCCAACTAACCAACCCACATGACTAAAAAATAGCACCCACAACAAGTGCTAATCCATCCAATCACCCATACCTCGAAGGTATCCACATCAACAAAATCATGCCACCTACATAGCCAACCCATCAACTACAAATACAAGCTCCATGTGCCAACCAGTCAAAGAAGACCAAACACATCTAGGAACTCCCACTACATGGATTATGTTGAATCTAAAAAGATCAAAGCGATAACGAGTCTAAAAATCACAATGCATAGAAAGTGTAGCCATGTAGTACCAAGGACCATCCAAAATGATCTACAAATCTTGCAACCAATTGCTGCAAGAAACATCTCTCTCAACAATCTTCCATAGCTCTCTCATGTTCTCCATATATGATAGAAGAAAAAGATACAAGAACCTCCATGTCATCACTGAAGTGACAACACATGACCAAAAACTAGTGATATTCATAGCTCCACGTAAAAATATCACATCTAAAGTCATATGAATTCAAATATACAGGAAGAAGAACTATACTAAAGAGGAAAATTTGCAAATCATAAACATGTAGCATGCCCTTCTACATACACATCTAAATGCCAACTGTGTCAAGTAAGATCTCCTTCACAACCCCCAGAGAAAAGAAATAACAACATCCAAATCAGTTCAACCTCAAGAGATCAAACATAACATATGCATCTTATATCTACATGGATGTAAGCTTCCCAAAGAAGATCAAACTACTCCATTTTACATCTTAGGAAATTGGCCCACTACCATCCCCTATAATTGTCATAAATGAAAATGCAAACCCAAGGAGATAACCATGCTATCCATCTCTCACAACGAATCCTCCAGAACCATCTAATAGAAACTCAAAATCCATGTCTATGAAAGAAAGCATAAAGCACCTGAGAGAAATAATGGACATTACCTCTCAAGCGATAAGCTGTTGAGTAGAGAAAGAGTGGGGAATGAGAACACTCCTCCAAGATATACAAGCCATCATGACTCCTCCAAGAGAAATCTCATCATATGTCTCTATTGAACTCACGTCCAACCAAGGTGTAGGCTCCTCGAACTTTCTGTTGAGATCTCATCAAGATTAACCATCTCAACAACACCTCTCATCTCAAGAGAAATACGACATCTCATTCTCCATGCATCCATGAGCACCTGCAAACAATCATCCCATGCTAAAATCCAAATGTATCACTGCATTATCATGAAGTTCTCAGGCATATGACCAATGCACTCAAAACAAAGCATTAGTATAGAAACATCAATAAACTACTGAAAAAACTACTAAAAATTGCTTATAAATGACTACAATTGGTCATGTGACCATTAATAGTTTATTTCTAGTCATATATATCATGACTAGATTGATGACTAAACCATTTTTAGTCATTTATTGGTTGTTTTGATTGATCGATTTAGTAGTATATTTAGTTGTTGATTTAGTCATTCATTGTTGTGATCTAGTCACTTATTTAGTCATTTTTTTCATTGATATATTTAGTCGTTGATTTACTCATTAATTGTTGTAATCTAGTCACTTATTTAGTCATTTTTTATTCACTGATATATTTAACATATCACTTATTTAGTTGTTGATTATTCATTATTTGCTGTAATTTGGTCACTTATTTAGTCATTTTTTTATTCACTGATGTATTCAATCATTGATTGTTATTAATTGGTCACTTAGTCATTTTTATTCACTGATTTCATTGGTCATATATCTAGTCATATTTATTCATGTTCATTGATTTCTATCAATTGGTAGTATATTTAGTCAATTTAATTATTAATTGGTGTGAATTAGTAGTATATTTAGTCATTTTAATTGATTGATATTTGAGGATTTATGCATACAACATAGAAATACACATCAATCATCAATTGCACACAATAAGACAACCATTGAGAAGGAAAAATTAGTGAACTTTATTAATAAAAAAAGGTGTTCTAGTTACAACTTAGAAATAGAGTATTCCAATTGTTACTTTCAGTCACAAGACTAAAAATATGAGTTACAATATTGCACATATATGACTGCAAGAAACAAACTTCTCCTAAAAACTTCTGTAATGATGGAAACACATGCTTGAAGCCCTTCAATGTGAGAACATGCCCCTTTCATCTCTTAAAACTTCTACAATGTGGGAAATCTTCTTGGCACAAGCTGTAACGTGTAGAATCCAAGGAGAGTGTTGATCGTGTCCCATATATGAAGCTCTCTCCTTCAACGCAGTCAACAATAACCCAACTAGAATATTACCTCCTTTATATGCAACATGCCATCTGATATGAGCAACATGCTGCTACCTTTTCTACCATGAATGAAACTATGCCTCAATACAACAAACAAAATCAACATTAGTCTCAATTTAGAAAGAATAAAAGTGCATTGTATATTGCAAGTTTACAAAAGAAAGTCCAAACACAACAGAAAGATAAATCAATTAAAAAACTGTAGCTTTGTCAAAAAATGCCTTAAACAGAGTGTTCAACATAGGCTTGAAATATGCATATTGAACCCTTGATTTCAAAACCTTGTTCAAAATTTAAGAAAGGTGATACACTCAAATTATAGAATGAAGGCTATTAACACTAACCAAATTGGAATAACATTATCGACAAAAATTTCTTGGAATCCAAGCCCAAGAATGCCATCAGACTTGGACAACAAAAATGTCAACCCTGTTTCATGTGTTGTCTCAGTAAAGACCTGCACCATCAAAGAATCGATTTATACATAAATTCTAAATTAAGTTGATGAGAAAAGATCTTTGATATCCAACTAGGAAGCCTTAACATCCAAAAATTACTAACCTGATGTTTCACAACAAGTTTCCCAACTGTGACATAATCTTTACTTAAAAAACCATATATTGATCCAATGCCATATTGAATCTCATAGGATTCTCCTTCACAAACAAAAAATGATATATATTAATTTTTTACCAACTTCCTTAATATCCTCATGTAAGTAGACTAAACTAAGTGAGGTTGAGTGTTTGAAGTAGAGTATCATTTTCTTGGTATGTGCTTGTCTTTGATGACTTGTATCTTGAATGAAAATACCAAGCTAGCTGCATTGTAAAATCATTGTTAATCATTGTTACAAAAATAACCACAAAATCCTTTTTAATTAAAATAATCCTTCTAGATATTTCAGTTAATTTCACTATCCAAACAACCATCAATCTATTTATTGTATATAATTTCCTTGAATTCAAAATTTGAATGTAATGAAACTAACCATAATTTACCAAAGATTTGACACCAAAATGTAGTACAAAATGAATTGTTTGACAAAATTCCTCAAATAGATGTCATCTCATGGAATGAAATGATATGATTGCAGAATGTGCACAAAATGGATTTTGCAAGGAAGCTCTCAAAATATTTTAATTAATGAAGCATTCTGGAACACCAACATTGTAAGATTTTCTTGTGTTCTAGATGCATGCAGTCATGCAGGTTTAGTGGATGAGGGCTGGACATACTTCACACGTCAGTAACCCTTATTGCATTACATATATAGTTGATCATTAGTTTTGCATGGTTGACCTTCATGCCTGTGTTGGCTATCTTGAGGACACCCTAAACATTATTAATGAGATGTCAGTTCTTGTGGATCATATATAAATATAGGCTGAGTATTCCAACAACACTGCTTTTTTAGTTGGATCCTAAAAATGTTGCAACTTATGTTCTTCTCTAAAACATCTGTGCAGAAGTGGGCAGGTGTGGTGAGGTTCAAATAGTAAGGAGATTGATGAAAGATAGAGGAATTAAAAAGATATCTGCATGTAGTTGGATTGAAGGGCATAAAGTGGTGCATGCTTTTTGTGTAGGAGACAAATCACATCCACAAACATGGGAGATCTATGCAAAATTGGAGAAATTGGCTTGGAAAATGAAGGCAGCAAGGCATTTCTAGATTCAAGACTTTTACTCAATATTATGGAATAGAAGAAAAATAATCATTTATCTACCACCATAGTTAAAAGCTAGCAATTGCATTTGGTTTGCTAAACATGGCCCTTGGTACAACTATTAGAGTTGTTAAGAACCTTTGAGTATGTTTTGATTTTCACACTGCATCTAAATTCATCTCCAATATTGTTGGAGGAGAAATTATTCTAAGAGATGTGAACCATTTCCATCATTTTAAATAGGGAAATGTTCTTATGGAGAATATTGGTGATGCTAAATGAAACAATTTGAAAAATAGGCTTATATTATAATAATGTACACTACATTAGATATCTAGTAATAATGAAGGGACATCCATCAAAGCATAACAACAGGGATTCTTCTTGTCATATGTTGTAGTTACAAGTGCCTTGCTAGACATACATGAAAATGTAGAAGCAATATACACAAGGCAAGCAAATTGTTTCAAAAAAATGCCTCAAAGAAATGTGATATTTCTTTTTATAGTTTAACTGTGACACCACACCGTTTTGACATGATCCTTATGGTGATGTGGGATGTTACCGCTACACTGCACTGTTATTGCTCGCAGTAATGTGGGATGTTTCTGCTACACTGCACCGTTATTGCTTGGCCTTTGCGGTAATGCAAGATGTTATCACCACACCACACCATGTCTTCTTGGCTCTTGTGGGGATGTGGGAGAATTATTTGAGTTACTGCCATACCGCACATTTATTACTCAGCCTTTGCGGTAATGTGGGATGTTACCGCTACACCGCACTGTGTCTTCTTGGCTCTTGCGATATGGCGGTATTATGAAACTTGTCACAACAATCTTATGAAACTTGTCAATATTTATGGGCACCTTTTAAATTACATTCAGATCTATAAGGAAACTATTCTATAGGGATGACAATACCAAGAAACATGTCAATGGTTACACCAATAAATAGTTAACTAGAAACCATGAATTTTCAATGCATAATGGAGAATATACAAAGAGTTAAGTTAGTAAGCAAAAATACTTGGAGAATTATCATCAAAAGTATGACAATCTAAGAGTTCGTAGTAGAAAATCATATACCCTCAAAGACCTAACAGTCATAATAGACTCAGTGATAGCTTTCAGAGTCATAAGAATAAATTCACAAGAGAATAGATGCAAGAGCATGAAAAGACACTGAGATGAAAGGGTAGTTGGTAGAGTTGAAGAATTAGACTTGTAGTGAGAAGGTAGGGAGAATAAAGTAATTTACAGTCAAGAGCATCATGGCAGTTTCTTAGGTTACTATATTTGGGCAAGGAGAGAACTTAGTGACAACATTACCATCAAAACAATAAGGATACTCAAAACCCTACCAAACCCTAGGGCCTTTTTTCATCACCTTGTAGAGATCTCAAACATGCATGAAAATATTTCATAGAGACTAAAATCATCTCTATTTTTGATGATCACAAAAAGTAACAAAAATTTAGATTTACAAGTGATGAAAAAAGTATATGGAAAGTATATTATGCGGAATTTATTTAAAAAAAAACTTAACCATTAACTATCCAATACAATCTAACAAAATACAAATATACAATGATTTTTTTTTTTTAGGCGTAAGGCAAGAAGCCTGAATATTTATATTAAATACACAATGAAATATTATGATTAACAAAATGATAATTTTAACGGTTATCATAAGGTAGACAAAAAAAATTTGTGCAAGTGAAAAATAACACCCTTAGATTATTTTGAACAAATAACATTTTCATTTACATCATTTTCAAGCAACAATTTTTTAGATCCATCCAGCTGTACAAAAATCAAATCAAATCAAATCAAATCTGCAACAATTTGAAAGATTTGAAGGTTTAAAAATCTAATATTTTTAGATTTATTCTTGCGTGTATCTTGCAAAATTCATCATAGAAGGATGGGTCATCACCTCATTTAGACCTGGATGTGGAATTGCCTTTGCTATTTCCATAGAATCCAAAATAGGCCTAACAAATGCTAGAAGAAATAACCTTGTTAACACGCAAAATGAAAAGCTAAATCAATAGTAATTTACTATTTTTTATTCAACTTCTCTGTAATCATTTTAAGTACTTGATTCTATTGTACTTTAAAGATTTATAATATGAAGTTTAGCTATTCAAATAGATTAAATAATTTTAAGTTATAAAACTGATAAATAGGCTTTAGCAATTCAAAGAAAATCCACTTCTAAAATTTTAAATATCTTTACTGTATCTATTTACCATTGTTAGAGAGTTGCAAACTATGAATTGTCCTCTGTCCTATAGGATTGAGAAAGGAAGAACACTATCAAACAGTGATTGAATCATAACAAACAGTCCAAAAATAATGAAAGTTACTGTCAAATGGTGACAAAGATATGTCCTTTAAGTCATTTGCACATGGTGATTGAGAACACAATGAGTAAGAAGTAAAAGAGCACTGTATCATAGCACTGCAAAATGGTCACGAGTTATGCAATGAACTTCACTATTCTTTTGATCACAAAGGAGATCAAGATAATAACCAACATATTGATGTGCACAGAGAATGTTCATGGAGTGCAAACTTCCTTACAAAGTAATTACCACAACAAAGTTTGAGGTGAATTGCATTTGCTATTTTATGTTGATATGGATATCTTCTAACTTGTTGTTAATTGTTGTAGCATAACAAATAGGCTAAATAGTTGTTCATATACCATTGTTTCAAATTCTATATTTCTATACCTTATTCTAGTAGCAAATCATGATAGGGGGAAGTCTATACATAAGACACCATTGTTTCAAATTCAAAATTGTTGGCTCTATCACAATTGTTTGATTCATTTATTTGATCTAAGACAACCTGCTGTATAGAAGATGCTCTCAAAATTAGAGTAAAATCCTTTATTCTAGGATGACTGTTCAGAATCTTTCCCATCATAACAATGAACAAAAGCATCAGTCATTATCCTGAACTTTGCAAGAGTTTCATCAAATTCTACTTTTCCACTCTTTTTTCTATTCTGAATTTTATTCCCAATTTCATCCATGAAGAACTTCCTCAGCTTGTAGATCCTGCTGTTAGCCATAACTTTACCAGGTGTCGAGGATAGCTTTGAGTTTTTACCCAAGCAATAATTGAAAAAACTCGAAGGTATCCTTGACACCTGGTAAAGTTATGGCTAACAATAGGAACTACAGGCTAAGGAAGTTCTTCATGGATGAAATTGGGAATGAAATTTAGAATGGAAAAGATAGTAGAAAAGTAGAATTTGATGAAACTCTTGCAAAGTTCAGGTTAATGATTGATGCTTTTGTTCATTGTTATGATGGGAAAGATTCTGAATAGTCATCCTAGAATAAAGGATTTTACTCTGATTTTGAGAGCATCTTCTATCTAGCAGGTTGTCTTAGATCAAATAAATGAAGCAAACAATTGTGAAAGAGCCGACAATTTTGAATTTGAAACAATGGTGTCTTATGTATAGACTTCCCCCTATGATTTTCTCTTAGAATAAGGTATAGCAATTTAGAATTTGAAACAATGGTATATGAATAACTATTTAGCCTATCTGTTATGCTACAACAATTAACTACAAGCTAGAACATATCCATATTAGCATAAAATACTAAGTGCAATTCCATTTGAAAATACTCCAAGTCCACACATCAACATGTCCATTTGATAATAATACCAAGTGGCACTAAGATCTTCAAACCAAGGAAAAACATCATCACTATCAAAAGCTTACACAAAGCTATGTATCCAAGCTATTCATGACATCGTGATACACATGCTACAGGTCCCCATAACTGACTATCCAGGTACTCAACATCATCCATCATCTCATCCCAAAGTAACAAAACAATGCACAAATGGCCACATTAAAGGCCAACTAAAAAGTTTGCATCAACACTGAATCAACCTCGTGGATATACACAGTCCACTTTTGAGTTATCCCACTACAATCAATAGGCTATACACACCTACAAAACTACATAACTTTTAGATCCAATACATTGAAACATGAAAACCCATCATTTCACTAGTAATCAACAAAAATGAGATTAAAAAAGAATAGTCATGTAGACCACATGACTCAGGCACCAGATCATACACAAATCCAATTTTCCAAACAGGTCCATAGCCCAAGCACCATAGTCAAGGAATCCACCAAGCATCACCACAGAAATACTGAGTGACTAATCACATACCAACACTCCCATTCAGAGAGAGCATCTCACCTCCTCATACCAAGCATCAAGCATGCATGCAAAACTGCAACTATCTCATCCAACAACACCCCAAAATCTAGGGTGTAAAAAATAGCTTAACCGCAACTCCACAAAACCATACATTTTTCTTGAATGTGTAAAACTTGCAAAACCACTGTGTTTGAAAAACACCCATGCATGTCCACACCCACTTCACATCTGGAAGACTCAAAATTTTGAAACAAAAAAACACCATAACGATTAAAACAAAATAATGGATTATCATAGATGAGCATAACCATAGATTTTTTTACGAAATTCTATAAAACCCCCAGATCCAAGGAACATGAATCTGAGCCATGAAAGTATAAAACATCCATAAAAGAGAAAAGTAGTTCAAGAAATCTGGGCCCCTTTCAGGGAAACTCCACAACCACCAACATGTACATGTATATGAGGGAGACAAGCTATTATAAAAGCTTCCAGATCATCCAATGTTCAAATCCATGGCCTACATGTAATCGGGCTAACAAAGACAATGCCTTCCAATACCAGGAAAAAGAACCCAACATAAGCATATTACTCCATAATTGAAAAACAACCCAAAATTCTCCATATCATCAAGGAGCCTCTCACATAGACACCCAATATGAAAGCTTTGTTGCAACACAACCACAAAGCAAAAAATCCCACCCCATGCATCAAGATTATTCTACTGTCAACTACGAGCTTCAAATCACATCATTTCAATATGACCAACTCCATTTTATCCATATTCACCATACTTCAAGTTGCGTGTTGTCTCCTAAAAGTAAAACAAAAAAGAAAACAACTTCCACTCACTAGAGGATCAATCTTTAGCTGATTCCTTCAGATTTCCTCAAGCTTTCTAGACTAAGAAATCCTCATAGAAGGAATACCCAAAAACAAAAACATCATTTTTGATATCAATTGAAGGGAAATTGATTCATCCCAGAATGAGCATCTGAGATCAGTAGGTGTCTTTGGTGACATTCATTTCTTCATATTGCCTTAAAAACATGTACTTCTATGCCATAAAGTGGAATCAAAGATAATTATTTCCCACCATTAATCCTCAAGGGAAATTTCATGTAATTTTAGATCATGCAAGATCAACAAGTTTCAACAACACACATTAAACAAATTCATTTAAAAAAATCATTAAACATGTAAGATAGAACAAAAGAAATGAACACAAAGATTTATGTGGGGAATACCCTTTCAGGTAAAAAACCCCACCCTCCAAAAGCATAGATCCATTGCATTATTTAGCAACCAAATACACAATTACAATACAATTACATGCTCAATGCCTTTACATGGAGATTTACATCCTGTTCCATCTAGAGAAAATCTGGCAACATAACCCCTCTGAATTCAATCTCTCCTCTCAACTGTTCCAATGCACTACAACATTACATATTACTCAAGCATTATAGGAAAACCATTGTTCCAACTTCCACACAAACTGAATAGTCACAAACAAACTTAATCATCTTTACTGCAATACCGTGAAGACCAACTTGAATAGTCATCATGTTGTGCTTAACCTTGAACACACTACCAGTTAGCACAGTACTACACTGTACCTCTCCACCGCAACCCATCCAAATAACTATCACAATGTCATGAGTTACCGCTATGTGTAGGATATCGCTCCACCACAAACCCCTTCACCTAATTATTGCAGGGTTGCGGGTTACGACTCCTCCCACACTACCGCACATCTCCTCACAAACTGTTGTAGGATGGTAGGTTACCTACCACCATACCATATACTCCCTTGCATGACTGCCGTGGGATGGCAGGTTACCTACAGCCAACCCACCATCACTAGCTTAAACCTGTGCGATACTGCAGTGTAGTAGATTTTGACCCAACTCATTGCCAACTCGCCGAATGTTGTAATACCACAATCCCCATGAAACAACTGCTGTGGGGTGGCGGGTAGAAACTGTTCCCTGCAATATTGCAAGCTCTAGTTTAGACTTCTGTGATATTGCAGTGTGGAAGAGTTCAACTCGGTTGAATATTTTCCTGATTTCAGAGAGCCTTAACCAGTTTTGAGACACTTGTTTCTCAACACCAAGGAGGGTAACTCACTTTGGTGAAAAATAATGTCTATATTAATTGAATTCATTCCTTGAATAAGGGCTGCTACATCATTTGGATTTGTATTAGGAGGAACCACAACTTGTTGCAAATCTTTTTGAAGCATACTATGGTAATTAGGTGAGGCTTGAATAAGGTTCCATAAGGTTATCTTAGCAGGAACATTTTTAAGTTGTTCAACAAGATCATACTCCTTTCCACTATGCAAAGGAAAATGAGGAGCACTAAGAAAGATAGGTTGAGGTAATGGTATTGAAACAAGAGTGGTTTGTTGTTGCCTATTGTTCCTTGTATTATATGTGTGAGCAATGGTATTATAACTCGGTTGCTATGAAACATTGTTACTATCAAGTTGCCTTGTAAAGTTCAATATATCTCTTGGACTTAATGCTTTCTTTTTAGGTGGCTCTAAGATAAGAACAGGTTTTTTTTGAACTTGAGGTTGATGTGAGGGTGGGTAAAGGATAAGTTTGGGTGTGATTACATTAATGTCTCTTTGTTTTGGTTGATTATGACAAGCCTTAGTGGATAAACCTTGTGAGATAAAATCCTCAAGGGCTTCATCTAACATGTCAAAGTCATTACTACTAAAGGGTTTGAGGGATATATTAACTCATAATTTAAAGAGATCTGACATGATCAAATGACTATGCTTTCTCCAAGGGTTTCACTAATTTGTACTTGTCTTGTTTGATGTTTTTGGTTTTTGTTTATGTTTTCTAATGATTGAAAAATGTAAACTAATCTATCTAAGCTATGAAATGATGCTAAAAATAAAGGAAAATTACATAAATCTAATGCTATCCTTAAATGAAATATGCAATAATTGTTTTCCAAAATGTTGTAAGATCTAACTAGAGAAACAATAACTTGAATTCACAAATAAACTATTTTAGGAAACCAATGCTCAAATATGAAAACAACAATAGAAAGGTAAAATAGAGAGTAAAAATCACCCATAAAATTGTTTGAAATGCCTGTATAGGGACTCATTTTCCCATGGGTGAATGGGTCTTTGCTTAGGGTTTTTTAAAATTGAATTTTCAGGATCTGATTTTATTTTATGTGATTTCTCTTTCTGATTGCAAACAGGGGTTCTGCAACAGGTTTTTATAGATTAGGGTGTCTAAATGCAAGTATAAATAAGGTCAAATGATGAACTATGTGACTATTTTTAGAATTCAATTTGAATATAAATCCAAACTTAGATGATTGAATGGTGATCTTGATGCAAGTACAATGCAAAATAAATGTAGATCTAATGCAATTTTTTTGATTTTTTGTGAATTTAGGTGATTAAACCTTAAATGAAATTTTCACTAATGAAAGTTTAAAGAACCCTAAATGTCATGCAATTAATGCAAACCTAATGCAAACTAGTGCAAAACCTAGATCTAGGGTTGAAATTGACTCCAATTTTCAAAATTTTGTTGTACGACGTCAGGTTTACCAAAATGAAATGTAAAAAAAAAAGGTTTCCAAAAATGAAAAGGTAAGTCAAGAGGATGTGAATAGACCCTATCTTCCTACTTTCATTAGGAAATGAGATCCCCACAATGAATTGACTAACCACCCTTAGGTGAATCAACCCAATGTGAGAATCCTCAAACTTCCTTATGCTTTGAGGACAAGGGTCAAGGTCAAACAAAACTTTTGGGAGAAAAACTAAAAATAGCAAATCAACTAAAAAATGCAAGCCACCACTTGGATCTTTTAGATTAAGCATAAAACCAAGAGAAACAACAAAACTTATGACAAATTTGGGAAAGGAGAACATTGTGCACCTGTCACAAACTGTTGTTTCTGCAAGCTTGTCAAGGACTCATTCACCCATGGGCAAATGGGTCCAAGTCTCCTTTTCTAGGAAAATATGAAACTGATATTTGAGTCTTGAATTTTCACTTCCTTCTTGTACCTCTGAAACTTTGCTCTCATATCTGTACTTGTGACAAATCTACAAAACAAAAGTTGTTGTTTACTAGTGGACGGGGGTTTGCCTCGGTCAAACCCTTAGTTTGGTAATTAAACCTTGATAAAAAGTATAGATCTAAAACATGAAAGTGTATGAAAACCCTAATCTTAAGTGTGTCGAATATTACAAGAGCTCAAATGCAAAGAAACCCTACTCAAATGTGTTAGAATAGGATCCCTAAATGAAAAAATGAATAATGATGAAGACCTACTTTGGAGATATCAAATCACCCTAATAGATCACAAATTTGTATATACCTATGACCGACGGATTAGCATGAGATGACTACACTTGATCCATGAGGATACAAATTGTAATTACACCACTAAACATCAATCCCAATAGAGATCATTCAAAATAAACTAAACTAAGCATTTATCAAAATTAACATGCTAAACTATGAAAGCTTTTAAAATACATACTCTAATCCATTGAAACTTATCCTATTGGGGGAGTTGTGTTGCATTGATGTGAAATGACAACCCTTTCCCAATCCCTTGGATAATGAGCTTATTTCAATCAGTTCTATTGAAGAAAACTGATGAAACCATTGTGAGATGTGTGATGAACATGATTTAGATTCTAAACTAACATGATGCAAGCTATTTTAACATGATTTATGCTAAGATGATTAAGATGTGTGAGTGCAAAAATAATCTAAATGGATTCTAAGCTAAAAGATTGAAATCCTAATTAACAAACAAGCTAAATGTATGCATTTGAGTTACCATGGAAGCCATTAATGGAATCTAAGATAATTAATGCAAGTAATTAAGCTAAAATGATACTAAAAAGATGATAAATATGAGTGTGAGTGTGAGTGATTTCAACAACATGGGTTTTCTCTAAAAAAAGATGGATCCATTTGTCTCCAAATAATGACCTATTTATAGGAGAGCAAATGAGAAATGAAGGTTTGAGATAAAAAAGGTTAATCAATGGTCAAGGATGGAAGAAGTTGGAGGCATGGATCATGGATTCTCATCAACAGATGAGAATCAATGATGAGATTTAATCAAGGGTTCACCTTTATCCTAAACAAACACACTTTCAACTTGCACAAGAGGTCACAAGTTAACTTGCAAAGAAGTCACAAGTTAACTTGCACAAGAAGTCGAGTAAGTTTGTTATAGAAAGGAATATTCCCCTTTTTTAGATGAGTGAGGAGAGAATATTCTTTGGAATATTCTCATGGGTGAAGGAAAATGGACATTTAGCAAATTAAAACAAAGTTTTCTATGCAAAAGGGGGAAGGAATATTCCTTTTGGAGGAATGTGCAAAGGAGGAATGTGCAAAGGCCCTTGCAAGTGGGGGGATTAGATTAATTAGGTAATTGATAATTAAACCAAGGTTTAATTATGCAATAAGGTGAAATTGAGGACGTTCATTAAATAAATGATTTAATGAAAAGGGGGAAAGGTGAAATGATATTTAATTAAATAACTTAGGGTTATTTAATTAAATAAGAGGACTTAGGGATTAAATTAAATAATTCGATTTATTTAATTTAATAGGACAAAATGTTAGTATGAAAGGGGGTGAATTAACCCAATTAGATTAATTAGGTTAATAGATGCAAATGATGTAATTAACTAAATAGCTAGGAAAATTTAATTAATTAAGCGAAAAAATGATGGATTTTAGGAGGATATGATGTTAGTATACCTAATTCGAGTGCATGATATCATTCAAGACATTTTTAAGTGTCTACATTTTTCCCCTCTTTGAAGCGAAGTACTTGTTATGTTGGTTCAAAGATTGACGCCTTTCAGATTCAAACTGTTGCTTAAATAAATAAATAAAAAATATATATATATATATATATATATATATTGATTTTTTGGATGCACCACTATTGCCCCAGCGGAAGGAATAAGCTAGTTCCCTGCCCCTTGATAAATTGGGAAAAAATTTGAATTTTGGGTTGATTTCTGGACAAAGGTTAACTGCTGCCCAAGGGGTCTAAAAAGGCTTTGGGATGTAAAAAACGTGCCAAAAACACAAAAAATGATGCAAAATAAGCTTCAGTTTGGTAAGCTTGGTGAAATTGGTGCAAAACCCTAGTTGCATGGTTGAATTATGGAAAAAATCCCTAAGTTTTAGGCATAAATAAGTGAGGAAGGGTCACTTTCAATTCATTTGTGCATTCACACCTTAGAGAATTCTTGCAATTTGAGCTTTGACCTCTTGACGAAATAGCATAACAAGTGCTCCCATGACACATTTCTAATTGGGTTCACGAGTACCAGAGGCCTCCAGGTGCAGGACCACTGGTATGTAGGCGCAAGACCACTGGTATGCAATTCAAAACTTGACTTGCATTGACTTTTGAACACATTTATTACATTTTGAAATTTGAGTTTAGGCGACGTTATATTGTAACGCTATTTTTAGAATCGATGATGCTATTTTGAAATTTAGCGATGCTACTGTGATTAGCGACACAGTTCGTGATTTGTAATTAGGGTTTCTTGATTATAAATCATGATGCATGTGTAAATAGCAACACAGTCACTCAATTTGAAATTTTAGAATTAGGGTTTTCAAAGTTCAAATGGCAACTCAGGTGTTATTAGCAACACAGTTCATGATTTGCAATTTGAATGCCTCCAACATCGCTATTTGGAATTTGAGTTATAGTGATGCTATCATAAATAGTGACGCCTTTGTCATTTTGGGGGATAAAAACTCCAAACTTTAGCCAGTTTTTGTGAATTTTGACGTTGTGTGCTTTGTGGGTGTAGGAGGTTATGTAGCCTTTGATGTCTTGCAAGCACCGACCGATTGTGCTGTCCAGACTTGATGATTTGTTAGAGCTGTGATAGGATCACCTAGGAGAGATTGGTTTGTGGTACATTTCATACATGCTCATCATGTGGACACATTTAGCGATGATGACAGTGCTATGCGAGCGATGGCATAGCGAGACCTCATCATTCCACTTACCTTCTAGCGAGAAGATAGTGATGCTGGAGTATGTATGGTGGATTTTGTGATTGCTGATACATGGTGAGTGTGCGATTTATGATAATAATACCGACTATGATGCTTTCCATGAGGTTCTTGACCAGGAGTTCATTATCTTGGTCAACTCCTAGATTGACCTCAAGATGCATAGAGGTCGAGTGTTGACCTTCAGATTGATTATCGATGCAGTGATCTCAAGTTTGGTTGCTCCATATCGACAAAGTAGGGGATTTAGTCTGGGATGGGGGCTGGCTTGGCACAGGATGCTCTTTAGGAGGACTCAATATGCATGGGGGCTAGTGATGCTGGCCTCCCTTTACCATAATATGCATGAATTCATATATTGTGATGGGAGAGCGATTGGCATCAGGGTCACCCTTCTCCATATATGGGCCTAGGAGCACATTGCCATGCTTTAACCAACTATTCATATGGCAGATGTTGAGCCAGATGATTCAGTTGTTTGGAGGTATAGGGGTGTCATCACTCTGCAACACATAGAGCAACTCAGTATTCCTTATTGGCATCGAGTGATTGACAAGATGACAGTATTCATATGGTGGCTATGGCTCTAGATGTCGACATGGTATGATGATGTGCACGAACTATTATTTGATCGATAAACTTGGTTCATGCAGGGTTGAGAGCATACCATGATAGAGAGGTACTTGCCTGATAGGGTTGCTAGATAGTTTGGCAAGAGGTAGGACAGACCTGATGATGCATACAATGCTATTTTTTCCAAATTAGCATGAGAGATGACATGGGGACAAACGATCCCAACTCATGAGGTTGTTGAGGGCTTTAGACAGTTGGTTGCGAGGGCATGGGCCTATGATCAGGGATAGGAAGATGCACAAACTATGCCAACATATGATGCATCGTTTGTACCCCATCCTCGATTTATGGATCCAGTAGGTATACTTCCATGAGGGAGGCCAAGAGGGAGGGGTGTAGGCAGAGGCAGAGGCCAGCCAGATGATGGACAAGGTAGAGGATAAGCCAAAGGTTCAGATGGTAGGGGCAAAGGACAGGATGGCCAAGATGGCCAACATTAGGATGGATAGGTCTTGGGTGCACCACCATTGCACCAACAACCTCCTTAGCAGCCACCGATACAATAGTAGCCACCATAGTAGCCACCACTAAGGCCAGATCCCTGTGATGCTCAGATTCAATAGCTATGACAACAGATATAAGTGGTCATGACTGAGTGAGGTCAGGCTCGACAACATATATTGGCCATCATAGCTAAGAGAGACCAAAACCGACAATAAGTACATGTAGTCATAGATGAGAGGGATCAAGAGTGTCATCTCAAACAAACCTCTGATATGCAATTGGTACAAGAGGTCGAGCAGTGCCAAAAGTTAGAGTCTATGATAGCTATAGCTCAGGGACGGATAATTTTTGCTTGTTTATACAAAGAGGCTATGACCGAGGCTGCATATTATCGCATGCATTATAATCAAGATGTCCCTATGGTGATTAGGCAACCAATTTTTTTGCAGAGTGAATCACATCCTTGGGCTGAGGATCGACCATTAGAGAGACAACCTAGTGAGGGGAGCAGCCATTAGGGCTAGCCCACATGTACAGACACTTTTTGATTATTGCCTAATTCGTTATACAAATATACATTCATGGGCTCATTTTTGATAGCCTTGTGGATATTGTAGTTTTGATAGATATACATACACTAATTCCGATATTGTATTATGATAGTCACCATTTTTTTGATATAAATGAGATGATACAGATTCATGATATGATCCTCCTTTTATTTCATGCTCTATGAATGTATGTATGCATTTTGATGTTGATATGATATGAGATGCTTATGTATGGATGCAATATAATGAGTGGATGTGTTTCCTTTTGTTCATGTTTATGTGACATGTAATGGATGGATGCACTTATTTTTCAATATCTTTTTATGACTTGTTATGGAATGGATGCTATGATATGCAGATGTTATGCTTATGCATTTGAAATGATATGGATGCATTTATTTTTGTGTACTTTTCTATGCAAGTTTATGAGATGATGATGTATGCTTATGGATGTTTATGAATGATGTAGTTGTTCATGTTTATGATATGATAATGTAATGATTTAAGATGCCTTTACTATCAAACCTATATTATTCATCGTAACTTAAATGATAATGGATTGTGGATTATGCTTTCTATTATTATGATATGCTATGATAATTCAAGATGTATGTATGTTGATTTGTGGATGCAGGATGGATGCATTTGATGATATTTTTGTTGATTTTCATGATACTAGGTTAGCGTAGAAAGAAGATAGAAGAAATAAGATGATTGACCATTGATTTTGATGATCGATCCAAAAAATTCCAACAAGTCCATGATCCACTAAGACTTTATTAGAGATGGTGATGATAAATGCATGATGATGATTTGCTCATATCTTGAGATTGGGATTTTTTCGTCATTCCTTATTTTTGATATAACACATAGACATGATGCGTCAAGGTATTAATAACTAGGACAACGTTATATATGGTATAATGGACTTTGACTTTGCAAATAGATAGGATAGTTCTTGTTCACATCTTGACATATAGAAACTTCATCGAAATGTAGTTTAGAAGTCTAGAATATATCGAACCAAAGCATACAAAATAGTCAATAATCTACTCCAAAGAACCTCCCTACACACAACTAAGCAAGTATGCACCAAGATTATTTTACAAGAATACCCATAAGCACAACAAACGAAAGATAATGATCGATGCCCCATTCCTTTCTCTCTAAATAATTTTTCTAGACATCATTGAGAGGTACTTGGAATGGGTCAATAAGATAAATCATAAGAAAAGATCAAAGACAAATAGTTAGTGGTATCTATATCTCTTTCCAGTTTAACTTAGCTAAGATGATTTCTAATATTAATGTCCATCACAGGAAGGATGCATCCTCAAACATGTTGATCGGATGTTTTGATTAAGATGGGGTGTTTGACAAGCTATTGATACAAACTTCATTGAATCATTTACCTATGATCTAGACTTTAGGTTTTAACACTTAGATTCTCACTTTACGACTTGCTATACTTACTTTCTATTTATTTTGCCAAAGGTTGAAGGTGATGATCGATTTATTATGGGTGAAGGTTATTGTGGGTGAAAGCAAAATGAGATGGATGGTTTTGGATTTTTTGGAATATTTTAATGTTTTTGGTATTTTGAAAATGTTTTGAGACTATTTTTGGTCTTTTCAAAACTTTATGTGAATGTTTTTGATTTTCGGTTATTTGAGGTTGTTTAGGGTTTTTTCCAAGATATTTGATGCTTTTTAGGTCTTTTAAATGTTTTGTAAATGTTTTTGTGTTTTTTGTTATCTGAATGTTTTTGTATTTTACGGGTATTTGGATGTTTTTGTATTTTATGAGTTTTCCGACCAAGAACCTAACCTTAAAGACCTATCCTAGGGGCTTCAGGGGTTGATCAAAGATTAGCCTTGCCTATGTTATACACGCAGAGACCATGTAGTTTGACTGACTCAACTTATTGACAATGAGATATGAACATTTGATGGAATGCCATTTTATTATGAGAGACTCCTAAAGGATTGGCCTAGGGTCTCTTGGGGGCACATCAATGATGGCCTTGCCTGCATTCAAGCTCAGAGACTCGTAGTTTGACAAGGGTACTATTTTTTGGATTTTTGATGTTTGAATTTTTTAGGGATTTTGATGTTTTGGATTTTGACTTTACAATTTTACAAATGTTTTTGGATTTTAGTTGTATAGGATTTTGAATGTTTTGGATTTTCGACTATGCAAGATTTTGCAAATGTTGTTGGATTTTCTGATGAACATTTTATGAATGTTTTTGGGATTTTCAATGAGATTTCCAATAACCTTAAGATATACAAGAACTCGATCCGATCCAGAATGAATTGCCCCCAGTGTTATGTGATAGACTACCTCGATATAGGTAGGACAGACTGACCTTTGGAATATGCCAAGTAATACTAAAGGGGATACAATACGATATCAAGCTATGATATGGACGTGAGTGGGTGATGGAATAAATAGGATGAATGACATGATGGATGGATGGTGATGCAAAGAATGATAGGATAAAGAGCCAACAAAATAGATGGAGATGCTTTATTTACATGAGGTGCCTGTTTTCCAAGTTTTCACCAAGGTACTTTCCCAAAGCACCACCGAAGTGGTTTTCACTAGAGGACGATTGTTTTTTCTTTACTTTTTCAATCCTTTTTCTCATTTTTTTGGATTTTGATCATTTTTTGATTTTTTTGTATTTTCAGATTTACACCCTTCAAGACTAGACATAAAACTTTTTAAGATGCAAGCTGTTGGTTGGTTCCTACAAGGGGTCACAATCAGGTGTAGATAATTGATATGCTCCTAATCCATAACTTGTTGTGATGACAAATGGACCTAACCAGTTAGGATCAAACTTTCCTTTATTGTACTGATTCAAAAGATTCTTTTGATTCTACTTTAGAACAAGATCCCGTACCTAGAAAGACCGACATTTGATCTTCTTGTTATAGCTCTGTTTCAGTCAGTTTTGATATACTTGCAAGTGATTAAGAGCATCAAGATGATGCTATCCAAGGATTCTAGCTCATTCAACTAAGATACTTTGTATTCTTAATTAGTGATCAGATTCTATAGTGAGACTTGTAGTGATGAAAGCTCTACCTCAATAGGCAAGATGGATTCTGATCCATAGACCAAGGAGAACTAGGTTGTACCTATAGACATGTAGATATTGGTTTGATAGGCCTAGAGGGTGGGATTTAACTGTAGATGCCAGTCACATCCAACTTCATTGGCCATTTTCTTTAGGATTTTTAGAACGGTCTTGTTTGTAGCCTTAGCTTGACCGTTGCCCTAGGGGTAATATGGGGTAGAAAATCAGTGTTGGATGTTGAATCTTTGACATAGCCCTTTCAAATCCTGATTCTTGAAGGGTGTTTCGTTGTCTAAGATAAGAGTTTATGGAACACCATAATGACATATAAGGTAATTCAGTATAAACTTAGCAATTTTCTTCCTTGTTATGTAGGTCATAGGAATGGCTTCAACCCACTTGGTAAAGTACTTAGTGGTTGTTATGATAAAATTGTGGCCATTAGATGAGGTGGGAGTGATTTTTCCTATGAGGTCAAGCCCCCACTGTGAGAAAGACCAAGGTGTGACCATTGGTTGCAACTCCTGAGCTAGAGAATGAATAAGATTTCCATGCTATTGGCACTGGACACACTTCTACACATATTGATAGGATTTTGTTTCCATGGTTGGCTAGTAGTACCTCATCCTCAGCAGTTTCTTAGCTAAAGTCATACCACTAGAATGGGAGCCATATATGCCATCGTGTACTTTTGTTAAGGTAGTCAAGACTTCCTCTTCGTTAAGACATCATAGTAATGTTCCTTTGATGCTTCGACAGTAAAGGGTATCACCTAGGATAACGAATCGGGATGCCTTTTTGACAAAGGTCTTTTTAAGGTTAGAGGTGATATCAGATGGGAGGGTCCCTCTATTTAGGTAGATGAATATGTCATGATACCATGGGGATCTAGGACCAACAATGCCACATGCAAATTCAGATTCAGGGATTTCAAAAGTTGGTATGAGAAGTTGTTCTACCAAGAATTTGCACTGAAGGACGTTGTGCGACATGTCTAACAATGATCCAATTGTTGCCATAGCATCTGCTGCTCAGTTGTTCATGCAAGGAATTTTCTCAAAATTTATATAAATGAAAAGGTCCTTGAGATTTTCTACCATCTTCTTGTAAGGAGTAAGCTTGTCATACTTAGTTTGGTAGTTGTCAATAACTTGGTTGATAACTAGCTGTGAGTCCCCATAGACTTTCATCTCTTGTATCTGCCATTGAACTGCTATCCTTAGACCTATGATTAGGGCTTCGTACTCAACAATGTTGTTAGTATAGGAAAATGATAGCCTGTATGACTTTGGAATGCAATCACCATGAGGGGTGATAAAAAGAATACCCACCATTGATCCATGTTGGGTGAATGATCTATCAAAGTGCATTTTTCATTGATTTGTTAAATTGACAAGGAATACTAATTCATCAAGGAATTTAGATATCAATGGATTCTCTGCATAGATAGGTTCTTTTTCCAGTTGGTCTTGTTGGATGTTATGGTTGTGTTGCTGATATGTGGTTGTCATTGACATCAACACTATTAGCATTGATGTATTGAAGGCTGTATATGTAAAGGATATTGAGAAAATTGTAAAAGAAAGAGTTGCAGGTTGACAGTGGAATAGTGAAGGTCTTGAAGGTGTCTTGCTCAGTACGTTGATGATCAATTGTTGTGGATTGAAGGGTTTATTGTTGAGTGTATCTAGTTTATCCACTAGAAGTTTCAGAGGTCCACGTGAAGATTTGATCGTGTTATGAACAATTGTGTTCTGATAATTTTTTCTATGGTTTTAGTTAGTGTTCCTGATTGAAGTTAATGTGGTTCTATTAATTTCAGTTGTTGCGGATGCTTCTCTATTGATTCCTGGTGCTTATGGATATTTCTAGATCATGATTTATCTTTGTTGCACATCCACATTGATCGGTGTGTTCGTGGTCAATGGTTTTCCTCTTGTGTGTTCAGATTTTTATGTTCTTGGCTGACATGGTGGTTGTAATGTGTTGTGGATCCTTGGAGATTAAATTTTGAATGTTTGACATGCTTGAGGATGCTGTTTTGGACACAATATAATATTGGTTGACGATGTTTGATTTGAATTGAAAATTTACTTGTAAATTTGGGACGACATTGTGTATATGTTTTATATTTCATATTTTATTCTGGTTGATGAAGTTGTTGATGTAAATCCATGTTACAGATATATATGAGCGGTTGTAAGTTAAGGCGTGTGTGTGAGCAGAGGAAGAGAAAGTGTGCAAATAGTGATCTAATCATTCGATTGCAGAGCAGAGTGTGAAGAATTTTGAGAGAAGTGTGAAAGAGTATTTCTATGCTTAATCGAAACTGTAGTCAGGCTTTTGTAGAAGATATTTTATCAGTTCATACCCTACAGATCTAATCCAAATTTATGTAAGACAGTGTGTCTTCCTTGGGCAGTGAACCCTCTTGTATTTGAGTAGTGAGCTCTAGGCAGTGTGCTTGAATGCATGTGCATTCCCATTATTCTTCTTTATACTTTTAACAGGGTATAATATTGTGGACTGGCATCCACCGTGGTTTTTCACCTAACAGGGTTTCCACATAAAAATCTTGGTGTTCTCTGTGTTTCTAATGTGTTGATTGTTTGTGGTTTATTGTTCATTCATTAGATTTGAGATTGAGTAAAGTTTAAAAAGTTTAAATATTCTATGACAACTGATTCACCCCTCCTCTCAGTTGTCTGTCCTTGTTTTTCCAACAATTGGTATTAGAGCAGGTTCCTCTGAAGAAGTTTAAAAGCTTGAGGTGATCCGAGACGACATCATACAAGGACAACCCTAGATTTGATGGAACAAACTACTCTCTATGGAAAGCCAGAATGGAATGTCATTTGAGGTGTATTGGTGAACCCTTCTGGAAGATTACAGAGAACATATATTTTATTCCTTGGAATGGTCCTTCCACTCCTGATGAGATTAAAGAGGCTGAGATTAACATCAGAGCTATTGAATATTCTGAGTGCTTTGACGAATTCATAAATGACAAATGTGATGGATCTGAAGACAACTCATGAGATCTGGAAGAAGATGGAGACTTTGTATGAAGGAGATGCACTTATGAAGGTCGCTAAGCTACATGGTTTGAAAGACAAGTATGAAACTTTGAAGATGGGTGAAGATGAAAATATTTCTTCTTTTATGCAAAGAGTAAATGAACTTGTGATGGGTATTAGATGTGCTAGTGGTACCTTGGATGAACAATAAATTGTTGCTAAAGTGCTCAGATCATTTCCTCCCTCTTACAAATCAAAGGCTCATGATATTGAAGAGCTCAGAACAGTAACAAATGTGACAAGAGATATGCTGATTGGTAAACTTGCTGCATTTGAGTTGAGTGAATTTGGTGATTCTGCCCCTAAGACTAAATCTGCATTTAAGGCTTCTATATCTGAAAGAAACAAGCAAAGATATGATCTGAGAGAGAGTTCTAGAAATACATTCAAGTATGAGGAAGAGATGAAACAACTTGAAGATGAAGAAAGAGAGGTAGAAGAGCTGGAAGCACTGATTGTAAAGAAAGAAGGCAAAGGACAAGGTAAGTATAAAGGAAAGTTGCCTATTAAATGTTTCTCTTGCTATAAAATAGGTCATTTTGCTTCAAGGTGTCCTAAAAGAGTTCCTAGGTCTAAGCCCAACAAACCTAGATTTCAAAAGAAATGCTATTTTGTTGAAGGTGTGACTGATAAAGAGTTTGATAAAGAAAATGGAAATGAAGATGAATGGGTTTTCATTGCTATAAAGGAAAATGGTCTGGTGGCTACTAAATCCACTAAAGTTGAGAAAGCTCTTGCAACCTGAATTGAAAAAAATGATGAGTGGGTTATTGATAGCGGTTACTCACATCATATGACTGGTGACAAAAACAAATTTGTAAGTCTAGAGAAATATGACAATGGGGTTGTAAGATCTAGAGATAACAATGTTGGTGTGATTCGTGGTAGAGGATCTATTTGTCTCGGTGGTAAACATAACACTGATGATGTCCTTTATGTTGAAGGCTTGAAGCATAATCTGTTGAGTGTTGGACAGATGGTGGACAAGGGTTATGATCTTTAGTTCAAAGATGGAAGATGTAGGATACTTGGAAGCTCTGGAAATATGATTGCTTCAGGTACAAAGACAAGAGATAATATTTTTCACCTGAGTGCTGCTAATATAAGTTGTTTAATTGCTCAAGTAGATGAAAGCTGGTTATGGCATAGAAGGCTGTGTCATGTGAATTTTGATAACATTGTCAAGGTAAGCTCCATTCAAGTAGTAAGAGATCTACCTAAGCTAGTGAAGCCTACTAACACAATATGCAAGGAATGTCAGATGGGAAAACATACTAGAGTTTCTTTTTGGAGCAAACATCATTCTAATGGAGTACTGGAGCTAGTGCATAATAATCTTTGCGGTCCCTCTAGAATCATAAGTCTACAAGGAGAAAGGTACTTTATGCTGCTTATTAATGATTACTCTAGGATGGTATGGGTTGCTTTCTTGAGAGAAAAATGTGAAGCATTAGAGAAATTCAAAATTTTCAAAGCTATGGAAGAGAATGAGACAGGGTTGAAGATAAAATGCCTAAAGTCAGATAGAGGGTGAGTTCACTTCCCAGGAGTTCAATTCTTTCTGTGAAGAGCATGGAATCAAAAGACAATTATCTGCTCCCTGAACCCCTCAACAAAATGGAGTTGTAGAGAGAAAGAACAAAACAATTTTGGATGCTGCTAGAACAATGATGATAGAAGGAAATGTGCCTCACATCTATTGGAGAGAAGCTGTAAACACTACTGTGTATACTCTAAATTGGGTAAATCTAAATGGTAATTCCGGTAAGACTCCTTTTTAGCTATGGTTTGGTTATAGGCCTATTGTTAAATATTTCAAGATTTTTGGAAGCAAGTGCTATATCAAGAGAGATAAGGACATAGGCAAGTTTGATGCAAGGAGCAACGAAGGAATCTTTCTAGGTTACTCTACTAAAATCAAGGCTTTCCAGTGCTATAATAGAAGATTGAGAAAAATGGTTGAAAGTGCAAATGTCAAAGTTGATGAGGACTTTGCTAGGTCATCCAGATATTGTGGATATGATTCAGATGACCAACAAGATAGTACAGACAAAGGGAAGAATTCTTAGACACATAATCAAGTTCAAATTGTTCTGGTAAATCAAGAAGTCAGGAAGGAGAGACAAGTGGAAGTGCAGAAGAAAGAACAAAAGAACCTGAAGTGCGAGTGAATCCTAAAACTCTAAGGTATGTGAGATTGAATCATTTAGAGAATCAAATCATAGGTGATAAGAAAAAAGGTGTCCAAACTAGGATAAAAATTGCAGAAGAATATTGTCTAATTTCTAAGACTGAGCCCAACAATGTCAATGAAGCTTGTAATAATGAACACTAGATGGAAGCTATGAAGGAAGAACTGATGTAGATTGAAAAGAATGATACATGGATTCTTGTTCCTAGACCTAAAGATAAAAATGTGATTGGTACTAAATGGGTCTTTCAGAATAAGCTGAATGAACAAGGTGAAGTGGTTCAGAATAAAGCAAGACTGGTATGTAAAGGGTATTCACAAATGGAAGGTTTTGATTTTGAAGAAACCTTTGCCCCTATTGCCAGAATTGAATCTGTAAGATTATTTCTTGCCTATGCTGCATATAAGAACTATAAAGTTTATCAAATGGATGTGAATTCAACCTTTCTGAATTGTGAGTTAGAAGAAGAGGTATATGTTGAACAACCAGATGGATTTCAACTGACTGATAAGGAAGACATGGTTTTCCGATTGAAGAATGCTCTCTATGGACTCAAGCAAGCCCCTAGAGCCTGGTATGCTAGACTGCATAAATACTTACTCAAGCTTGGATTCAATAAAGGTACTGCTGACAACAACTTGTATTTCAAGTTGGATCATGATAAAGAGTTGATTAATGAAGTCTTTGTTGGTGACATTATTTTTGGAGGAGATAGTGATCTATGTATGAAGTTTTCTGATGAAATGAAAAGTGAGTTTGAAATGAGTATGATTGGAGAGTTGAAGTTCTTTCTAGGATTGTAAGTCACTCAGTTAGACAATGAGATTTTCATATCTTAGTACAAATATGTGAGAGAGTTGCTGAAGAAGTTTGACATGGAAGACTCAAAGCCTGTTGGTACACCCATGGTAACTGGATGCAAGTTAACACAAAATGATGATTCTCCTAAGGAAAATCAAACAAGATACAAGTCAATTATTGGTGGATTTCTCTACTTAACTCAGAACAAACCAAACATCATGAATGTTGTGTGCAGGGTTGCTAGATATCAAGTTGATCTTAAAGAATCTCATGTAACTGCTGTAAAAATAATTTTCAGAAACCTGAAAGGAACAATTGATTTTGGGCTTTGGTATCCTAAAAATGATGATCTTACTTTGAGTGCTTATATTGATGTGGATTGGGTAGGAGATGTAGATGATAGGAAAAACACAAGTGGTGGTGCCTTCTTTCTAGGGAAGAAGCTGATGTCTTGGTTGAGTAAAAAACATAATTCCATATCCCTATCTATTGCTGAGGCAGAGTATATTGCTGCTGCAAATAATTGTACTCAAGTGTTGTGGATGAAACAGATGCTGAAAGAAATCAGAGTAGCATATGATGAGCCTATTGCCATATACCGTGATAAATCAAGTGCAATAAACATATCAAAGAATCCGGTGCTACACTCTAAGACCAAGCATATACTAATCAAGTTTCACTTCTTGAGGGAGAAAGTGAGTGAGAAAGAAGTTAGACTAGAGTATATGCCTACCAAAGAACAGATTGCAAAATTTTTCACCAAGACATTTCCAAAGGATGCTTTTGAGTATCTCAGAGGGATGATAGGGGTGATTACCCCTCCTGATATGAACTAGAGATGCATTTACTTGCATCAATCCGTGTGTTTCATAGCTATATTCTGATCTGGATTGATGTTTCTATGGCTGCTACTCAGGGGGAGTAGTTAGATGTGTAGATATGTGGTTTAGATCTTGTATGTGGAAAGATAATGCTTATCTTTTCCATTGATGTCAAAGGGTGAGAAGAGTAATGTGAAAAACTAGTGATTATCTAGGGAAAAGATTCTTGTGAGGAGAAGATCATGTGGAATATTTGAGGAGAAGAGTCAGAATGTAAGGAAGAGTAAGTACTGATTGAGTGTTGTGTTGATGGTATTTTTCACATCATGTGTTGCCATCAATGCCAAAGGGAGAGATTATTGGATGCTATGGTTGTGTTGCTGATATGTGGCTATCATTGATGTCAACACTATTAGCATTGATGTATTGAAAGCTGTATATGTTGAGGATATTGAGAAAATTGAAAAGAAAGAGTTGCAGGTTGATAGTGGAACAGTGAAGGTACTGAAGGTGTCTTGCTTAGTACGTTGATGATCAATCATTTTGGATAAAAGGGTTTATTGTTGAGTGTATCTAGTTTATCCACCGAAAGTTTTAGAGGTCCGCGTGAAGATTTGATCGTGTTATGAACAATTGTGTTCTAACAGTTTTTCTATGGTTTCAGTTAGTGTTCCTGATTGAAGTTGATGTGATTCTAGTAACTTCAGTTGTTGCAGATGCTTCTCTATTGATTCCTGGTGCTTATGGATGTTTCTAAATCATGCTCTATCTTTGTTGCACGTCCGCACTGATAGGTGTGTTCGTGGTTGGTGATTTTCCTCTTGTGTGTTTGGGTTTTTATGTTCTTGGCCAACATGGTGGTTGTAACGTGTTGTGGATCCTTGGAGATTAAAATTTGAATGTTTGGCATGCCACAGGATGTTGTTTTGGGCCACAATATAATATTGGCTGACGGTGTTTGATTCACATTGAAAATTTACTTGTAAATTTAGGCCGACATTGTGTATATGTTTTATATTTCATATTTTATTCTGGCCGACAAAGTTGTTGATGTAAATCCATGTTGCGGATATATATGAGTAGTTGTTGTGTGAAGTTAAGGTGTGTGTGTGAGCAGAGGAAGAGAAAGTGTGTGAATAGTGATCTAATCATTTGATTGCAGAGCAGAGTGTGAAGAAGTTTGAGCGAAGTGTGAAGGAGTATTTATGTGCTTAACTGAAACTTTAATCAGGATTTTGTAGAAGCTATTTTCTCAGTTCATACCCTACGAATCTAATCCAAATTTTTGTAAGATAGTGTGTCTTCCTTGGGCAGTGAGCCCTCTTGTATTTGAGCAGTGAGCTCTAGGCAGTGTGCCTAAATGCATGTGCATTCCCATTATTCTTCTTTATACTTTTAACAGGGTATAGTATTGTGGATTGACATCCACCATGGTTTTTCCCCTAACAGGGTTTCCACGCAAAAATCTTGGTGTTCTCTATGTTTTTGATGTGCCGATTGTCTGTGGTTTATTGTTCATTCATCAGATTTGAGATTAAGTAAAGTTAAGTTTAAAAAGTTTAAATATTCTGTGACAACTAATTCACCCCCCTCTTAGTTGTCTGTCCTTGTTTTTCCAACAAGCCTGCGATCACTTCTCCCTTGATTGCCTTGCACTCCAAGTACTCTATGTAAAAATCAGTTAAGATCATTACCCATTTGGCCATTCGCCCAGTGAGAGTTGCTTTGCATAACAGGTATTTCAATGGGTCAATCTTTGCAATAAGCTTGATTTGATGTGACATGTAATGTTTGAAATTTTGTGAAGCAAAAACCACTACTAAGCATGATTTCTCAATGGATGAATAGTTCATTTCATAGCCCACCAAGGTCCTACTGATGTAATATATAGCTCTTTCCTTTCCTTCATCATGTTGTGCTAGAAGAGCACCCAGTGTTGTTGATGTTGTTGAGATGCATAGGATCAGTGGTTTGTTTGGTATTGGTGGCATAAGCACTAGAGGTGTCAATAAGTAGTTTTTGATCTACTGGAAGGCTTTATCACACTTCTCATCCCACTTGTAAGTTATTCCTTTATGGAGAAGATGCGAGAAAGGGTGAATTTTATTTGATAGTTGTGTTATATATCTTTTGATAGAATGCAATATTCCTTGTAACCCTCTCATCTGCTTCAATGTTTGTGGTGGTTCCATGTCTAGGATGGATTTTACTTTTGCTAGATCGATTTCTATTCCTCTTTGTGAGACGATATATCCAATAATTTTCCCTTATGTTACCCCAAAGAAAGACTTTTTTGGATTTAGTTGTACCTTGTATTCTTTGAGTCTGTCGAAGATGGGTCCTAAGACTCCTATGTTTTCACTCCTTTTCTTTGATTTTTCTAAAATATCATCCACATAATCTTCGACGGTTTTTTGGATCATGTCATGAAATATTAGGGTCATTTCTCTTTGATGGGTCGCTCCTACGTTCTTCAACCCAAATGGCATCATGTTCCAACAACATGTTCCCCGTGGACAAGTGAATGCAGTTTTGTGTTGATCCTCCTTGGCGATCATGATTTGATTATAGCCTAAAAAACCGTCCATGAGTGACAAAATTTCATGCCCAGATGTTAAGTCCACAATGATGTTGATGTTAGGAAGAGGGAAATCATCCTTCGGGCATGCCTTGTTTAAGTCTCTGAAATTTGTGCATATTTTGATGCCTCTAGTGGGTTTGGAGACTAGTACCAGGTTGGAAACCCACTTAGGATAATCTATTGATTGGATAAATGCAACGCTAAGAAGCTTTTGTAACTCAAGTTTCACCAAAAGTGCTATTTGAGGGTGCATCTTCCGTAATTTCCGCTTCACTAGTTTGGCATCAAGATAGACTACTAAGTGATGCACAACCACTTCTAGATCGAGCCCTGACATATCTATGTTTGACCATACAAATTTTCCTCTTCAATCTTTTAGGAATGCTGTTAGGTTCTTTTGTTCTTCATCCAACAAGGATTTGGCATAGAAAGTGATCTTAGGTGCTTCTTTGGTTCCCACATTAATTGACTGGAGTGGCCTTTTCTGCTAGAATTGTTGACTTCTCTGGATGCATTGCGCTAAGGGGGAGATTGAATCCCTCATCCTTGGGTACCTCAGAGAGGTTTTCACCTTCAGATGCATCCTTTCTTTTTACTATTTTAGTATCAAAAAGTGCCATAGTGTGGTTTTCACTCAAAGATCTACATGTTAGTTGCATTTCGTCAATTTTGTGATTAGACTCAATCATCTCCCCATAGTATGCCCTTGTGTCTAGCTCTGTCAAAACCTGCTTTGTGATCTACCCATGGTAAGTTGTCATGAAGTCCCATGAATTTTGAGATCACTTCATCATTTTCAAATAAATCTAGAATCAGTGGTCCTCGTTGGTCCAAGTCAATGAGTTGTGGGTATACTAGGCGTAGTTCAGTTGGTTGATTACTCGAAGCAAAGGATGTTATGTATATCATGAAGAGGGAATTGTTCTCAAATAGGACAAAAAAATCTAGGGGAAGTCATCTAAGGTCGTATCATGAGATGATGGAAACCAAGAGGAAGCCTCAACTCGTTTAGCGGAAGTACCTTTGCCAATAAGGGTGACCTTGCTAGTAGTACAACCTAGGCCTAGATTTTTTAAGAGTTTCTCAAGAATGATGGGTTCTAGCAAACCATTATCATTCTATCCTAGTTTCTTGTTCTTTTTATAGCCCCATCCCTTCATTAGTTGTAAGCCTTTATTATTATCTTCCATGGGAAGAATAGGGATAGGTCATTCATCTTGATAGAGTTTAGAGACATCCTCCTCATTGACATCTTCTTGGTTCAAATCCCCCACTTGGTGAAGGTAGTAGCTGCCATATTGATTGTTTCGGGCTCTTTGTTGCTAGATGTGGGTTTCCCATGGGATTAAGAAGAAAGAGGTAGCTCTCCTAAAATAAAGTTATCCTTCATTAGTTTATAGTTTCCACAACCATCAGCCTGGATCATTGCTTTGATGTTGCATATGCTCTGAACAATAGGTGTTTTTGTTTTTGAGGTCGATGCAAGGGATGATGGGTAAACAAATGAAATAGATGGTGTAGGCCCTTCATCATTCTTAGGTATTTGAGGGATCTTATAGAACTTGACTTCAAGGTTCTTACAGTAGTAAAAGGGCTCAGGATCTCCATGGATAGTAACTTCTCTACCTTCAAAAGGAAACTTTACAGATTGATGATAGGTTGAGGCTACAACTTTTAGGGCATGGACCCAAGGTCGACCAAGCCAAATGTTATAGGGAAGATCAAAGTCTAACACTTGGCATGTAGTTTCTACAATGATAGGTCCCACTTGGATGGGTAACACAATGATATCTTGTGATACCCGCTATTGATCATCATATGCTCTGATGGTGGTACTATTTGCTTTCTCAATGGTATCCTTTGAATAGCCTAGGTTCTTGATCAATTGAAGGGTGCAAATGTTTAGACCAACACCTCCATCTACTAAGACTCTTTTGACCTTATTCTTATGGATGATGACCTCAAGGTGTAAAGCATGATTATGAGATGGATGTGATGGTAGGTCTTGTTCTGAGAAGGTGAGAAGATGATTAGAGATATGCCCTACCATAGCTTGAAACTGATCTGTATCAATATCCTCAGGGAAGGATGATTCTAACAAAGCTTTCTCTAGGATTTCCCTATGTGCGGGGGATAGCCTCAATAGTTCTAAGATTGATATATGTGTGGGGGTCTTCCTAAGTTGATCTAGGAGATTGTATTTGCTAGGACTTAATGTTGGAAAAGTAGGTTGTGCCCTAGATTGAGATGGGACTCCTTGGATGGTTACTTTTCCATGTCATGTGGTGAATCCACACTCTGCACTAGGCCCTTTGATGGTGACAATGGTGACGTAGTCACAAGAAGTGACTATGTTAGAATAAGTATGCTGCATGTTTGTGTAGTCCTTAGCTTTTCCATTGTTGTTCCCTTTGCTATGATTTGGAATAGGGTTCTTGTATATCTTAAGATCTTGGTTACCAACTAGTACTTCAACAGATATGGTGTCACTCTCTATAAGGTCTTGGATAATATTTTTGAGCCTCATGCAGTTTTTCATTTTGTGTCCTTTGATTTTGTGAAAGTCACAAAGATCATTCTCGTTGTACCAGGATGGTTTATCCTTTGGTTCTTGGTAGTTTTCAAAGTTGGGAAGTGTTATCAGGTTTGAATCGACCAAATTTTTCATGATAGTCTCAATTCGTTTCGACAACTATGTGTACTTGCATTTCAGATAGTTGTACTTGTTCGAGGTCCATCTTTGTTGCATTTCGGTGTTGCTGATTTGATTATTCTAAGGAGGTGTTGTTTGTTGCACAGTTGGTTGAATGTTAGAAACTTGATTGTTGTTCGGCCTAGGAGAACTTAGGACTACCTTAACATCTACCACACCATCATTGGTCATGTTTTTGTTCTTAGGCCAGACACAGGGCTTGTCATTTGAACTAGTTGATGGGCGATTATTTTTGTAGGCTTGAGTATTTCCCTGTGAAATTAGAGCTCTCTTGATGTTAAGGGCTCTAGGGACAAGCTCGTCACAAGAGGTGATGCCTTGCATTTTCAAGTGAAAGGATAGATTTAGATCGAGATTTTCTATGATGATCCCCACTTGTTGTTCCTTAGGAAGGGGCCACTTGCTCTTACTAGCTCTTTGTCTCCACTGTTGTAAGAAATTGGCGAAGGATTCTCCCTTGATCTATCTGAGAGTGTACAAATCTTCTTAGCTTATGTCCATGTCAAGATTAAAGGATAAGTGATCGATGAATTTATCAGTGATTTCTTGAAAAGTTTTGATACTTGGCGGAAGTTGAGAAAACCAATCCATGGCTAGACCTATTAAAATTTGGGGGAAGAGGTGCATTAGATAAGAATCATTGTAAGCCACCTCCATACACATGACACTAAACTCTTTGACATGGTCCATAGGAATTCATCTCCCTTTTTATTTATCAAATTTGGGGATTTGAAAGCCGAGGGGGAATGGTACCATTGCGATGTTTCAATCGAATGGATATGGACATAAGTTCTATGTATGGGGCTTCTTTCTCTTGCCCATCCGAAGATCCTACATTTCTTGTGACAATTCCTTAAGTTGTGATGCTAGATTGTCTTGCGGGTTTGATGGAGGATCATATGTTGGGATTTGTGGGATGGAAGATGGGTTATATACAAGATTCTGATATGATAAGGTGTTGTATGGGGTGTATGGTGGTTTGGGATTTTGTGAAGGTGATTTAGGTGTTGATGTATATGTTCCTAACATGTTTGTATTGAATTTGTTTTGTTGTGGATTATAGTAGGACCTTTCTTGTTATTGGGAATACTATTGAGCTAGTAAGGCTTGCTGTTGTTGTTGCTATGTTGCTAAAGTTGTTTGCTGTTGGGCTTGTTGTTGTTGTGTTGCTAAGGCTGCTTGATGGGCTTGATGTTGTTGTGCTTCTAGGGCTGCTTGCTGTGTTGCTAAGGCTACTTCTTCTTCTTCTTCTTCTTGTTCTACTAAGGTTGCTTGCTGTTGTTGTTTCTATTGTTGTGCTACTAGGGCTGCTTGCTGCTGTTGCTGTTGTTGGACGACTTGCTAATAAGCCTGTTGCGCTTGTTGTAAAGCTAAGGCATGCACTTGCAATGTAGGATCAGTTGGTTGTTGGGACATCTGTGATGTATTTTGGGTATTGATGTTTTGAGTGGGTAGTGGATTGTTGATGAGAGGTTGGGGGTTACCTCGGTTTAACATTCCTTGTAAGATGGTGGATTGAGGTGGAGGAATGTATTACCGTGGGAAAAGATGAGGATGGTGCCATTAGATTTTATGATGGTAATGACACACTAGGACCTTGAGTCCATTGATTGAAAAGGTTTCCTTGTCCAATGTCGTGAGGATTTCCTTGCATTAGGGACGTAGTCAAGGTATTAATTGGATTGATGGGGTTTGTGACCAAGGGGTTGTTTTGATTTAGATTGATGATGGATGGGATATATGTGTTTTGGGCAACTGCAGGGTTTGATGTATCAATGGGAGGATTGGATGAAGATGTTCCATATTGCATTAAAGGCCAATTTTTCATGAGGGTATTTCCTTGCCCTTTTGGTTCTATATTGTGGCACTTGGTCCACACTACTTTGTGTGATGTTGGGAACACTTGTGGTACTCATGGGTATGGATGAAGAGGGGTGCCCTCGATATGTTGAGGTTGTTGTGGAGTAATGAAGTGTAAGAGGTTTATATGGATGTTGAGGATCTTTGAGAATGAGAGGAGCACCAAAGGTAGGTTTCCAAGTAGTGGTTTGAGGTGGATTGGTGTTTAGGGTACCCACAAGCGTGTTGCTTTCAAATGGAAGAGTATGGCCAAAGTCTTTAGCAAAACTAGCTGCAATACTAGGTGTGGATGTTTGATTTAGCCCTAGCGATGGAGTTGTGAAGCCTTGTGTCAAATTTTGTGCAACAAATGATGGAGAAATTGGAGCCGTGTTTTCTATGGCTTGATGTCCCATGATTTCCTCCCTAGTAAGCTCAAATGGGTTATTAGTAATGTCTTCAATCTAATATGGTCCTGATGGAGATGATGGTTGTTGCAATTGGGTAACTTGACTTCTTGGATCAAATTATTGAGGATTTGGATCACTTGAGGTGAATGTGACTTTGGTTTTCTCCACGATTCTCATGTGTTGTGATATTGTCTTTACCATAAATTTTGGGTCACCTATGGGAGATTTATGTTGAGATTTGTAATGTTTGAATTGTCTAGTTGACTCAAATCTAGGTAAAAGGGACACTCTAAGTATTTTTGGAGCAATGGTAATAATGGGAGATGAAAAGGTGGATGATGTGGGAAGTGATCTTTGCAAACATTTTGGGACCACACTTTTGACTTAAGTTTGATGTTTTGATGTTTGGATAAAGGATGTTTATGAACTTGGAAATCTTTCGGGTAGACTTGTGACCTTCAAGATAATTGAGTTTAAAGATGATAACTAACTCAACTAAGTGCATGGAAAAGGATTCATTTCACATACAAAGTAGCTAGGTTCTAAGGGGTTGGTTTGATAGATGTTTAAGTCCAAAAGTGTTGGTGTGTTTGATTTTTTTGCAAAGTTTTAGTGAACTGAAGAATGAAATTTGATGAAGGGGTGGATGAAATGTTTGACCCAATGTTGACCTATAGTGAACCTTTGTTTGATAAGACCAAGGTAGTGAGAAACATGCTAGACCTCTAAAGCTTTCAAATCCTAAAGACCCAATGATTTAGATATGTTCAAGATCATGAAAAAGACTAGGGTTTTGATTGTAAAGGAATGCATACAAGTTTGGATTGTTCCTTGAAGCACACTTGTAGAAGTTGTATACCAACCTGTCCTATTTTGGTGAAGTGATAAAAGGTGTCTTTTGATGGCTTTTGGACTAAGATGCCTAAGTTTGAAATGATGACCTGTAGACCTTCTCTTGGGGATTTTGATTTTTTGTGAGATCATTTAGAGGAGTTTTAGTTTATAGAAGAAAATAAGATATTTATTGCTACGCGGGTGGTTGTAATACGGTCCTTCTAGCTTCAATATTGGTTTTTTCCTCTTCTTCGTCTAAGATGTTTGTTGTGTTTCTCCACTGAATGGGTGTTTCCTTTGTTTCAAAAGTGAAGCTTCTCAAACTACTAATCATATCAGTTTTTTCTCCTTCAATGAGTTCAAAGTTTGGTTGAATGATAATAGGTGTAAGGTTGGGTTGTTCAATTGGAGTGATCAATCTCCAAATGGTCATGTGGTGTTCAATTTGTCAAGTTATCTTGCTTAAATGAGTTTTTTTTACCACAAACACTTGTCTTGATCAAGTTCAAACTAAATGTCTATGTCAAAAACATCATCAATTCCACAAAGTCCATTTTGTGAAAAGGATGAAGTCAAGGGAATAACTTTGCCTATGTTAACTATGGGAAGTATGGATTGAGATATAAACTAAAATACTTAGAAGTCTCTAAGAATAAATTCTTAATACAAGCATTAATATCAAGGTTTTGTCAAAGGGTATCCATACTTAGACCAAAGGTTTTGAAAATTTGAAAAGACTTTGATGTTTGTTTGCAATGTTTTGGAACCAAGCAAAGTATTAAACTGATTCACAAGCATTTATCACCTTAGGTCAAGAAGATACTATTTGTTGAATCCCCACTTGGATTTCTCCAAACACTAAGACAATGCAAATAACTAGAGATTTGGCGACACTGGCTCCCCTCCATGACACACACTTCTTGGGATCACCAAATCTCAAATCCTAAAGATACGAAGATCCTAAGGATTTTTTTTGTTTCAACAATGAATAGTAAAATGTGGGGCAACTTCAGAACAACCGTTCCTGCACCAACAAGCATAAAGGTTTTTGGCTTCTAAACAATTGGTTCATAATAAGGACTTTTGTTCAAGGTTTCCATACACACGACAAGATTATCTCAAGATTATTTCAATCAAGAGGCCTCCCAGTCCCTTCCTAAGAAAGGATTTTGATGTGTCACGTAGAAACTAGGGGTGGCACTTGTCGGTATGACACATCCGCACCTGTTGTTTATGAATTTTGTCACAAACACATTTTTTATATAGCGGTTCGAAAGAGCTTGGATTTAGCTCGTTACCGCTTGGGTCATTCGCTACTTTCGAAGCAAGGAGGCAGACACTCTAAAGATGTACAAAAGCAAGGAAGTATGTTTGTAGTTTGATCTCCTCGATCACATGAAGCAAGGAGAGAGCACACACAATGCCTTTTCCCTACACTAGCATGGGGTTCATTTTAATCCAAATCGAAATATATGGGTGATTATACAAAATGTCAAAGGAATGCTTTTGATTCTCAAGATCGTCAAGTGGTGTGAGAGAAGTGCATACACATTCAGTGACGAGAATGTAAATTACAAGACATGGCAAACACTCATTAATTTTAACCCTCAAAGCAAAGGTGAGTTCATTTTATGCACCGAACGAAGTGTTAAGTTGTATGGTTCAATTTTAAACCCAAAGTAACATAATGGAGTGAGGGTTCATTTTAATCTCGTTTGAGCGTTCATTTTAAAACCCAATTAAAAGCTAGTGTGGTCCTAAAGCATAAAATGAAAAGCATGATGAATGGGTTATAATTGCCCCAAAAGTGTCGAAACATTTGTTACAACTATAAGATTTAAAGATAAGAATGCTTCTTCACTTCAACTTTTATTGTCCAACCTGCAAAACCTAGTTAGCCTAAAAACTAGAACAAAGTCAGAGACACGTTAGTGATCAGATGAAGTAAAAAAAAAAGCACATGCTAAAAAATCACACTGTTTTTGCTTACTAGAGAAAAGCGTCACTATTCATGATAGCGTCGCCATAAGTCCAATGAGCGTCACTTTGGTGAAAATTAGTGTCACTCTATAGAAGGAAAGTGACGATGATAGCATCGCCATTTGGGAGTGTCGCCATTTGCAAATTCTCTATACCTCTAAAAGTATTAACATTGTTGTTTATTTTAATCAGTGCCAATGAATTAATTAGTCATCGCTGTATCATATGGGAATAACATCGCCGTATGGTGACGCCTTACAAAAGCGTCACTGAAATCCTCTGGAGCGTGGCTATATCTGCAAAGAACAAGGAAAATGGAGTTTTGATAAGAAAATCATCAAATTAGTTAGTTCATGCCCTCCTTCTAGTGCCAAAATGTGACTGAAAGATTAGTATGGATTGACTACACTTGATCCATGAGGATACGAAGTGTAATTATGCCACTAAACATCAATCCCAATAGAGATAATTCAAAATAAACTAAACTAAGTATTTATCAAAACTAACATGCTAGACTACGAAAGCTTTTAAAATGCCTACTCTAATCCATTAAAACTTATCCTATTGGGGGAGTGGTGTCACGTTGATGTGAAACGATGACCCTTTCCCAATCCCTTGGATAATGAGCTTGTTTCAATTAGTTCTATTGAAGAAAACTGATGAAACCATTGTGAGATGTGTGATGAACAAGATTTAAATGCTAAACTAACATGATGCAAGCTATTTTAACATGATTTATGCTAAGATGATCAAGATGTGTGAGTGCAGAGCTAATCTAAATGGATTATAAGCTAAAAGATTGAAACCCTAATTAACAAACAAGCAAAATGTATGCATCTGAGTTACCATGGAAGCTAAGCTAATTAATGCAAGTAATTAAGCTAAAATGATACTAAATAGATGCTAAATATGAGTGTGAGTGTGAGTGATTTCAACATCATGAGTTTTCTTTCAAAAAAGATGGATCCATTTGTCTCCAAAGAGTAACCTATTTATAGGAGAGCAAATGAGAAATGAAGGGTTGAGATCAAATAGGTTAATCAATGGTCAGGGATGGAAGAAGTTGGAGGCATAGATTAGGGATTCTCATCAATGAATGATAATCAATGATGAGATTTAATCAAGGGTTCACCTTTATCCTAAACAAACACACTTTCAACTTGCACAAGAGGTCACAAGTTAACTTGCACAAGAAGTCAAGTAAGTTTGTTACATAAAGGAATATTCCCCTTTTTCAAATGACTGAGGAGAGAGAATATTCTTTGGAATATTCTCATAGGTGAAGGAAAATGGACATTTAGTAAATTAAAACAAAGTTTAATTGTGCAAAAGGGGGAAGGAATACTCCATGGGAATATTCCTTTTGGAGGAATGTGCAAAGGAGGAATATTCCCTTGCAAGTGGGGGGAATTAAATTAATTAGGTAATTGATAATTAAACAAAGGTTTAATTATGCAATTAGGTGAAATTGAGGACATTCATTAAATAAATGATAAATGAAAAGGGGGAAAGGTGAAATGATATTTAATTAAATAACTTAGGGTTATTTAATTAAATAAGAGGCTTAGGGACTAAATTAAATAATTCAATTTATTTAATTTAATAGGACGAAATGTTAGTATGAAAGGGGGTGAATTACTAATTAGATTAAGTTAGGTTAATAGATGCAAATGATATAATTAATTAAATAGCTAGGAAAATTTAATTAATTAAACAAAAAGAGGATGGATTTTAGGAGGAAATGATGCTAGTATACCTGATTGAGTGCATGAAAAAATTTAGGACATTTTTAAGTGTACAATACCTTCCTTTAGGTAGAAAGTAGAGTGATAATAGAAGATGGAATCACTTACGAAACAAGTCATTAGGCTTGGTTGAATGGCTTGGTGCATCTCCCAAAACCTAGAATCCATCATGATCCTCCATACGAATCTATCATCAATACTTAACAATGGTTGATCTTGTTGACAAAATAAGCTTGAAGACTTGCAAAAACAAATAGAATGCTGCTCCAAGACTTCAAATTTGAATACTTGATTGAATTCTCCTTGCTCTTGAGTATAAATCCTTGTGATCTCATGTGAATCTCTCTCTTGTCTAGTGAAAAATGATTGGAAGACTTAGCTTTATAGGCTTCCTTTCTAATTTTTCGTTTATTAGATCTCGAAAGTTGATACTTAGAATTTGAATTTGAGACCTTAAAATGCTGCCAAAAACATGTTTAAATTTGAGTTTATGAACTTAAAGGGGATGCATTCGTCCATGGGAAAATGGGTCTTGACCTAAAAGCTTAGGACCTAAGTTATGTTGGGGCATTAAGTTGATTAATAAAATTTATTCAATGCGGGTTATATTATTGGGAAATAATTAAAATAGGCCTTGGGATGCATAATAAAGGGTATTAGGGGCCCATTAATGAGGTTTAAAAATGCATAAATGCAAGGTCACTAAAATAGGTCCAAACTAAGTGTGAAATTGTACTTCCACTTAGAAAGGTGTACAATTTTCTACACTACACCAACCCCCAAATCAAGTGCCTTACTAGCCAAACCAATCAATTAGGCTACCTTATCAAGCAAACAATCAGGGCCAAAGGAAATCCCTTAACTCAAGACCCTTTCAAGCATATAACCCGAATGCAACAAGCACATCTAAAGAATTAGTACTTGTACAAAACAACCTTGCTCAAGAATATGAATGGTTCTTTCCTTGAAACCAACCCCATATCTAGGCTACTTGTTCAAACAAGGTGATCAATCAAGCCTTAATGGTACAAAATGTGCCTAGTCTACAACCAAATGCACCAGATGAAACACCCTTACAACAACAAGAGCATCTTCCAAGTGATACTACACTACTAAATTGGAAAGGAGAGGTGTTTTGTAGGTTGACCAAGATCATAACTCTATAGCATCTAACACAAGAATCAAGAACAAAGCTATGGAAGTAGTGCAATTGTCAAGTAAGGAGTCTCCTCCAGCTTCTAGAGAGGATCAAGAGGGTGTTGGATCGTCTATGCCTCAAGTAGCAGAAGTCAACCAAAAGAATTAGAAAGGGACCACTAAAGAGCAACTTGGAACTCAGTCTCAACCAACCCACTTTCAAGGAGATATTGTTGTTACAAAAACCCAACATAGGGTAAATGTTGCCTCTTTCAATATACTTGAGAATATGAAGAAGGCTAGTGTTAGTATGCCTATGTGGGACTCTTTGTCTATCCCAGGCCATGAGGATTTATTGCAAGCTTCCCTATCAAATATGGGTGTATCAAAGGAGCTTTCGGGTAATCAAGATAAAGTTGTGCTTACTAATAAACCCCAGGACAACAAGGAGCAACCAAACAAAGAGGTAAAACCACCACCATTTTACGTGTCCTTTATCATAGGAGATAGGTTGGTCCACTTTTGTATGATTGAATCAAGGGCTATTAGTTCCATTATGCCCGAGTAGATTATAGATAAATTGGGTATTGAGTACTAGCCCCTCAAAAAGGGGGTAGTCTAACTTGATGGGACAACTATTAACACTGTGGGGGTCATGAAGGATCTGGGCCTGAGCCTGATGAGCGACAGAGGCCCAGCCCAAGAGGAACGGCACATTGTGCCATCTTTGACCTTGATGAGCATGTTGTTGCTCAAGAACCAAGCACCTAAATGGAAGATATCCTAGATATTATTTTGGATGAATAGGCAACTGAAGATGCTGGAGCTGACCCAAATAAGAATATGGAGGAGGTGGGCTACATGTTTTTTTTGTTCACGAGCCAAATTCTTTTATTCCTAGTCTTCAAAAGGAAGACATGCAACTACATGAACAACAACAAAATGAGGTTTGGAAAATGTTTTTTGATGGTTCAAGAGGTAGGAATGGAGCTGGTGGGGGTAGCATGCTTGTATCCCTAAAAGATGAAAATTATTACTCAACTTTTTATTTCTCTTTTAGATGTACTAACAACATGACTAAATATGAAGGCCTTATATAGGGTTCAGAATGGGCAAGGAAAAGGAAAATAAGCTATCTACAAGTGTTTGGTGATAGTGAATTGATTGTGAATCAGGTAAGAGGCTTGAATGTGACAAAAAATGACTTGCTCAAGTCATATAAACATAGGGTATGGGATATGATAAAATAATTTGATGCTTTGAATTTTCTTCCATACCTAGGAATTATAATAAACATGTTGATAGATTGGCTACTATAGGTGCCCAATTTCACATTCCAAATGATGTTAAGAATGATACGATACAACAAAATGCAAAGGTGGTTTTAAGGCCATTTGTTCCTGATAATCACATCCATTGGCAAGTTTTTTAAAGTGATAAGAAAGTGCTCAATTTCTTGCTGGAAGAGGTTGAGTTTATAGCCAGAAACAAAACAATGATCAGCTGAAAAGAGGGAAGACTAGCATGCATGTTAAGTAGGAGCACTACAAAGAAGTGGAAATCTTCAAAGGTAAGCTTCTTAAAATTGGTAAACATTTTTCTCAAGAGGATAAAGAAGATTTTGTTGCACTTTTTCAAGAGTTCCATGACATTTTCAATTGGGAATATTATGATTTAAAGGGATTTGATCCCAAGATATCCCAACACACTATTGAGCTTGAGCCATATGCAAAACCAATGAGACAAAAGTAAAGGCTTTTAAATCCCAAGCTTGAACCACTCATGAGAAATGAATTAAAAAGTTGATTGAGAGAAACACCATCTTTCTGATAAAGCACACTTCATGCATCTCTAATCTTGTCCCTATTAGGAAGAAGAGTGGAGAAATAAGACTGTGTGTTGAATTTAGAGACCTGAATAGGGCCTCACTTAAAGACCATTATCTACTGCCCTCTATCGAGTAGATTTTGCAAATTATTGTGGGTTCTGAAAGGTTTTCTTTGTTGGATGGTTATTATGGGTACAACCAGGTGTTAGTAAAGGAAGAGGACCAGTATAAGACAACTTTCACCACCAAGTGGGGAATAATGGCATACAAGAATATTCCTTTTGTATTATCCAATGCTAAGGAAACCTTTCAAAGGGAAATGGATATGGATTTCTAGGGCCTCATGTACAAGATTGTTGTATATTTGGATGATATTACTATTTTCTCCAAGAATGCAATGGAACATTTCACTCACTTGAGGCAGATTTTTGACAGTGCAAAGAGTCTGGGATATCACTTAATCCCAAAAAGTACATTTTCGCTGTGCATGAAGGTAGGTTACTAGGTCATGTGGTGTCAAAACATGGTGTGACCATTGACCCTGAAAGGGTAAGTGCTATTTTAGCTTTACCTCTACCTAGCCTTAAAAAGGGTTTGCAAAGTTTCTTGGGAAGGATAAATTTTGTTAGGAGGTTTATACCTAATATTGGATTTATTAAAATCACTAACAACTATGTTGAAGAAAAATGTGAGTTTCAATTGGTTAAGGGAAGGAAGGGGAAGTTTTGAGGCCATCAAAGAATCCATAGCAATGACACTACATTGGTAAATCCTAACTTTTCCAAGGATTCCATTCTTTATGCTTATGGGAACATGAATACCATCTCAACTATGCTAGTACAAAAAAATGAAGAAAATTTGGAGCAACCAATAGCATTCTTCAATCAAGGCCTAGAGGGTTATGAGAAAAGGTACTCTTTTGTTGAGAAGCATGTGCTTGATATAATTAGGAGCCTCAAAAAGTTCCACTATTTGGTTTCCAATAACAAGATCCAATTAATGGTTTTTGTTTCTATGGAAGTAGTTGGGAGTTTCTCTAGAGGAAGCATAGGTTGAGGGGGAGCATTGCCTCCCTACCACAAGAAGACTTGGTGGTATTGCAGAGTGTTTTCAAAATTAGTGTGGTATGGACTCAGGGGAGCCTATTCAAGAAACAGGTTTTTGAATTATGCAAAGTGCTAGAAAAGTAGTTGAACTTTTCCATTGATGTCAAAGGGGGTGAAATAGGACTCAAAATACTAAATCCTTTAAAGGGGAGAAAGTGGGAATCAATGTAAGGTGGTTTCTTGATCCAGACAACATTAGATCTGTCTTCATGTGTGGCCAACATTTTGCTATTTTCCATCAATGACAAAGGGGAGATTTTTGAACAAATATTGTCATTGATGTCAAAGGAGTAATTTCAAGGAGTAGTGTCCTTGATGACAGGTAGTGCTTATTGATGTTTAAGGAGTAATGTTAGCCATTTAGTGAGAACTAAATGTAATTGTACTTGAATTATCATTATATTTTGAGTACAATATAGGATTTTTACTATGGTATACTTGCAATATCATGCTTCTATCTATTCATGGTGACAAAGGCAATCCAAAAGTCTGATATAGAATGTTTTAGGTTAGTTACTTAGGACAAAGATTTCTATGGAAATACATTATTGTTTAGTATATCTTCCTGAAGGTGAGTTGAGCTCTGTGGTTTGGATGGAGAGTATGTTTACACATGTTTTATCATATTCCAAAGTTTCAAGAAGTTATGTTTAGAATGCAAAAAGATTGAAGTGACAGAAGGGTCATTATGCTTATCAATTAAGTAGTCGGTGTTCTAGGACAATGTGACAAAGGCTTGTAGTGTGCACCTTCCAAAGATAGTGTGTGGATGACTATTGGGACTAGATAGGTCCTCATTGGGAACCACAAGGTGTGTTACTTCTTGTGGAGTTTCATGTGGGCTATTGGACCTGACCTATTTACATGTTTGGTTCAAGAAATGTGTGGTAACAGATAGGCGTGTACATAATTTAGAGATACTATGGGGAGTTAAAATAGGTCTAAGTTAAGGACCTTTTGGAAGTGCACAACATCATGTTCTTTTGATAGCAATAAATTTATTTTAGGACTAACCTATTACATGTTTCATGTAATTTGATTTAGGTCCACTTTATGTCATCCTGGTTAATTGCGGATCCCTGACCAACATGAATTGGTGTTAATGTAATGTCTTGTATATAATTTAGATTCCACTTCACATGCAGTGTGTAAGGAAGTGAGTGAGTGTGAGAGTAGTTGAGCGAGCAAGTGTTATTCAATATGAGTTGTCTTAATTATTGTGCACCATTAGAATATCATAAGGAGTGTAGGAGTGTATATGAGACAAGAAAAAATCTTGTGTAATCAACATTGAAGTTTCACAAGCTTTATCTTTGTAATCCAGTAGGATTGGTGTTCTACTTGTTGAGTTGGTACTCATATATTTGTATAGGGGATTGGTGTCTATGGTAGGTTGGTTTCTACAAACACAACAGGGGATTAGTGTCTCCAGTAGTGTAGTACTGTAAACTTGCACCTTGTGGGAATTTCACCTACACTTTTGTATCCACTTTAGTGTCAACTCCCTTAGTATTTGTGTAGGATCATTTTATCCCTTGCATCATCCTTTTCCCCTCTCAGGATGCTCAAGACATCTTTTTAACAACTACCATTGCACATCAGCTTTGCGTCAAACCTTGTGCTTTCCTCGTTCTCGCCATTTTTTAGTGTGATTTGTTTGGACACTAACGTGTTGTGCGGATATTTTCATTCTATGCTAGCATCTCGTGACACTTTGACGTTCAAATGACCATTTATGAGTCTGTTGCCACTTGTCACTTATCTTAAATGCCAATGGTAACAACTCAAGACACTTTGTAATAGTTTGAGAGCCTTCTTTTCCCTCCTATTCTCTCTTTTAAGTCTATCTATTTTATTCTATTGCCTTTCTCTTAATATTTCTTTCTTGGTATCTTACTCTTTCTCTCTTTATCTCAATCTTACACAACTCTCTTGCTTGCTACAATGCTCTCATATTCTTACAACAATCTTTGCAACTCTCTTGGCTCTCACAACTATCTCTTTCTCTCTCTCTCTCTCTCTCTTTGGCTTCCTCAAGCCTTGTAGGTGATATCTATCTCTTATCTTGTGTCTTTGATCATCTTGGGATTTCTCACATCCCTTGTCTATGCGTTGTCTATCTCGTCCTTTATCTATTTCGCTATCTATTATTTTCTCTATCTATTTATCTGGCTGTTCGTGGAGGTAGAAACACCAAAACAGGGGTTTGACTGAGGCAAGCCCCTAAACAACCCCAACATTTTCTCTTGGTCTTATACATGTGTGTAGGTATTAGAGATATTAATTTGTTGGAGGCTTCATTGCTTGGTCTATTGTGAGCACTTCCTTTCTCCCCTTCATTTTATCATTTACATTTTTAAATTCATATCTCATTTAGTTTACATTATTTTAGTCTTATTATTCTCCACTATTTTTGTACTTTAAGAATTTCTAGCAAACAAAATTTTTAGTAGTCACCTTGATATTTTTTGTGACATTCTTAGTTTTTGGTCCATATGACACACCAACACGTTGCACTGTTGTCCTTGTGCCACACTATCATCCTTGGCTAAAAGATCATTAGTCTGTCCAGAAAACCTTTGTGGCTTGCTCTTTTTGTTTATGGAACTCTCGCTATTTTAACCTATCACCTGAGATTTATACATTGAGATAGTTGAGGACCATTTGATCCTTGAAGACTCTTGCTTGTCTCAAGACTCAAGGGTAGTAAATTTCCTCCTCTACAAGTAGGTTGGTGCCTACTTCATGATTGTAACTTATTCATTCTTTTGTGAGGCTGGATTTAGATAGTAGCTCCAAGCAACTCTTCTTTACCATTCTGGGTTTCCACCATATATTTGGTGTTCATTATGTGAATGTGTGCTTCTATGATTTCTTAATTGATAGTGGTTATTTTAGTTCATGTTTCATGTTTGGATATATCATGTTGAGTTAAGAGTTTTAAATAGATTTGATCTACTAATTCACCCCCCCTAGTAGACTATGTACCCTTCAACGAGGAATTATGGATAAGGGATAAAAAATATACGAAAATATGGATGGAAGAAGATAGGTATGATGGAGAGAGGGAGGGGATGAAGATATGGATGAGATTTTTGTTGCAGTGATATAAACAAACTTGATTTTATCTTGTGCTTGATGTCATGCACCAAGGTATAAGGAACCAAGGTGATGATGTGCCAAGTGGATGGTCAAAATGTTAAATGAAAACATATGCATCATGACACCATGATACACTTGTGGTAATATGGTGCAAAGACCATGATAGAAACAAACAATGATAGCACACACAAGAAACAAGAAAGCATGCACAACAAGCCAAAAATAAAACAATATTATGCCCCTAGCTAAAATTAAAGCTGATTGATTGATTGATGGATTGATGATGATGAGGATAACAATGCTAATGATAAGAGAAATTCATATCCCAAGGATTGGGAATGATATATCCCTATGATAATAATTGAATTAAATTCAATCAATGGTTTATCAATAATTTAAAGTTAAAACTGGTGGATGTTTTAGATGATGGGCTAGATTGCATAACTGAGTTGTATGAATTGGGGTTGATTGTATTGGATGGATGGATTTGGAATGTTTAGATTGAATGGGATGGAATTGGATGGAGGATTAAAGAGAAGGGAATATAGTAGATATGATGGTTAGTATAGAGGAATGTATGAGAAATAATGACAAGGGAGAACTGAGACTTTGTAAAAGGATGGAAGGATGGTGGGATTGCTTATATAGGAGACAAAGGAATTGAGTAGATGGATGGTTATAGGAGACCAAAGGATAGTATATGGAGGATAGGATGGTGGATGAATATTAGAGGGAGGATAAGAGGATGGAGGGTGGAAGGATGTGGCTTCAAGGACTATGTTGCAAAGGAATAAGATGCCCCATGCTAAAGGTAATGCAATTGCAAATTGATGGTGGAAAAATATGCATGAGATGGGAGGATGGTGTGCACAAGAGATATGGATGGTAGAAGAAGTAAGGTTTGTATTATCCAAAGCATGTATGGATATTTTGTCCCTAGCATTATCAAGATAGAAGGTGGGAAGGGAGGATGGATTGGGATAAGATGGGAGGAAGGATATAGGATGAAGGATATTAGAGGATGTGGTAGGTATGATAGAATGGATAAACCTTGTCCCCAAGTGTAGGGTGCAAGAGGATGGGAATTATACATGATGTTCATTTTCTAGGTTTTGATATTGGTACATTCCAAAGGTGCATGAGAAATGGTTCCATCGTTGGATGATAATTTATCTTTAATTTAAAAAAAAATCATTTTTCATTTTTTATTTTATTTTTTTGGATTTTTAGAATAGTATGGATGGAGAGAGATGAGGATGAGGTGAGTGGATGATTTATATGGATATGGAGAAAGGACTCAAAAATATAGTTCCATGGATGTTATCCCTTGAAGAAGTGCTCCAATGGACCAAGATAATTGAAAGTATGCTCATAGATGTTTGTGAAACAAGTGACACATAGCGTCAAGTTCCTGCTGATGAATTCTAGTGAGCAAGTGATAAGGCATTAAAATAGACTACGTTTTGAACATTAAAAAAAATTTTAGTACATAAATTTTAGAGTGACAATTATAAATTTTAGTACATGAATTATATAGTTTGTACAAAGTCAACCTATAAAATAAGTACAAAGTTTAAAAAAATCAAATGTAGCCAATGACTCTTGCTAAGTTATAGAGCTATGTTAAAGGACTACAAGTCTTGATGATGAAAATCTTGGTTCAAAGCTTCTCCTAAGTCATTCAACCTCATGATATCCAAGTTAGTCTCTAAGATTTCAAAATCCTTAGGCTCAAGGAAGTCATTAAAAAAACTAATTTTCTTTGTTGAGTATGTGTAATAAATTACAAAATGGGAATCAACTAGTTCATATTTGCGATTTAACAATACTTGCAATTTATAGAACAATGTCAAAGAGAACTATAGGAAGAGTGTGAAAGGGAAATTATATGACAAAGCAATAAATTGCAAAGTTCAACTTAATAGGTTTTGAATCAAATAGCTCAAGATAGAGTAATAAAAAATGCTTTTGAAACGAAATCTTAAATCTCAAAAGACCATTATTTTAGTAGATTTGTAAAAGAGAAAAGGGAGTGTGAAATATTTTTCCATTAGATAATAAAGACTTACTAGTAAAATTGAAGAGAGCAAGTATTTGAGCCACACTTTTAGCTATTATTATTCAAGTAAATTTTCCTTGATTTTGCATATAAGTGGATAATGGAGTTAAAAACATTGATGGACTTTGAGAGATTATATGTACAAGTTTCAATGGAAAATCAAAGCACGAGGAACATTCCCTTTGAATGGGACAATTTCCGCTAAAATCTATCTCAATCGTTAAAGAGTGAGTTTCACCAATTAACAAAGCATTAAGGCTACATAATATATAGGAATCTTTGAAAACTACAACTAATTAAATTTTATATATAATAAATTAAAATAATTAATAATAAAATAATATTATAATAAATTAAAATAATTAATAATAAAATAATATTATAATAAATTTAAAATATTAATAAGTTTAAATTTTATATAAAAATTTAAATTTGTTAATATTAAAAATTAAAATAAAATATTATTATATTTTTTAATTTTTATTTAAATATTTGAATTTCTTAAATTTTATATATTAATAATTCATATTTTAAATTAAATATTTTAAAATATTAAATTATAAACCTTGCATGTACCTAGGGAGGAGAGAAAGAATGAATGCAATACACTGCTTTGGGCTTTTCACCCTCTAGCCTCTTTCCCTATTGCCAAATCTAATATATCTTTCCCTACCAATACCCATAAAAGGCTTCACTTAATTAATATAATCTTTCCTCTATATGGAAAATAGTAACTAGCTTCAAGAGGCAAAATCAATTGCGATGATATCTCCATTTAGTTAAAAAATGCAAGCACCAATTTCACCTCTATAGCCTGCAACTATTTACTCTACTTAGCATGACCAAGCATTCATAATATCACCATTAATTTCATGTAGCTTCATCAACTATGTGGATGAGTCACTTTCAAAATCACAAACTAGGGGAGAGGATCTAGTACTTAGCATGTTTCAATAGTTGTGATAGTATTTGTTTATATAATGCCCAATATTTTTTTATCAATATTGAACTAATAGTTGTGACTTTAAAGTTGTTAGTGTTGATGACAACTACCCATGATGAAACAAAATGCATTCCTTTGATCCAAAAAGCAACCAATCATGTGATGCCACATCAACACTCAATAAAATATGTTGTGAATGCACAAGTATTGGTCTCACTTTTTTTTGGGCCTTTTTGGACACCTTGACAAAAAGCATGTTGTTGTGGCATCATATTTCATGATGTGGCCCTGAAACCTTAGTTATAAGTAGGGGACTTGCCAAGTAAGCTGCTGTAAAAAATTGGGAGTGATTTGAAATTTCCACGTAGGATAATTAGAAGTGTGATGTTAGGGTGCTCAACTACTGGGTCCTCTCCTAGGTAGTACTGTTCTAGTCTGCATGAAAGGTTAGGAGTGTAAGGAAAGATACATTCCTTTGAAAATGCATACAAAAGAAGAGATATTGCCCCTATTTCAAAGCAAAAATTTGGGGGCAAATCCAACATAGAAAGCCAAAAGCATTTCACAAAAAATGACATATCAAAAAAAGGGCATGATTAATGATGTAAATTAAAGTAAAAACATGGTGAAACCACAAAAGGATCTCTACCAGTATAAGCATTGTAACTTTTAACAGTAAGAAGTCAATAAATTTATTAATCCGTTGAGAAAAAATCAGCCACTATGAGTGTCCATCATGTAGACAAAATTAACGAGTTGAAAAATCTTTGAAGAAAATTACAAATTAAAAAGAGGACTATTGACATATTTTCATTCTTGAATAATTTCCTCCTCATCAAAGAGCTCCTCAAGTGTGAAATGCTCTCTCCAACAGTGACTCCACCTGTAGTAGCATATGATACTAACAGTAGCAGAAAGCATTCTTGTGCACAGTTCAAAATAAATAAATAACAATTGATTGCATCAAGTGTAATTTTCCTACACATTAGCAATATAACATAAACGCCATAAAAATAGAAAACAAATGACTAAATGATCAGAAAACAAGTATTAACAACATTGTTTGTTGAGTCACTATATAAATAAATAAATACATATATCTGTATATCCACAATATTTCCAAGGGAAGGCTTGATACGTGAACAAGGAAAAAATGGCCAATTGACATTAGGAAGCAGTCATAGAACCAAAGGTGAGTCAAACGGGTGGTATTCTTAAACTACTAAATAGAGTGTTGTGTAGTGTAGAAATCCCCAGTACTCCTATAACAAAATTCCCAAACAAAAAAGAACACATCTTTGCAATCAAAAACACATTTATTCAGTCCTAATGACATAGAAACACCACAATAGAAATGAGAAAATTGCCTATGTAGTATGATTTGGGTTTAGATTAGATCTATTAGTAGCTTCAATTTGTCTAAACTATGTTGGCCCTACAGTTGCCGTTGCACCAAAAGATCGACCTGCTAATGCTTGATACAACTGCCAAAGTTAACGGATCCATGGGAGGCGGTTAAGACATGTCACAAATCCTGAGGGGAGCACTGACCATTTGCCAACAATCTCCCCCTCAACGTTACCCGAGGGGATTCGAACCCGACACCTTTGGCTTTGATACCACTTGTTGGCCCTACGGTTGTCATTGCACCAAAAGATCAACCTGTTAATGCCCGATACAACCACCAGAGTTAACGGATCCATGGGAGGTGATTAAACCATGTCACAAATCTCGAGGGGAGTGCTGACCATTTTCCAAAAAAATAAAGTGAGCTTCACATTGAGGCTACTCATTTTGCAAATGCAAAAGAAGTGGTAAAGGTTATGTGGAGCAAATATTATGGAAGGTTAATATTACTTGGTACAAAGCAATAAGACTAAGAAATACAATCGGTATATCTTTGAACTTCGTAAGGGAAGTTGCATAAAGACATTTACATAATTGGCTGCTAGGTCCAATCTTGTATGTCACCCCCTTCCAATTGATATTAACTCCTGTTAACTTGGTAGAAGAAATTTTGAGTAAGCAATAAAAGAAATCTATAGTCACATATGACTTGCAAACCATTTATTTTGGTTAGCATGTAACTGGAACCTCATAAATTCTGCTTTAGTAGTTATCCTCAAGGTGAATAGTATAAACTTCAACATCTTCCATGCCTTCGCTTATGACAAAATACTCAAAAGTTCACCCATGACAAGCACTAGCATGAACCCCTTGAACATTCAAAGCAAACACTGCTCCAACAAAATCAATATATTTCCTTTTGATACATAAAATGGCATCAACTGCACCATCCTTTGGTGTCATGCCTTGCCTCATGCTCTCCACAACTTGATAGCTATAATCCGGAAACCAAAGTTGTTAAGAAACCATACCCAAAAGAAGCATTGAAAATAGTCAGCCACTAGAGTTACAAACTAATGCCCTCTATTTAATTATTAAAAATCTCTCTGGTTACTTAGCTATACAATTTACCATGGTAGAAACCACATCATCACATCACCATTTCCTGGTGCACCACAAGCACCTACTTCTTGGTCAGCATATGCAGATAATCCTGCAATTGGCCCATCGCCAACCCTAAAAGAGAATTCCAATCAAAATTTTAACAATGGGTATTGTTTTAACAATGTCAAACTAAATCATGTGAGAATTCTATAAATATATGCACAGGTATGCATGGCAAAAATTGCAGCTAGAAATATTAGGTAGTTATTACACTGATTCTGAATCTATATGGAAACTATGATGTATAATAAATAATCAACCACCATGATTTGGATGAGAAAGAGACATCCAAGCACAAAAATCCACTACTACAATAAAAATACAATAATGAATTTGATCTTATATAAAGACAAAAATTGAAAACAAACTCCAACATCTTCCAAATAAGTTAATAATTGGTGTACTTTTTGCGAGGAACATCAGAGAATCGTGATGCTTTTCCAAATCACCTCAATTAGATAATTTTCACACAAGCAGTACCACTCCAAGTGCTCTCCAATTCGTTTATGTTCCAAACCTCAACAAAACTTGCTGGGTGGATTTTTCTAGAATGAAATTGTCCCCAAATATATTCCATTTACAATTCTAAGTAGATAATCCTTTTTGCAATGTTGAGAAATCTAGGCATCCATCAAATCTTCTATCAAAGTTGTGATTAATGAAGACATGGCTAAATTTGATCTCTTACTCCATTAATTTTTTCAAAGGATTTCATTTCATTCCTCTTGCACTTGCACTTACACATGTATTAAATACATTCAGGATAATATTATATATATAAAAAGTAACAATCCATATTTAAATAATTAAACACTGTTAGACATTCAAATAGATGCAATTTTGTAGAACTATTGTAACTACAACATGTATTTACCTTGAAAATAGCACATGCCATGCTCTGGCAGTTTAAAATTGTATTTCAGAGTAATGGACAAAGAGTCCATAATGGTTTGAATGGGCTACAACCATTTAAACCATTGATGAAATCCATGAGCTAGGGTTGAGGTTATGCTCATTTGAGAGTTGCCAAAAATTATTATAGTAGCCATGGAGGCATGTACTTGTCATTTATCCCAACAAATTTTATTATTTTAAACTCATTTCTAAGATTCAATCTAAGTCATTAACAGCCTATATACATTCCAAATCAAAAGAAATTGCAAAACATTACATAGAAAAAATTGTTGAAAAGAGAATTGTGCATTGAACTTGGTGCAAAATGATTGAAATTTGGGTAGGTTTAATATACCTCTACCTCAGCTCCAAAAAATGGGAAGAGTAGATAGACCTATAATGAAGTAGTGCTTTTTCATTTATTTTATCGTATTTGTTAGTTTGGCGATTGGCTATTGTGGGGAATATTAGCAAGTGTCATGAAGTGATTAAAAAGATGATTATCACTTTTATAAAACTCAATCAGATTGATAAAAAATTATGCAGATATAAATAACAATGTCAGAAATTCCATCTCCATGCGTTAAAGAGAATTGGTAGCCTACAGTTATAGAAGAAACCACGTGCCTTGTCTATGCTTCCATGTTTTGCATACATGCCAGACGTGCAGTAAGCTAGGAGGTGGCATTTTGTAGGAAAGTTTACATGTCTTGTCCATAATTTCTCATTTTGCATGCATGCCCATAAGAGCATTATTCAAAACTATGATATCTGGAAAAGCTTGGGGGGAGGGGGGAGTAGGGCCGGTGGGGGCTTGTGGGATGTGCAACACCACCTTATCTATCCTCTAATGGTTGTGATCCCCAACACCTCAATTTTGTCAATAGACACCAAATTCAACCACAACCAACTATGAACAACAAAAAGTTTGAGTACGAGGAGATGCCAGAGTCTTAGTGTATCAAATGTTGTGGAGAACATCCCAAAAAATAACAGTTCAAGTGAATTAGTAGACAAGGAATCTTCATCCGGGTCATACATTTGCATTTAACAGAGGTAGATATTACAGTTAATGAGGTTAAAATGCTTTGTCACGGGCTCCTATTCTGTGATGTGGGAAGAACTAACGAGATGTGCAACAAATTATGTCAGAGACTCATAAATTCCCATTTATCAGGTGACACCTTCTTAACTTTATTTTCACCTAAAACATTACATTTTTTGGCATTGAAATGAAATGATTGCTAGAGATTTTGAAGGTGATTGCTAAATTTAGTTTTGTTTAATATATGTTTTTTATTTGAAATAGTGCTTGGATTGTTGGGTATATAGATGGCCTCCATGAAGATGAGATGATTTGGGAGACATAAGAGCAATAGCTACATGAGAACAGTATGTGTTTTTTGGTACTCTTTTTTGTTTTTGTTTGTATCTTGATTAATTTGATAGTAGTTTTGGGCAGAAGTTAAGTTTTTAGTGGGTATTTGCTTAAGTTCAAATTTAATAAATTAAATGAAAAATATCGAACAAATAAACACAAAACATTTTCAGCTACTCCAAATTCAAAAAACCAAATAAACAAAAGAGATATCTTAATATCGTTCCCATAAAAGAAAAGAGGAAAGTTGTATGAACGCCTACCTCAACCAAATTTAAAATAACAATATTTTTTTTACAAATGAAAATAATCTATAAAAACTATAACCAACACAAATATATTACAAAGGTAGGATTATTTTAATTCCTCCAAATTTTCGAAAAAAAATATAAAAAAAGGTGAGTATTTTGAGCTTCATTGTAATTAAAAGATAAATAAAAATTTAAAAATAAAAAATAATTACAATGATTTTGAAAAAATAGTTTGCACCCAAAGTGACAATGATTTTGCGCTTTTCCTAATTGAATGGCTCTTTCAGATATTTTTCCTCCAAATACATAACCGTAATTCAACAGCAACACACAAATTTACAACCATAGTATAATCATTTGATAGTAGAAAAAATAAAGGAAAATGTATACAAGCCACAAGGCCGTAAAGTATCGAACAAATGCGGTGAAGGCAAATGCCGAGACTACGTAGAAATGTTAAAAACAGTAAAACACTTGAAAGAAACCTCAAATTCTTCCACGTGAGCATGCAAAAGGCAGCCGTAACCAAAAAAAATTCACAAAAATTTGAAATAAGAAAGAAGAATCACTTGCCTTAATAGGATTTCGAATGCAACAAGAGACACTGCACAACTTAGTCTTCACGCAACAACCGTAAAGCTTTAAAGCTTTGTGCAGGCAAGGGTTTAGCCATCACAAGCTTATAAAATAATTGATAATAAACAAAGGAGAATCAACACACAAAAAACCCAACACTTCCAACAAAGTCTCCTTGACTGTTATGGTATTTAATGCATTAACTATGCATTAAGTGATTTAGTACCCACTAGCCTGCCAACAAAGCTTGCACATTTTGTATTTAATGCCTAAATATTCGCCAAAATTTATATCTGTTATCCTATTTTTGTAATTTGCTCAAAGAAAAATGAATAATAGAGCTAATCCAACCAATATAAAAAGAGATAATAATAATTTTTAAACATAAAAAATATGCCCTTAAATTCAAACTATAGAAATACAAAGAAATATATTTAAATTATAAAATTTGATTGACCAGTCGAGCATATCAAATGAATATTGAACGAATATTGAATGATTGCAATAGTAACCTACCTATCGACAAAAACTAATAATGAAAAGGGAAATTAAATGAATAGGGAGATGAGGGGAATGATGATCTATGCAAAATATTGGAAGAAAGGGATGGAATGATAAAAAATGGATGGGGTGTTGAAAGGATTGTGGATGAGTGGATGGGAATGTTATCAAGACCAACATTGGCACACACCTTGAGGGGTGATGGGGTTGTGGAGTAGAAATGAGGTTTGAATTTTGAAATTTAGATGGAGTGGAGATGGATTTTGGGATATAGGGGCCCAAAATAGATTTTGAAGATGGGAGATTATTAAATGGAGGATTGGAGAACTTAGAAGTGGAGGAATAGATTTGTATTGCACTTTGAAATTTATTGCTTCTTTTGCTTGCTTGGAAATCCACATGGTTTTTATTTTTTTATTTTTGTTTCATGGGACTTTGTGGCCTTTCAAAATTATCTTATTTTTGGATTGGATTTTTATTGTCTTTAACATGTATTTTTTATGGGACATGGTGATCCTTATATTTGTGTGGATTTTTGGCTTTATGCATTCTATATTTGGCATCCAAATTGCTTCCAATAGAAATGGTAATGGTGTATGAGGATGGATGATAGATTGGGTGATGGAGGGAGGATGTTGCAAGGAGTTAAAGGATATGCGCCTTTGTTGATGTTGATTGGGGATTTGAAGTTATGGATGAATAAGATGAGGGGAGTTAGATAGAGGGTTAGTTTTTGTTGGTAAAGGAAGCAAAAGGATGAGAAATAGGAGATGAGTTAGAATTTAATGGAGATGGAGAGGATGGAAGTTTGACACCAAGACTTAGGAGGTACCTAATCATGGTATCTTTATCATTGTTGAAGTAGTAGGCAAGTATGTAATCTAGGAGGTTTTTGGGATTGGTAGTGGAATTTATAGGTTCTAGGATTCAAGGGATAGTGGCTAGAGAGAGATAATATTGACCCACAAAAATCCTATTATTACCATAAGGATCATATTTGGGTTGGTGAAAGAAACTCTCATTATCATCATAGGTTGGTGGGGAGGTATATAATGGAGACATGATGTTGGATGGGATTGAGATGGATGGAAGTGGAGAAGAAGATATTGAATTAGGACGAGTTTTATTGGATGGTTGGACAAGATGGAGGGTTGATTGATTAAAGCTTATATTTTAGATTTAATTAAGCTCAAATTTGGGATAAGATGATTCGAGTGGATGACAAATAGAGGTGATTTGGATGGATTAGGAATTGAATTAGAGGAATGAAAGTAATTTGGAGGAAAATATGTGATGGTTGATTTAGGATGAAGGTTTTATTACTTCAATAAGGGGTGGATTTGAAAGAAAACCAAACAAATAAATTGGATTGAGGGGTATTTGGAATAATAGGTATACACTAGTTTTGCATAAGAAACATTCCAAACACTTGTAAAATCCTAAATTATTCAAATGGGAGTGACTCATATTGTGGGCCCATAGTAAAATTAACTACTAATACCATATACTATTGTAGATGCTCAAATTATCCTGATTGATATCATGCATTTGATCTTGATTAACTAACATTGATTCTTCCTTTATCATGTCCACACTGACCAATTAATTGAATAATCTTTATTTAATTAATTCCTCCTAAAAATAAGATAATACATGTTATCAGGTTATTTCATCATGTTCTTCATTTGACTAAATTAATCAACTTTATTTAATTAAATCCTAATGTTATTCATTTGATTAAATAAATCAACTTTATTTAATTAAATCCTAATGTTATTCATTCGATTAAATAAATCAACTTTATTTAATTAAATCCTAATGTTATTCATTTGATTAAATAAATCAACTTTATTTAATTAAATCCTAATGTTCTTCATTTAATTGAATAAATCATTTAATTTAATTAAATTACTAATCCCCCAACTATCCTCTCATTTGATTTAAATAAATCTAAATATCTAAATCAAATGTCAAATCAAACTAACTTCATCTGAGTTAATTAATCCTAATTAACTCCTAACACTAATCCTCCATTCCTCTAGCTTTTGCAAGTTGCACATGTAAACCAATTTATTTGATTTACTAATTCCTCCTATTTTCATTCAAATATGGCATATTCTTGGAATATTCCACTTATTTGAATTCTCCCTCCCAAAGGACTTTTGTCCTCCAACTTGACATTAAAAGCTCTTACATGTCCTCTCCTTGACCCAACTTGGCATTAATTCCTCTTACATCCCTCCTTACACAAGTCACTTCTTCAAATTCAAATTCCACCTACATGCATTTAACATGCACATTGTTCAAAATGTGCTCCACTCTCCTTCATTAGCATGTTAACAAGTGGCACAATGCCATTGGTCCAATCTTAATCCCACATTCTTCCTATTCTTCAATTCTCCATCCTTCTTCATTATAAATAAAGGCCTTCTCTATTGATTTAGGATCCAAATTTTGATGTAAGGTTATTATCCACAAGTTTATGCAAGTTCATTCACATTTTCATCCAAGTCATCATAGAATTCATCATCCATAGCTAGGTTATTGGCATTTTTCATCAAAGATCAATCAATCATCATCAAGCTTATCAAGGAATTGGGAAAGGGCTTCTTTCCACATCAAAGAAGCACCAATTCCCTTATGGGATGCTGGTTTGAGCATTCAAATGAGATTTAATTAGCTTTTATTTGATATTTTATGTTGTTTTTTTTGTTCTTATGCTTGAATGAATTTCATAGGGAATGTTTGGTTTAAACTTGTTTGAGGACTAATATTTGTTTGTTTGTCCATGTTTGAACAAGTCTAGGTTGAAGCGTTCACAGCTATTGTGAGGGATATCTAGAGAGTTATGCTAAAGTACATGATCCCTATCCACAAGATGGACAAATGCTTCACCCAAGGTTAGATTTATCTTAACACATAGAGGTACATTGTGAGTAACTTCAAGGGTTAATTTACTTCCCTTGCACCATATTAAGAGATAGATGAAATGTTTAAGCTATGATAAACAAGGTTGTTAGGGAGTCCTCAAAATACCTCAAGGGTACGTGAGGCCAAATTTATAGATGAAAGAAAAAATGGCAACCATTTAGGAGGAGAGGTTAACCCACTCTCCACATTAACTTCCCCAACATATAATATTCTCAGGAGCTTAGCCAAGATTGACAAGATTCCACTTCTAAGAGGGGTGCCTTTCGATTCACCCCATCTCTTTATACTCCATAGATATATATGCGAGTTTGGGTTATCCCCTAGGGTAATGAAATCCCTAAGCAATCCCCTTATAAGAAATGATCCAAGTATTTTTGGTTACCTAATATTGCAAGAAGCACAAGGGGAGAGAATACACGCATTGGGTTCTTTGGAATAAAAAAGAAAATAAAAGAGAGTAAGTAATGTTTTTGATGTTGGGTAAATGTGTCTCAACATTCCAATTACATAAGGTATTGTTGATACGTCGGTGACGAGGGTGGGGGGGCACAATAATTTATATTTTATTATTGTAAATTTGGACCGTTCATAATTAGGTTTATTTGCTTGACTTGCCCTAGAAGGAAACCCTATTTTATGAGGGAATTGTATTACGGTTGTGGTTTGTGATGTATTTTGAGAGTCTGATAGCGGTCGTGTTGCCTTTGGATCTCTGGTTGATGATACTCTTGTGAGAAGCTTGCTAGTATATTGTAATCTTTGTGATTTATGAATAACATATTGGGCATATTTCAGAGTGTGGGGTTTTTCTCTTGAAAGTGTTTTCCCCATGTAAATCAATGTGTTGTGGTATGCATGATATTTATGTTTAATTTTATGTAACTTTTAAAGATCTGTAAACTTTTTGCATTATTCTCCTCTCAAAATTAGTGTAGGAAGTTGTTCCACTACTTGAGCTTCCTTACAAGTGTATCACAGTTTGATCACCTTTGGTTTCAGTTGTGGGTTGTTGGGTTTTTTGAACTAATCTAGAATTGAGTGGGAGCTTGTGCAGAAGACACTTTGTGATCTTGTTGCAAGAATTTTCAGATGGAAAGTTCATCAGGGAGAATAGAGGTGGATAAGTTTTTTGGAAATAATTTTTAAGTGGGAAGTTGAAGATGGAGGACCTGTTGATAGATCGAGATCTATGGGATGTTGTTAATGAGAATGTTTCAAGACTTGTAGATCCTACTTAGGTTGCTCAATATGATGTTATGGACTATAAAGCCAAGGGTCTAATCAGATTGTTTTTGGTAGACTCTATTTTAATCAATGTCCATGAAGAGACCTTTGCATAGAAACTATGGAAGAAGCTTGATGAGATGTATCAAACCAAATCATTAGTGAACAAGTTTTTCTTGAGGAAGAAATTGTATTCCTTGAGAATGGAAGAGGGTGGAAGAATTACATACCACTTGGAAGCATTCAATATGTTGGTGGCTCAATTGGCATCAGTTGGTGTCAAAATGGATGAGGAGGAGAATTGTTAGATCATGCTTTGTTCTTTGCTTGATTGGTGGGATTCTCTTGTTATATTGAGAGTACTTCTGTTATATTGAAGACTAAAGATGTGGTGGATTCTTTACTTTTTGAAGAGATGAGGAGGAAGGTATCCATTAGTGCCATGGAGGCCCTAAATTCTTGTGGAAGACCTAAGGAAAAAGGCAAGAAGAATGAGAAGCGTGATAAATCCAAATCCAAGGGGAGATCCAAATCTCCTAGAAAGTCCAAAGTTTTTTGCTAGAGCTAGAGTAAGCCTGGACATATTCGTAAGGACTGTAAAGAAGAAAAGAAGAAGAAAAAGAAGAGATTTGATTCTGATTCTGAGTTTGGGAAGGAAGATGGTGATGCATTCATCGCAACTTTGACAACTCATGCAGGTATTGACGCATAGTTAGCATCTTTCCATATGACCTTTAATAGAGATTGGTTTTATGAATATGAAGAATTTAATGGAGGTAAGGTGTACTTGGGTGATGATTCTTATTTAAATATTGTTGGCTATGGTAAAGTTAAAATTAGGTTTCTTGATTGTAGAATAAAAATGATTAATGGTGTGTTACACATCCCTAGATCAACACAAAAAAAAATTATTTGTGAGAAAAATAATAGATGCAGGTGTGCATATAGTATTTTCTGACACAGGATGTGAGATGGTTAGAGGTGCTATGGTGATTGCTAGAGGTGTCAGATATGGCACATTGTATAAGCTTGATGCATGCACTGTTGAGTGCAATAGTACTTTTGTAAAAAGCAAGTCTGTGGAAGAGGTGAGGGTTTCATCTTCAACAGATGGTCATGGCTTTTGGGTACCCAAGGGTGTTGTTTCTTCTGAATCAAAGTTACCTGTAGGGAAAAAATTATGTTATGGCACCAGAGACATGGCCACATTGGAGAGAAGGGTCTAAGGACCTTGAAAAATGAAAACCTTGTTGAAGGGTTGTCTGATTGTAATCTTGAATTTGATTTTTGTGAGCATTGCATTTATGGAAACAAAACGGTGTTTAGTTTTACTCGAGTTTTCATATATCTTGTGGTGTATTGGATCTTATCCATTCTGATGTGTTTGGTCCTGTAGATGTTCTTTCAATTGGTAAATCCATATATTATGTTTCATTTATTGATGATTATAGTAGGACATGGGTATACTTTCTAAAGAGTAAATCTGAAGTTTTCAATTGATTTAAAGAATTTAAAGCAATGGTTGAGTTGCAGACTAGAAAGAAAATAAAATGTTTGGGGGATGATAATGGCAGTGAATTTTTCTCTAATGATTTTGATAGATTCTATAAAGATTATGGTATTTATAGATAAAAGATAACTCTGTATTCCCCATAGTAGAATGGAGTTGTAGAAAGAATGAACATGACACTGATGGAGAAGGCTAGGAGTATGTTGAGTGGTGTTAGTCTAGAACAAAGGTTTTGGGTTAAAGCTATTGTCACTGCTTGTTACCTGATTAGCAGATCTCCTATATCAGCTCTTGTTGATAAGACACCTATAGAGGCATAGTTGGGTCACAAACCTTCATTAAGACATCTAAGAGTTTTTGGTTGCAAGGCATATACACATGTGCCAAAGGAGAAGCGAACAAAGTTGGAGAACAAGGCTGTGAAATGTATCTTCATTAGATATAGTTATGGTGTGAAAGGATACAAGCTTTGGGATCCTTTTGCACAAAAGGTAATACATAGTAGAAGTGTTAATTTTAGAGAAACTAAGCCTTCTTTTGTTACATTGCAGCCAAAAAAAAGTAAACATGAAGATGTGATTCAATTTCCTTCTACACTTGAGAAAGTTGAATCGAGGCCTATGGATAGATAAAAAGTTGAGGAGAGCTCATCTAGCTTTGAATCTTCAGAAGAGGAGGAAGAACCTCCAAATCAGCTTGTTTGTAGGTCTACAAGGCATAGACAACCACCTGAAAGGTATTCCCCTGATGATTGAAGATGCATTTTTTCTTTGAATACTAACATGGATGAACCCAAATCGGTAGAAGAGGCATTAGGTGTGAATGATGCAGAATCCTGAAAGATTGATATGGATGAAAAAATGATAGATTTGAAAAAGAATGATATATGGGATCTTGTACCATTTCCTACAGGAAGAAAACCTATTGGTTGCAAATGGGTAATGAAGAAAAAGACTGGTTTAGATGGAGGTATTGAGAAGTACAAAGCAAGGTTGGTTGCAAAAGGTTACTCTCAAGTTGAGGGTGCTGATTATGGTGGGATATTTTCTCTTGTTGCAAAAATGACTTCCATTAGATTTTTTCTTTCTATTGTTGTTGATTGTGATTTAGAGGTTGAGCAAATGGATGTGAAAATTGCTTTCCTTCATGGTGATTTGGAGGAGGATATTTATATGACACGACCAGAGCACTACGTAGTGAAAGGTAAAAGTAAATTGGTTTGCAAATTGAAGAAATCTTTGTATGGCCTAAAATAGAGTCCTAGGATGTGGTACCAGAAATTTGATACCTATGTGTTGAGTTTGGGATTTGAGAGTTCTAAATTAGATCATTGTGTTTATTATAAAACTGATGGTGATTGTTTCTTGTTTATTGCATTATATGTTGATGATATGTTATTTATTGGTAAAGGGAAAGGTATGAGTTTAGAATTGAAATCTCAACTTGCTGCTAAATTTGAAATGAAAGATATTGGTGTAGCTAAACACATTCTTGGGATGGGAATTAGAAGAGATAGAGTGAAGAGAAATCTATGGCCTGTCCAAAGTAAGTATGCCAATTAAAATTTACAAAGGTTTGATATGCAGGATTGTAGACCATTGTGTGTTCCTGTTTTAGTTGGAACAAAGTTATCTATTGTAGATTGTTCAACATCCCCATCAAAGATGTAAGACATGAGTAGAGTTCCTTACTAGAGTGTAGTTGAAAGTTTGATGTATGCTATGGTATGTAATAGACCAGACATTTTCCAAGCAATGGGAGTTCTCTCCAGATATATGTCTAATCTTGGTAGAGTTCATTGGGATGCAGTTAAAAGAGTCTTTAGATATTTGCATGGTACCTCATATTATTCCTTGTGTTATCATAGTAATATGAATAAAGATGATATTTCCCTTGATATTCATGGTTATGTGGATTTAGACTGGGCAGGTGATGTTGATAGCAGACAATCCACCAGTGCTTATGTGTTCACTTTATTTGGTGATGCAATTAGTTGGATGAATAAGCAACAGGTTGTGGTTGCTTTGTCCACTACTGAAGCCAAGTATATGGCAGCTACTCATGCTTGTAAGGAATCCATTTGGATTAAGAGATTGTGTTCAAATATTGGAATAAAATAAGGTGCAGTGATAATTTATTGCAAAATTTAGTGCCATATGTCTAGCTAAAAACCCAACATTTCATGTCAGGACCAAGCACATTGATGTACAATATCATTTTGTTAGAGATATGGTTGAAGATGGTAGGGTGAAGTTGGTTAAGGTAGATACTTTGATAAATGTTGTTGATTCTTTAACTAAGCTTGTAAGCACAAAGAAGTTCAGATGGTGTTCAAAGACTATGGTTCTTTCGACCCCTAGAAATTAAGAGATGATGTTTATACCCTCCCATTTCTCTTGCAAGGTGTTTGATTAGTAGGAGATTTGTTGGAAAATTGTGTCTCAACCTTGCAATTACATAAGGTATTGTTGATACATCGACAACGGGGGGTACTGTTCATCATTAGGTCTTAGATCTGATGACTGATATTTTATTAGCTTGACTTTCCCTATAAGACAACCCTATTTTATGAGAGCATTGTATTACGGTTGAAATTCTTACAAAATTGGGAAATTGTGAAGGTGTTGAAACATAATGGAAAAGCATTGAATAATGCAAGCATTGAAACATAGAGAAAAAGTGCAAAATAAAAAAGTGTTAAAAAAGTGCATGCATTGAAACATAGTGCAAAAGCATTGAAAAACACAAGAACTGAAACAACGTAGGTGCTAAAATAAATATGGAAGCGCTAAAATAGAAAAAAGATTAAAAATAAATGATTACACTTGAAATGTGCAGGCATTGATTAATAGGTCAAAAGTGATGATTTATGAACTTGCACAAGACAAATAATAGATGTTACTATTTTTCCTAGAAAGTAGGGAATTGTAGAATAAAAGGTTAGAAATGGTGTAAATGATAAGAAATCATGGTAGTAGATGAATAGAAAGTGGAAATTTGAAAAGATAAGAGTAAAAAATGATGGAAAATAGAAAGAAAAGCCATAAGAATGGAAGCACTAAATGATAGATTGGAAGTATTGAATGATAGAGAGGAAGCGTTGATTTGTAGAAGTGTTAATTCACATATCAAAAGTGTTGAATGAAAAATTAAAAGCATTGATCCAAAAATTCATTGATTTGTGGAAGCATGGATTCACAGATTGGAAGCACTTAATAATAGAGTGTAAGTGTTGATTTGTAAAGATGTTGATTCATGGAATCACAAATTCATAGAGTAGAAGCATTAAATTGAGCTAGGAAAAACACCTACAAGTAAAATAATTTATCCTACAAACAAGGGGTTAGAAATGATGAAAAAGGATGAAATGAGGCTATTGACTTGCACAAAAACCACAAAAGGTGAGAAAAATTGCAAGAAAGAGAAAAAAATAAGAAAAAAACACAACAAACACAAAATATCAGAGGCACTGAGATGTTTGTGTAAGCACTAATCCCAAAATGCAAGTGCTAAAGTGGAACTTGGGACATGAAAAATCATAAAAATCAAGAGAAAATATGGGGTTAGAAGACCAAGTGTGCCAAAATGAAGACATGAAAATTAAAAAGGGAAATAACATAAAGATTCAAAGGAATATATGGAACCTTTTACCTTGTTTCTTCTTTTCTCCTCTAATTGAGCATAAATGTAGTGCACCCAATGCTCCACTTGATATCATGTGTGGATGAGTTGAATGTGGCTACTTAGTGAACCAATAGCATGGTGTTGGGATTAGGATGATAGATTTGTTGGCATTATTTTTCATTGATGTCAACACTCAGGGTTGTCATTGATGTTGTGCTAATAGTGGAATTATTGATGTTCATGGATGTTCATGGTTGTATGTCATGCCTTATTTGGATGAGTTGTTGATGTTCATGGTTGGATATCATGCCTTGTTTAATGACAATTAAAGTTGTATTGTGTATGGTTACTGACAACAGAGATGATATCATGATGATATATTAAGATGAGGATGAGAAGTATTAAGATGAGGATTAGAAGTAATGCTAAAATTGGAGAGATGTTGATGGTCTCTAGTATGTTGTATGCTCTCTCCTATTGTTCTCGAGGAAGTATGTGTTGCTACAAGGATGTTTTGGTCTCCACATGTTAATAAAAGGTTTTGTCCCAAGAAGTTGTCTTGAAGATTATTTGGGAGAATTCTCAACATTCTTCTGCTTTTGAAGATATGGTCTTGCGGTTTGGGATCCAGTGTTTGTGCTCTGTGGATGTTGCACTCCTATCTTTTTAGGTCACCAGTGTTGCCAAGGTTTTTGGAAATTGTAGTGGGTTGGAAACTTTGTTGGTTGTTTGGACTGGTCCAAAAAATTCTTTGCATTTCTTTGCATTGATGTTTCTACTCCCACGGCTTGGTGAATGTGCTCTCAGTGTTTGTGTAGTGTCTTAGTTCAGTTTTCATATAATAAAATGTTTCGTAAGTTGGTTTATTAATGTTTCATCTCCTATTTGTGTATTTTGTGCTTCTGGGATGAAGTTTTCTATTTTTGTTTGGTTCGCAATGGCTATTTGTGGCATGACAGTGTGAAAGAAGTATTTGGAAGTGTTGGTGGATGTTCATAGAACATCTCTTTGTGGTCTACACGATAATGATTGATCTCTTTGGTGCTGCATATTATTTTGAGTTTGTTTTTGGGAAATTTGCGGATGTTTGGCTGATAGGTCTTGTTTTATTGCTTGTGCTATGTACTTGGGGGTCTACACCAAAATTTGAGGTTGTGTTAAGATGTACTTAGGTCTTGACCTATCTTGTTGAGAACCACATTGAGTAATTTTAGTTGAAGATGTGTTGTTGGGTCGAGTGCTATTGCGCTATACGTTTCCTTGTTGCCAAACTGGGTTGATGTGTGCCAACATATGTGTTGTTTGGGATCACATTGAAAGATATAATTTTTTATTTGGTCCTCTCTATCTCGCATTATGTTTTTGAGGCTAGCTTGTTGAGGTTATTGTTTATCTTCTATTCTAGGTGGCCTCATTGATGTTTTGAGACCTTGCAAAGGATATAAGAAAATTTTAGTTGCAAGAGTGAGTGTGAGTGATGTGATGTGCGAATATGGAATGAAGCAGTGAGTTGTAGAAAAAAAAGAAGAGAAATGAGCTTTAATGCCTCAATCAATAGTGTATTGTTGACAAATGTTATAATTTCATATTTTCATATATCTTGATATCAGATAGTGAGTCTTTTTAGCATGTCCCTGTAATTTGTATCTTGCCCTGGGGTTGTTCAGCTTAGTACTACAAGTCCTTTGTATCTTTCCCTAAGGTTGTGTGCCTTAGCTTGCAAGTCCTTTCGAGAACAGTGTGCTTCCTTAGGCAGTGAGCCTTAAAACAAATTGTAATTCTATAAGCAACGAGCTTCCTATATTGAGAGATTTTCCTTCATGGTTTTTCCCTCCTTTGGTTTTTCATGTAAATCTAGTGTTATCTTGTGCATGTGTGTTTTATCTTTCGTTATTGCCAATTTATTTATGTTGCTGATTTGTTCATAAGTTGTTGATCCTGTTAAAAGTCTAAATTTGCAAATTGCTGAAAGGTTTAAGTTTTGAAGATATTGATTCACCCCCCCAAGTCAAGTTCCTCTGAAGAAGCTTAACTGCTTGAGGAAAGGTCTGGGATGGAACATGATGGATCTTACAAGGGTCCTAGGTTTGATGGGACAAATTAAACCTTTTGGAAAGTAAGAATGGAAGGCCATCTAAACTCTCTAGGGTTTGGTGTTTAGCAATCTGTAAATGATGGTTACATTGCACCATCTACTCCTCCAACAAATCCAACTGAGATTAGGTTGTGTGAGAACAATGCCAAGGAAAATAATGCTATCATGTGTGGGTTAGATGATTTAGAACTTCTAAAGGTGATGAATTTCAATTCTACTAAGGATGTATGGGAAAAGCTGAGCAACATTTATGAAGGAGATAATAAAGTGAAGCAAGCCAATATGTAAATATTCAAGAGTAGATTTGAAACCTTGAGGATGACAGATGATGAAGAAATTGCTAGTTATATGCTTTGAGTGGATGAAGTAGTTATTGGCATCAGAGATCTTGGTGGAGAAGTGAAAGAAGATGAGATTGTGAAGAAATTTTTGAGATCTCTCCCTAAAGCTTATAGTCATAAGGTATCTTCTATTGAAGAGTATAAGGACTTGGATAAGTATTCAGTAGATGAAATGTTTGGTGCTCTCACTTCCTTTGAAATAAGAGAATTTGGCAAAGATGTTCCAAAGAAGGAAGCAACATTCAAAGTCAGTAAACAGATAGAATATGATCCAACAACTTAGAATGATGACTTTGATGAGGTAGAAGAAAAAATTGTGAGAATATTAAAGAAAGGAACCAAAAAATACAAAGGTAAGTTACCCTTCAAGTGTTTCAATTGTGGGAGGATTGGCCATTTTGCATCTAAATGTCCCTATAAAGAATCATAAGATGGTAACATAAGAGAGAAGTTCAAAAAGAGTTCTATTCCAAGGAGAGCAGTTTTTATTCATAAGATGATGACAATGATTCAAATGATGAAACCCTATTCATGGTTGTGAAAGGAAAAAAGGGTGATATTGAAAAATATAAGAAGTTTGGTACTTTGCAGGCTAACAAATTTAATAAAAGTTCAATGGCTGTGTGGACCGCCTTTCATGCAAAAGAAGTAGAAAATTCTTGGGTGATTGATAGTAGTTGCTCTAACCACATGATTGGTGACAAAGAGAGGTTCATCAGTCTGAAGAAATGTAATAGAAGAGCTGTTAAATTTGGAAGTGATGAGTCAACACAAATTTTTAGAAAGGGTGGTATAATAATTGATGGAAAGAACATGACTGAGGATGTTATCTATGTCAAAGGACTAAAGCATAATATTCTCAGGTCAGTTAGATGTGTAGCAAAGGATATAACCTTACATTTCATGCTAAAGGTTGTGAGATTAGGAAGACAAGGTCCGAAAGACTAGTTGCAAAAGGTATAAGGACAAATAGAAATGCCTATCATCTAAAGGAGGCAAATGAAAAATCTACTTCTTGGCTCAATCCAGTGAGTGTTGGTTGAGGCACAAGAGCATGGGACACATCAATTTCAACAATATGGTAAAGATTAGTTCTACTCATGCAATGAGAGATATGCCTAAGATAACTAAACCTGCAAACACTTTATGCAAAGAGTGTCAAATGGGAAAGCATACAAAGACAAGTTTCAAGAGCAAAGAGTGCATTGCTACAATACCATTGGAGTTGATTCACACTGACCTATGTAGACCTACAAGAACAAAGAGTCAACAAGGTGAAAGGTAGTTCATGTTGCTTATTGATGACTACTCTAGAATGAATTGGGTTACATTTCTAAGAGAAAAATTAGAAGTTTTTGATAAGTTTATAGTTTTCAAAGAAAAAGTTGAGAATGAAATGGATGCTAAGATCAAATGCTTAAGATCACATAAAGGAGGTGAATTTACTTCAAATGAATTTGAAAAGTTTTGTGAAGATCATGGTATTAGGAGACATCTTTCTTCTCCTAGAACCCCTCAACATAATGGGGTAGTGGAAAGGAAGAATAAGACTATGCAAGAGATGGCTCAAGATATGTTGAAAGATGTTGATCTTCCTGATATGTATTGGAAGGAAGTAGTTCATATTGCTATCTATTTTCTTAATAGAGTACAGTTGAGGGCCAATAGCACTAAGATCCCTTATGAGCTATGGTATGGAAGGCCTCCTACTATTAGATACTTCAGAATATTTGGCAGAAAATTTTACATCAAGAGAGATGAAGAAGATCTTGGAAAGTTTGATTCAAGGTGTGATGAAGGGATCTCTCTTGGTTACTCAACCAAGAGAAAGGCCTACAGAAGCTACACCAAGAGATTGGGAAAGATGATTGAAAGCACAAATATTAAAGTAGATGAAGATTTGTGTCAAATCTCACAAGAACTAGAGGTTTTTGGATCTAATATACCTACTTGCTTTGAAGAAGAGAAAGAAGAGAAGAAACAAGAATAGAAAACGGTTCCTAATACTCCAACAAAGTATGTGTAGAAGAACCATTCAATAGATCAAATCATTGGAGATAAGGATGAAGGTGTGCTAACTAGGAGTGTTGAAAGAACACCAATACACTGAGAGGAGAAGTGAATTAGTGTATGCAAAATTTTACCAACTTAAAACAACATTCAAGATATAAGATCACACAAAGCGTCACACAAAAAGAAGATGCCAGATATACGTGGAAAACCCTAGAAGGGAAAAACCATGACGAGAAAAGTTGCTTGAGTTTACTGCTCAAATCCAACCTCACAATCATAGATATTACATATGTTTTGTAAGCACCCACTTACAGGTACATTGACACCCAAGACAATGTTTTGAGGTACCAACCTCTTGGTACACTACACACCTAAGAAAATGTTTTGAGGCACCGACCTCAATGTACACTGCACACCTAATTGAGCACCAACTCAATCTTTCTGAGGAACCAACCTCTACAACATTACAAGTTCATATATGCTGATACTAGTTCTTCTTTAACCTGAGAAGACACCTTTTCATTTCATTAATCTGCACTACTTCCTCTGTGCTACACTTCTCTCTCTTCACACTTTTTTGGAGCATCACATTGATAGTTTTTTTGTATATCACCATATACTTTGTCACCCTTGAAAAGAATTCAATTCAGTAACCTTTGCGAGTTTGAATGATCTGCATTAATGTCTCCACACACCCATACAATAGTCATAGTCCTATTTTCATAAAACATTCATGCCACCACACTAGCATTGACAATAATTATTTCCATAGTTACACAAACCCTAATTGCATCACCGACCTTTGAAACTATCGTATTTATGATTTTTCAAAAAAAAAAAAAAAATTGGTTTCCATTCTATAATTGCCCATCAAATTTTGTCTTTTGGAAAGAATTGTTTTCTCACTTTGAATGTCAATCCTTGATATTTACTTTATCGCCATGATTTGATGGTACGCGTTAATATACATCAACTTTAAAATGTGGCCATTCGAGTAATCTCCCTTGAAACCTTCACCGTTGATCTCTATCACTCATCACACTTAAGCTTCATGCTCAAAGAATGATAAACGTGATGCATATGACTTATGCAATACAATCAATTTTTGCCACCTATCATCTTGGATACATGTCACCTTTTTGCGTTTTTGTAGTGCCAAAGTTGGGACCCACAAACCTCTCCATGAAATGGTAGAAATACGACACTTTATTCATGACTTTCGAGGGTTGTTCATTGGCCTTACCCTTTACCTTTTACCACTTTTCAAAATGACTTCATGTTTCGGGTTTCGGCCATCGGCCTTACCCTTTATCTTCTACCATCCATTTATCTTAAGCCACAAGACATACCTATGATCTTCAAAAAATGATTTATTCTTTGAGATATTAGATGTCGGGTTCACTCTTATCGCTCACCTTTTTCCTACCTCTTGATAAGGAGTAAGCCTCCCTTTTGAACTTTGAAACCTTTCGTGATTTTCCCAAGTCTTGATTCATCGATCATCGGGCTTCCCAATTATCGTTTACCTCTTTCCTAACTTCTCGATAAAGCATTAAGCCTTCCTTTCGGGTCGCGAGTCTCAAATCCATTCTTCATTAAGTATTGGTTGTCTTAACCCTTCGAATATCGGCCTTTAGGATTTCATCATATCATTTTCCTTACTTATATGGTAAGATGTAAGCCAACATGCTAACCTTCATGCTTGATTCCTTCGTTTGAAAGATTTAGCTAAGTCTCAATCCTGCGGGTATTGGCCTTCGAGATTTTATCATTTCCCTTCCTTCATTTCTTTACAATAAGGCATAAACCTTAACATTGTCTTCCGATGCCCGACCAGAAGCATGTGGTATAAGAACAACCCGAAGTCCAAAGCTTGAAGCCCGAACGAATTTGCACTAAGAGACTATCTTCTTCCTTTCTTTAGCATGCAAAATAAGGCAAGCTCGAAGCTTGAACTTTTGCAACTCTTTAGCATGCGGAATAAGGGATGCCCAACTCTTGAAGTTCGAAACTAGATCGGACTTCACTCAAACACTATTGCTCTTTTCTTTCTTCTTGTAATCAGTATAAGGTAAGCTTGATACCCAAAGTACGAACTTTGACAACTCTTCAGGACTTACACTACAACTTCAAACAACCTTTCTGAGCTAATCCACATACATGAATGATCATCATGAATACCCTTTGACATCAATGACAATAATTTCAACAATCTCCCCCTTTGTCATTAATGGCAACACTTTGAAAACTTCTGAAACTCCAAAATATGAATGGCAACTCTATTCATCCAACATCACATCATGCTCCCCCTGTCTAAAACAACACTCCATCAAATTCCTTGCATATTGCATATCGATTTTCACTACTTCTATCATTTTCTTTATTGTCCCCCTAACACAAATCAACATATATTTCCTATTCTTCAATTCCTATAGGAACATTTTCTATACTCTCCTCCTTTGACATCAATTACAAAGGAAAAGACTAGGGATAACGAATTACTCTATGATGCCCCCTAGATGAATACCTTCTATATTTAGTAGAAATAGAACAACTCCTAATTTCTCCCCGAGTTTTTCAAATGACTCCTTTGGAAGGGGTTTTGTGAAAATATCTGCTAGTTGATCTTTTGTAGCTACATATTCTAATTTGACTTCATGTGAAACAATTTTTTCCCTAAGAAAATGATATTCAACAGATATGTGCTTGGTTCTGGAATGCATAACAAGATTCTTAGTGATATTTATTGCACTAGTATTATCACAACAAATACTAACTGGCCCATCAAAATTCACCTTAATATATTTTGGTGTTTGTTTCATCCACAATACCTAAGTACAACAAGATACAACAACAACATATTAAGCTTCATCTGTTGATAAATAAACTAACTCTTGTTTCTTACTTAACCATATGCTTCCAATCTATTTCCTAGAAAGAAGGCGCCACTAGTGCTCTTTCTGTCATCCACACAACCAGCCCAATCTGCATCAATGTATGCAATTAAAGTGAAATAATTACCAACATGATACCATAGACCATATTCTAATGTACTCTTCGAGTGTCTAAAAATTATCTTCATGGCTTTAACATGCGTCTCCTTGGAAGTAGCTTGAAATCTAGCAACCATGAAAACAACTTGCATGATATCAAGCCTTGTTGTTGTAAGATATAAAAGACTTCCAATCATGGATTTGTATAATGATTGATCTACTAATTCAGATTCATCATCTATACTGAGCTTACATCCTATTACCATCGATGTGCTAACTGGCATGCAATCTTCCATCTTGAATTTCTTAAAAATTTCCTTCACATACTTAGTTTGAGAAATAAAAATTCCTGTATCTAACTAATTGACATGTAAACCAAGAAAAAATATAAATTCTCCTAACATAGACATCTAAAAATCTTTGTATTGTGGAGGAAAAAAAGGTGCACATCTTATCACAGTTGCTACCAAAAATGATATCATCAACATAGACAATAACAACCAATATATGTTCACCTTCACATTTAAAATACAAATTGCTATCAGCAATACCTTTCTTATATCCTTATTGTTGGAAATATTTGTCCAACCTGGAATACCAAAACCTAGGGTCTTGTTTCAGACCATATAGAGCCTTTTTCAATATGTACACATAATCTTTGTTTTCAGCCACAATAAACCCTTTAGGTTGCTCCATCTAAATTTTCTCATCTAGATAACCATTAAGAAATGTTGACTTTACGTCGATCTGGTACACTTTGAAGCTTTTATAAACTGAATAAGAAAGAAACATTCTAATAGATTCAATCCTAGCAACATGTGCAAATGTCTCATCAAAATCTATACCTTCAACTTGAGCATAACCCTTGCAGACTAATCTACCTTTGTTCTTGTTATCTTCCCAACTTTATTCAATTTGTTTCTAAATACCCATTTTGAGCCAATGGCATTCTTATAAGCAGGCCTAGGAACAAGTTCCCAAGTCTGATTTTTCTCTATTTGACTAATTTCTTCTTTCATGGCTTCAATCTAGCTTTCATCATGTGAATGGTGATCCTAGACCTGCACAAACATGAAGAACAAACACACAATTAGTCCCAAATGCAAGTTACAAACATCATTCCCCATGAAACTCATTTGAAACATAAAAATAAGAAATAATATGAAGAACACAATGAAAAAGTTATTAAATCCTATTTAAATGATCAAACTTTCAATCCCATGGGGGAATTGGTGCCATCTTGATGTGGAAAATGGCCCTTTCCCAACTCTTTGTAAGCTTGAATGATGATTGATGAAGATTTGATACTCCTTGGTGGAATTCCTACATAACCTAGCTATGAAACTTGAAGAAAACTATGAAAATGGATGAGCAAATTCAAAATCTCAAAACAATGACTTTGCATAAAGTTGTGGATCCAAAATCCAAATGAGAGCTTCTTATTTATAGAAGAGAATGATGGAGGATGAGGAAAAATGGATGAATGTGGGATAAAAGACCAACCAATAGCATAAAGCCACTTGTCAACATGTGAGTGGACAAAGGTGGAGCACACTTTGGTCATTGTTCAATTAAATGCAATTGGGTGGAATTTCAAAATTGATGAAATGACAATTTGGAGGGAGAAGAAAATGAAGTTAATGCCACTAGGCTCAAGGAAAAGGACATGTGAGAAACTTCAATGCCTTGTTGGATGTACAAACCCTTTTGGAGGGATTTTTCAAACTTGGAGAATATTCCATTTTTGATGCCTTTTTGAAAGTAATTAAAGATTTAATAAATCAATTAAAATGATTTTCATGAGCAAGTTGCAAAAACTAGAGGATTTGATGGATTAAAATTAGCATTAATTAGGATTTGATTAATTAAGAGGGAGATTAGCTGATTTGACAATTTTGACTTAGACTTTTGGATTAATTTAAATCAAAACGAGAGGAAAATGATTAATAGACTTAATTAAATAAGGTTTGATTTATTTTATTAAAAGGGATGATGTTAGATTAAATCAAATAAAGATTAATTTATTTAATTTAATAGAAAGACTTTAGAGCTTAATTAAATAAAGTGAATTATTTAATTAAAAGAGAGACTATAAGATTAATTAAATAAAATGATTTATTAAGAGATGAAATGTGATGAATTTAATCAAATAAAGATTATTTGATTAAATGGTTAGCAAAGGAGATGATTCAAAACGAACTGGTGTTAGTAAAATCAAGATCAGGTGTATAGCATCAATCGATACATTTTTCGTGTCTAAATTTTGCACCTCTTTGAAGCAATGTACCCGTTGCGTTGATTTAAAGAATAACCTTGACATGATCAAAATAAAAATAAAAAATCAATTTTTTTAGATGCCCCACTGCTGCCCCAACGAAAGAAATATGCTAGTATACTACCCCCTCAAGTGAGCGGACGAAAATTTGGATTTTTGGGTGGTCTTGTGAAAAAAGAGGACAAGGTGCCAGATGGGTCTAGAAAGGGTCCAAGATGCCAAAAACGTGCAAAAATGCAAAAAAATGATGCAAAACTGCCTCAAATTAGGCGAAAACGAGATTGGGGGTCCAAAACCCTAGTTTTCAAGCTTAAATAGGCCTTGAGGGGCCACTTCCAATTCATTTGCACATTCAGCCTTTAGAGATTTAGCACTTTTGAGCTCTGACCACTGTTCAAGATGGCGCAACGTGTGCTTCCACAACACATTTTAGAGCGAGTGCGAGTGTACCAGTGGCTACCAGGCCCAGGACCACTAGTATGTGACCCTTACCTGATTTGTTTTTTCGTCTTTCATGTGCATTAGTTAGGATCCAAAGTCAAACCAAGTCAAGTGGTGTTGTTTGGCGCCGTTGAAAGTGTTAAATCAACACAACATGGCCTTAAAGTGCACCACTATTGAGTCTTGCGACATGACAGTCCAATTTATCAATTAGGGTTTAGGTTTCAAAGTGCGCCGCCTGTGTGAATAGTGACGCAGCGGTACAATTAGGAATTTTGGTTTAGGGTTCAAAATGAATCGCGGTCAAAGTGCGATGCCGCGACGTAGTTTGGAACTTTTAGGTCTCCAACGATGTAGTTTAAAATTTTCAAATGACACATTTAGAAACAGTGATGCATTTGTTGTTTCAGTAGCGCAAACTCTAAACAGGACCTCAAATTTTTACAAAACTTGATGCAGTGACTTTACTGATGCAAGAGGACATAGGGCCGATACACTCACGGGAGCACATGTCCTTGATTCTAAGCAGATTGATTCAAAATCTTGCTTTGCACGAGTTGCTCCAGGAGCACCTGGGAGCGATAAGACTCTGGTATGTTGCGTATGCTCCAGCCATCCGAACACACTTAGGGATGATGACAACACTAGTGGAGAGATGGTGCAGTGAGACGTCCTCATTTCACTTCCCTATAGGTGAGGCGATAGTGACCATGGAGGATGTGTGGCATATTTTTCGATTGCCGATCCATGGAGAGAGGGTCATTTATGATGTGGACGCCAAGATAGATGCTTGCTATGATGTTATGGGCCTGGACGAGGTTATTTTTGTTGAGGGACAAATTGAGTGGGAGCAATACAGGACCTCGGTGTCACCATTCAGATTGATTATAGCTGCTATTATCTCAGGCCTTATGGCACCAAATCGTTGCAGCTGATACTTCAGTCCAGGATGGGGTCTTGCCTGGGAGCAGATGGTTCACCAAAGAGTATGCTTTGCATGGGGGCCAGTGATGCTAGCCTCCCTCTATCATGACTTACACAAGTTTGCATATTGTGATAGAAGGGCTATCAGAGCAGGAGTTACACTTTTGCACATCTAGGCCTGGGAGCACATTGCAGTGCTCTGCCCACGAGTCACACCGGTTGACATGGAGCTAGATGACCCAGTGGTCTGGTGGTACAAAGGGGCCTTGACATTTTCATACAGGAGCGGCTGACATCCCTCATTGGAGGAGGGTGATAGACGAGATAACAATTTTTACCTGGAGGCCTTGGCTCAGTATGCCCGCCTGGTACGATGATGTACAACAACTCTTTTTCGCGAAGCAAGACCGTCTTATGACGAGAAGAGAGCATACCATGATAGAGTGTTATCTTCCAGATTGAGTTGCAAGTCAGTTTGGTGAGACATAAGATAGGCCCGATGACCAATACGTGGCAATATTTGCGTGTACTACGAGGGAGACTACATGGGGTCACACGATCCCTCCAGAGGATGTTGTGGAAAATTTTCGACAGTTGGTGGCTAGACCATGGCCATACGATTAGGGGCTGATAGATGCATGGAATACTCAGGCATATCGCGATTTGTTTCATCCTCAGATTAGATTGACAGTGTCTAGTGCATTATTACCACGATGAATACCCATAGGCCAATCAGCAGGGTGGGGGTGCGGGCGAGGAGGCAGAGGAGATAGGGACGAAGACGAAGACAATGGCGAAGGCGGAGGAGGTAGAGGACGAGTTGGACCACCTCCAGATCAGCGGGGCTAGAGGGATCAGGCACATGGTCACAAGTAGAGGGATGGGGACGGAGATAGACAGAGAAACAGGGACAAGCAACAAAGAGATGCCCTGAGGGACCCACAACAACAACCACCTCTACCGCCACCACCACCTTAGCCAGATCAGAGTGGATCAAAGAGATGTCCTCATTTAGAAGTTGTAGGCACAGGTTGCCACATTGACGGTCCAGCGAGATCAAGCTCGCGCAGAGCGGGATCAGGCCATTCAACAAAGATAGGCCATTGAGCTTCAGATGGCACAGGAGACTGGTTGTCGTTAGCAGCTAGAGGCTACATAGGGCAGGACAGTCCCTGCAAGGATGTACTGTGAGGTGGTCATGGAGGCATAGTATTATAGGGTTCACTACCATCAGGCAGTGCCTCGAGCAGCCCGGGCACCAGAGTTTTCACAACAGACATGGCAGAGACAGTATCCGCCAGGTGAGGGGAGCAGCCATCAGGGCTAGCCTCATATTTTTGATCAAAGACAACATGCTTTTTGAGATCCACGAGCTCTGTTTTTTATAGCCCCATGGGCATTTGTATTATATTGATTGATATATGCATTTGATCCTGATTCTTGTACCATGATAGTTATATTAGTATTTTGATGATATATGAGATGATATGGTTCGATCCAATGTATGATGATGTGTTCTATCTTATCTATGCACGATGGATGGATGTATTTAATTTCTTATATGCAATGAGATGAATCTATCTTATGTGATACATGTATGCTTTTTATTTTATACGATGTAATGTGATGTATGTTTCTATATGATGTAGTGATCATGGATGCATTTCTTTTTCAGTGTCTTTTCTATGCACTTTTTATGATGATGTATGGATGGTGCAAATGTTATGATATGCAAATGATTTAAAATGCTTAGACTAACAGATCTATATTATGCACCTAATGGATGATGATAAAATGTATGAGATGTAATGACATTCTTTTTCAATATCTTTCTCATGTATGATGTGATGATGCACTTATGGATGACATGATGATGCATATGATATGATGTGATGATGCTTTTATGATGATACATATTTGATGATGAATGATATAATGATGCAAATGATATGATGTTGCTTTTTTATTATGATACTTATGTAATGATGCAAATGAATGATGTGATTATCCAATGGATGTTTTGATGATTTAATAATGCCTAAGTGATGATACTTTTATGTTTATGTAATGAATGCAAATGAATGATGTGATTATCCAATGGATGTTTTGATGATTTAATAATGCCTAAGTGATGATACTTTTATGTTTATGTAATGAATGCAAATGTATGGTTTATGGGATGCTTATAATAACTAATCTATATTATGCACTGATGAAATGCAATGCATGTGAGATGATCGATGTTTCCTATATGATATGTCATAGTATGATATGCATTATGCTGATGGTTTGTGGATGCAGGATGGATGCATTAACAATGACTTTGTGATTTATTGTCATGGTACCATGTTAGCGTGGAAAGAAGGAAGAAATAAGAGAATCCAACAAGTCAACTTTATTAGAGATGATGACAATAATGATGATGATGATGATGATTTTCTTACCAAGAATTGAGACTTTAAAAGGGCTATTTACCTTATGTTTGATAACACATGTAGGCATGATGCATCAAGGTATAAAGAACCAGGATGGCGTTGCACCTAGTGTGATGGAATTTGACTCGACAATCAAATAGAAGTACTCCTGTTCACACCTGACATACATAACCTCATTCAAAATGTAGTTTAGATATTCCAAATATCTTGGACCAAAACATAGAAAGACAAGCCTTCCTATGTGGTCAACAAGACACCCAAAACATCCTACCTACATCCAAACAAAGCACGCATGACCAAGGTTATAATACAAGAATATCCAACAAGCACAACAGACAAAAAGATAATGATTGTTGTCCCATTCCTTTCTCTCTAAATCCTTTTGTTTGGACATCATTGAGAGGTCATCGAAATGAGTGCAATAAGATAAGCCAAAAGACAAAGATAAAGTAAACAAACAAGCTAATGTTCTCATATACCACTAGCCAAGACTAAACTACGGTGATGCCTGATGTTGATGTCCATTGTAGGAAAGATGCATCTTAGGACATGTTGTTATCAGATGATTTGGGATTGACTGGATTATGGGTTGTTAATACCAAAAGTTGACCAACTTGTTTACTTACTGACCTAGACTTGAGACCTTGATGTTTGGGTTTACACTTTTAAATTTGCTATACTTGTTTTTGATTATTTCACCAAAGGTTGAGGGTGACAATGATTTATTATGAGTGAATGTTTATTGTGGGTGAACGCGAGATGGGATGGATGGAATTTTTCAAATATTTGAATGTTTTTTAAAAAATTTTGAGGCTATTTTTTGTATTTTCAAGATTTTGAAAATGTTTTGATTTTCAATTTTCAAATGTTTTGGGCTTTTCTAAGATTTTGACCAAGAGACTAACCTAAAGACCTATCCTAGGGGCCTCCGGGGCTGATCAATAGATTAGCCTTGCCTACGTTGTACACGTAGAGACCATGTAGTTCGACTGATGCAGACTCGATTATTGATGAGATATGAACAAATGAATTGCCAGTTTATTATGACGGACTCCTAGAGGACTGACCTAAGTGTCTCGGGGGATGATCAAATATCGACCTTGCTTACGTTCAGAGCTTAGAGACCTGTATTTTGAAAAGACAACTCTATTTTTGACTAACTTTTTGACCTGTTTTTGGATTTTGGTATGTTTTGAATGTTTTTGGATTTTTTGTTTTTAGGAAAGACTTCAAGAATGTACATGAATATGAACCGATGGGAAGATGCCCCCAGTGTGATGCAATAGACTACTCCGATACAGGCAGGACAAATTGACCTTAAGAATGGGTTGACTAGTACTAGGAGGGATCATGACACGAACACAAGACCAAGCTATGATGCAAATGCGAATGGATGATGGAAGCGTAATGGATGGATGATGCCGAACAAGTCGTGGGGATCTTGGTGGATGGAGAGTGCTTACTTACACAAGGTTCCTATTTGCTAGGTTTTCACCAAGGTACTTGCCCAAATCGCCATCGAAGTGGTTTTCACTAGAGGATGATTTTTCTCTTTACTTTTTTTAATCATTTTTCTTATTTTTTTCGATTTTTGGATTTTTTATTTATTTTTTATTGTCACCAAGACGCCAGTTTGCGAGGTTTTCATTAGGCTAACCATTTTTTTTAGGACATTTTCTGATTTTTTATATTTTCTGGTTTTATACCCTGAAAGATTAAGCATAAAACTTTTTGAGATGGGAGCTATTCATGGGCTCCTGTAGAGGTTCCCCTTTAGGCGTTGACAATGGATATGCCCCTAACTTATAGCTTGTTGTGATGACGAAGGGTCCTAACCAATTGGGTTCAAACTTTCCCTTGCTATCTAGATTTGGAACATTCTTTTGATTCTCCTTGAGCACAAGTTCCCCAACTTGGAAGGTCTGACTCCTGATCTTTTTGTTATAACTCCACTTGAGTCAATTTTGATACACCTACAAATGGTTTAAGGCATCCATATGTCATTCATCCAGTAGCTCCAGCTCATTTAGTTGTGATACTTGGTATTCTTCATCTGTGATGAGATTATGCAATGATATTCTCAAGGACGGGAGATCGATCTCGATAGGGAGTATGGCTTCTGATTCGTCGATCGGGGAGAATGGGGTGGCACTTGTTGGTGTGTAGATACTTGTTCAATAGGCCCATAGGGCGGGATTCAACTACAAATTCCAGTCACGACCAACGTCATTGACTGTCTTTTTGAGGATTTTCAAGATGGTCTTATTTGTAGCCTCAGCTTGGTCATTTCCTTAGGGGTAGTATGGGGTGGAAAAGTGATGTTGGATATTAAACTTTTGGCATAGGTCATGAACATCTTGATTCTTGAAAGGTGTCCCGTTATCTGAGATAATGGCTTGAGGGACACCATAACGGAAAATTAAGTAGTTTAGAATGAACTTTGATATTTGCTTTCCTGTGATATAGGTCATGGGAATGGCTTCTACCCATTTCGTAAAGTACTTAGTGGCAGTGATGATGAACTTATGTCCACTGGATGAGGTGGGGGTGATTTTTCCAATGAGATTGAGCCCCCATTGTGAAAAGGGACAAGGTGTCACAATTGGGTGGAACTCTCGAGCCGGTGCATGGATGAGGTCCCCATACTGCTAACATTGTAAACACCTTCGGACGTAGTCATGTGCTTCCCTTTCCATTGTAGACCAATAGAACCCTATCCTCAGTAGTTTCTTGGCCAAGGTCATACCGCTCGAATGTGAACCGCAAATGTCATTATGTACCTCGATTAAGGTGGTCAATGCCTCCTCAACGTTTAAGCAACATAACAGGGTTCCTTCAATGCTTCTACGGTATAGGGTATCTCCTAGGATGACAAAACAAGATGATTTTTTGACAAAGGCTCTTTTGAGGTTCGGGGTTATGTCAGCAGGGAGGACTCCTATTCTCAAGTAAGTGTATATATCATGGTACTAGGGATCACTGGGACCAACAATTTTGCACACAAATTTGGACTCTGGTACCTCGAATGCGGGCACAAGAAGCTGCTCTACAATGAATTCTTGCTTTGAGATGTTGCGTGGGACATCTAGGAGTGATCCGATTGTAGCCATTGCATCTGTTGCTCTGTTGTTTGCTCTTGGTAGCTGCTCAAATGTGATATCAATCAAGAACTCCTTGAGACTTTCCACTAGTTTCTCGTAGGGAGTCAACTTGTCATCCTTTGTTTGATACTCATTGTTGACTTGGTTGATTATAAGTTGTGAATCTCCATAGACCTTAAGTGCCATTATCTGCCATTGTATCGCAATTCTCAACCAGATGACAAGAGCCTCATATTCTGTGATGTTATTTGTGCATGGGAATGACAACTTGTATGACTTTAGTATACAATCCCCTTGTGGAGTGATGAAGATCTTTGCTCTCGACCCATGTTGTGTGTAGGATCCATCAAAGTACATTTTCCAATGATCTACTACACTTAGGTTGAAGATTGATTCATCAAGGAATTCTGGTACATGTGGATTCTCTGAGTATATTGGTGCCTCTGCTAGTTGGTCTGCAATTGCTTGTCCTTTGATAGCCTTGCATTCCACATACACAATGTCATGCTCTCTCAGGATAACCCTCTTTGTTGTTCGCCTTGTAAGTGTTACTTTGGAAAGCAGGTACTTAAGGGGGTCTATCTTTTACGATGAGCTTTATCTGATGGGCTAGCATGTAATGTTTGAACTTTTGTGTTGCAAATACAACTGCTAAACAAACTTTCTTAATGGATGTATATTTCAATTCATGGCCCACCATAGTTCTGTTGATATAATAGATAGCTCTCTCTTTTGCATTTTCATCATGTTGTGCCAAGAGAGCACCGAGAGCTGCCGCTATTGTTGATATGTATAAGATCAAAGGTTTTCCTAGAATTGGCGGCATGAGTAAGTACTCCTTGATCTCGTTGAAGGCCTGATCACATTTCTCATCCCACTTGTATGCTACCCCTTTGTGGAGTAGATGAGAGTAGGGGACAACCTTGTCTGCTAGTTGTGATATGAATCAACAGATGGACTATAGTCTTCCTTGTAGGCCTCTTAGTTGTTTCAATGTTTTCGATGCCTCCATTTTGAGGGTTGCCTTGACCTTAGCAGGATCTATCTCAATTCCCCTCATAGACACAATATACCCGAGGAGCTTTCCTAACTATACTCCAAAGACACACTTCTTTGGATTGAGTCTTACTTTGTATTCTTCTAACCTATCAAAGATGGAGCCTAATGCAGCTATGTGATCTCGTCTTTTCTTGGATTAGCCAAAATATCATCCACGTAATCTTCCACAGTTTTGTGGATCATGTCATGAAAGATTAGTGTCATGACCCTCTGATAGGTTGCTCCCGCATTTTTCAACCCGAACGACATCATATTTCAGCAATATGTCCCCCATGGGCAAGTGAAGGTCATTTTATGTTGATCATCTTTTGCTATCATGATCTAGTTGTAGCCTGAGAATCCGTCCATCAACGATAGTATCTCATGTCCTGCATTCATATCTACGATCATGTCAATGTTGGGTAGTGGAAAGTCATCCTTGGGACATGCTTTGTTTAGATCTCTGAAGTTTGTGCAGATGTGGATGCCCCCAGAGGGCTTTGAAACAGGTACAAGGTTTGAGACCCACTCTAGATAATCAATCAGTCGTATGAACCTTGCATCTAGGAGCTTTTGCAATTCCATTTTGACCAACAATGTTATCTGGGATGCATCTTTTTGAGCTTTTGTCTCATTAGCTTTGCTTTGGGGTATACAGCTAGGTGATGAACCACAACCTCTGGATCAAGCCTAGGCATGTCGGCATAGGTCCATGCAAATTTTTTCTTTCTTTTAGGAACGCAACTAGAAGTTCTTGTTCTTCTATAAGAAGTGACTCTGCATAAAATGTTGTGTGGTAGTTCCTCTGTTCCTAGGTTGACTAGGTTGCACTTCTCTGCTAGGACCGCTGACTTCTCCTGATGAATTGCACTGAGAGGAAGATTGAATCCTTCATTCTCCAGTGCCTCAAAGAGGTTTTCACCATTGGATATGTCCTTTATTTTTATTGTTTTCGGGTCAGAGAGTGCCACATTGTGGTTTTCACTCAAAGACCTAGAGATTATTCTCATATTCACTTTTGCGACTGAAAGATTCAATCGTTTCCCCGTAATAGGCATGTGTGTCCAGTATGATGTCGAACCTAGCCTTGTGATCTTCGTATGGTATTGTATCCAGCAATCCCATGAATTATGAGAGCGCCTCATCATTTTTGAATGTGTCCAGAATTGGTGGTCCTCATTGGTTGTAATCGATGATTTGAGGATAGATTAAGTTTATTTCATGGGTTTGATGGTCTGACTCAAAATACAGGGTGTTAATCATGAGTAGGGAGGAATCATCGAAAAGCATAGGCAAGTCAGTTATAGGATCCTCATCACTACTACACACTAGTTATGTCAAAGATAAAGTTGTCTATAACTCGACCTGTGGATACTGGTAATTGAAGGGCAGATGTTGATAGCTGAGGGGGAGTTTTGTTCTTAACTGAGGCACCTTTTCCAACTTTGGTCACCTTCGAAGGGGTACATCCAAGGCCAAGACTTCTCATACGCTTCTTTGGAATGAGAGGTACTAGAAGTCCATTGTCCTTCTGTCCAAGTTTTTTATTTCTGTTATAGCCCATACCAAGCATCATTTATAATCCCTTGTTGCTCTCATCCATGGGAATATCAAGCGTGGGCCTTTCATCTTGGTATAGGAGACTGGATATGTCTCTTTCATCTACTATTTCCCGACTTAGATCCCCCAACTTTTGAATCTAGAAGGGTTGCTTTGAAGGTTTGGGATGATGTTTCAACTGGTTGGGGTTGCCCATGAGTCCTAGGAGATTGAGGTAACTCTCCTATGACAAAAGCACTTTTCTTCATTCTATAATCCCCACACCTATTGTCTTGGATAATGACCTTGATTTCGGATATATCAGGGATGGCGGGTGTCTTTGTCTCAAAAGTGGAGGCTAATGTAGCTGGGTCCACACACGGAGTATTAGGGCCTTCATCATTCTATGGGACTTGGGGGATTTTATAATATTTTTCTTCTAGGATTTTGCAGTAGGCAAAGGGCTCAGGATCACCATGAATCGTGACCTCTTGATTTTGATATGGGAATTTGATGCACTAATGGAAGGTTGATGCAACTGCTTGCATCCTATGAATCCAAAAATGCCCTAGGAGAATGTTATAGGGCAAATCAAGGTCAAGGACGTGGCATGTTGTTTCCATAATGGCTAGCCCTACTTGAATAGGGAGCTAGATAGTGCCCTGAGGCATTCTTTCTTGATCATCATACGCTCTGATTGTGATGCCCTTACCCTTTTCAATGGCATCTTCTAAAAATCCCAAATTCTTTATTAGTTTGAGGGAACAAATGTTTAGACCTGCACCCCCATCCACCAAGACCCTTTTGAATTTGTTTTTATGAACCAGGACTTCAAGGTGGAGTGTGTGATTGTGAGATGGTTGGGAGGGGAAGTACTGATTAGAGAATGTTAGGAGACTTGAAGTGGTGATATTTTTGACCATGGCTTGGAATTGGTCAACATCTAGATCCGCGGAAACAGTGGATGAAGCCAATGCTTCCTCTAAAAAATTTCTATGTGCTGGCGATATCTTTAGTAACTCCATGATGGAGATCTGAGCAAGGGTTCTTTTTAGCTGGTCTAGGACATTGTAGCCATTAGGAATGGATTTTAGATTGGAAGTGGATGCCCTAGGTGGTTGTGATGGTCTAGCAATAGTAACTTTTCCGCCGTGTGTGGTGACTCCACAATCAGCTTTGGTTCCCTTGATGTTAACAACAATGACCATTTCATCTAGGGATCCAACAACATGGCCATACGCATGGTTCACATTGGCATACTTGGTCTTTCCATGGTTGTTCCCTTTGTTATGATCCGACATCGGATTTGTGTATATTTTTAGGTCTTGATTTCGAATTGGTTGTTCAACGTTTATGACCTTATCATCAATGAGGTCTTGGATTAGATTTTTAGCCTCATGTAGCTGGCTGTTGTGTGCCCCTTGATTTTGTGAAAGTCACAAAGGTGGTTTTCATTCTACCATGGTGGTTTCACTTGGGCTCCTGATAATTCTCATAAGTGGGAATTTTGATGAGATTTTCATTTATCAATTTCTTCATGACCGATTCAATTGGTTCCCCAAGGGTTGTGCACTTTTGCTTGGAGGGATTTTTGTTTCACGAGGGTGGTTCCCCTTGATTTTTTAGATTGTTGAATTGATTATTGGGTGGTTGTTGTGATACCGCGTTGGCTTGTGTATTGTTATGATTGTTGTTTTGCGGTTGTTGGTATGTTTGGGTGTTTTGTTTTGGAGCACTAATTATGACCTTGGCATCCACCACACCATCATTAGTGATGTTCTTGTTTTTTGCCCATGTGCGAGGTTTCTCGTTATAGTTGGTGGAAGGACGATTATCTTGATGCTCTGGATATGTGGGTGTCCCTCCTTGTGTAATAAGGGTTCGTTTGATGTTGAGCACCTTGGGGATTAAATGGTCATACGTGGTGATACCTTGCACCTTAAGATGAAAAGCCAAGGTTTTCTCAAGATTAGCAATGATGATGCAAACTTCTTGTTCTTCCAACATGGTCCATTTTCTCTTGTTGGCCTTGGATCGCCATTGTTGCAAAAAGGAAGCGAATGATTCCCCCTTAGCTTGTTTAAAAGCAAATAATTCCTCTAGACTGACATCCATACCGATATTGAATGTGTCTATAATCTCTTGGAACTTTTTGATGCTAGGAGGAAGGTGAGAGAACCACTCCATGGCAGGGCCAGCCAAACTTCGAGGGAATAGCTGCATCAAATACGTATCATCATATGCGACCTCCATGCAATGTACTTGGAATTCCCTGATGTGATCTTCAAGGTTTCTCGTCCCACAATATTTGTTGAATTTAGGGATTTCAAACCCCTTTGGGTATGGTACCATTGCAAGGCTCCCGTCGAAAGGATAAGGGCACAAGTTGCTCGGTGTTTTTTTTGTTTTCCCTGATTGGAGATTGAGCACTTGTTGCGAGAGCAACTTGATTTGTGTCATCACGTCATCTTAAGGATTGGGAGGTGGTCGAAGTGTTTGAGTAATGGGTGGAGTGTTGGGTATGTTTTTTTGCAAGCTCTACTGCGCAATCAAGGCTTGCTAATATGCCTGCATATGTTGTTGCGCTAACAACACTTGTTGATTGTGTTGATGTTGCACCAACAACGCTTGTTGTTGGTCTTGTTGTTGTTGTGCCAACAACGCTTGTTGTCGGTTTTGTTGTTGTGCCAACAATGCTTTTTGTTGGACTAGTAATTGGACTACTTCTTGCTGTGCTTGGTACTATTGCAAGGCTTGTTGATATACTTGTTGTTGGGCTACTTGCAGTTGTGCCTGGTATTGAGCTTGCACTTGCACTCGCTAAGCTTGGTATTGGGTTTATGCCTAAGCTTGAGCTTGCGCTTGTTGGGCAGCTTGTGCAACTTGAGTAGCTTGAGTTGCTTGTGCAACTTGGGTGGCTTGAGTTGCTTGTGCAACTTGGGTGGCTTGTTGTTGTTGCAACAAAGCTTGAGCTTGAGCAGCCTGCTGTGCTTGTTGTGTAGCTTGTGTGTTTTGTGCTTGTTGCACTTGAAATTGATGAAGTTCCTTTTGATAGGCTTGTTGAGCTGCTTGTAACGTGATGCTATATTGGTTGGCCACATTTGGTCTTGGTGGCAGTGGTCGTGGTGGGTTCAGAATGGTGTTTGTTGTTGTGATGACAGGCGTTGTATTGATGGCAGGGATTTGTGTGGTGGATAGTGCGATTGATATGCTTGGTCCTTGAGAGACCACATTTCTGGATGGTGCAATGATTGCTTGGGTTGCCTGGATGGTTGCCATCTATTGTTGTGATATTGATGGCAAGATTGGAGGATTTGCTACGATGTTTTGATTTATGATTGGGGGGTTGCTTTGACTTTGATTGAGTGGTGGTAAAGGAGGTAACCCTAAACAGAGAGGTGGTGTGGATGTTAACGGCAAAGGTGGAAGTGGTGGAAAAAGGGGTGGTGTGTTCCCTTGTGGAAATGATGATGATGAGGGGTCAAAAATGCCCCCTTGTCCAAATAGTCTGCCTTCTCCTTGCGAAGTCATAGGGAGAGAGGTTTGTGTGTTGAGAGGATATGTTAATGTTGTGTGAAAAGATGATGATGGGTCATTGGGGCCTTGAAAGGTAAGCGAAACATATGGGTGTAGCAGATTTTGAGGAATGGATTGACCCAAGATGGTGTTTGCGTCCAAATCTTAGTTGTTCATATGGGGGTGTGTTTGTAGTGCCTGAAGCAATGAGCTCCCCTTGTTGACAATTGGTTGAGTTGGAGCAATGGATGTGATTTGGGGGATGGTTTGAGTGATGCTTTGAAATGGAGGTGTGGATGAAATTGGGGGCATAATCCCAAGAGGCTTCTCCACAAGAGTGCTCACGTCATAGTTGGAAGGGAGTATAGCCCCTTCTTTAGCCAATTCTAGCATGTATTGTGAGGGATTGAGCTTCATCATGGTATTGACAATTCTGTGAGTTTTGGGATTTTGGACCATTTCAATAATTTCATCTTGTGGCATCCCTAAGACATTGTTGGTGATGTCTTCTACTTGACCTTCCTCTCGAGAATCTTGTGGAAGTGGAGGAAGATTAAGCATGTGATTGCTAGATCCAACGAGATTGATTTCAGAAGTGGTTTGACTCAAGTCACTTGAAGTGGAGGTTTCTTTGTTTGTTTCCATGTTCTTCTTGTATTGAGATCTAGTTTGAACCATAAATGAGGATCAATTTTCAAGAATGGGAGGTGAACCTTTAATTCTCTAGATTGATCTAAACTTTAGGTACAAAAAAGAAAGTCTAAGATATTGAGGATCAAAGGATGGTGATGAGATAGTGAAAGATGGATGATTGGTGAATGATTGGAACTCTTAGCAAACCTAGAAGATGATACTAAACTTTAGGACTTTGGTTTTGATGTTTGATGTTTGATTTTGGGTCTTTGATTTTGAATTGATTTGATTTGATTTTGATTTTGATTGGGTTTGGTTTGGATAATGAACTCATAAACTCTAAGAGGTTGGATGTTGTCCTAGAGTAAACTTGTCCACAAGATGATAACTTGACTAAGTGTGTAAAGAAGGATTCATCTACACACACCTAGTCAAACAAGATGATTTTGATTTGATTCAAGGATTTGCCCAAAGTTTAGCATAAAGGATTTTTTCAAGATTTCCAAGAGTTGTTTGTGAGGTGATTTTGATTTGATGTTTGAAGATGGATGAGAGTGTTTTGATTTTGATCCTAAGAGACTTGCAAAGAATTTTGTTTACTAGACCGAGGTGTTGAAGAACATGCTAATACTTCCTATGTAAGATACTCAAACCTTTGAAAGAGACTTGGATTTTGACAATAGTAAAATGAATACAAATTTGGATTGTTCCTTGATGCACGTTTGTAAAAGTTGAAGGTCAATCTTTCTCTAAATTCGTAAGGCATAGACAAACATTTCTTATGAGTTTTTTGACTAAGACCTTTGGACTTTGGCTTTCGGATTTTGATCTTTTGGGAAATCATTTGAAAGAGCACATGTGTGGGGTCCAATTGTTTCTTATATTTGCTTAGTGAATTCCTTTTACCACAAACAATTCTTGATTATTTTTTCCAACTAAATGTCTAATGTCCCAATTTCTTCTCATCCCACAAAGTCCATTATGTGGAAATCAAGGAAATTAAGGCAAAAGTTCCCTATTGTTGACTTTAGTGAGAGCAAATGGAAATATAAATTCAAATGCTTAGAAGCCTCTAAGGATAGAATCCCTAGGGCAAGCAATAACACTTGAATTTTGTCAAAGGTATTTGCTTCCTCTAAAGGGTTTGAAATTTGATGATCGTGTTCAAATGAATTTTTGTTTCTCAATGTTTAAGATCCAAGCAAAGTGTTTTGATTCCAAGAAAATGCACAACCCTATGGATAAGAGGAAATATTTGTTGAATCCCCACTTGGATAAATCCAACTGCGCTTATTTTTGGCGGATGATTAAAAGCTTGACCACACTGGCTCCCCTCCACGACATTAACTTCTACGGGTCAACCAAGCTTTAGTACCCATGAAACTCCCATAGAATACTTCTCATCTCTACAAAAAATTGCAAAAATGTGGGGCAACTTCATAGGTCCGACCTCTTGCACCAACAAATAGATAAGGATTTTGGGCCTTTAAACAAAAGGTTCTAGTATTAGGCATTTCGTTTGTGGAGGATCATCCATACGGCAAGAGATCATTGCTTCCCTTGTCGAAACAATCCTTGTGATACTTGAACTTTCTTCAAATACCCACACTTATATACCAGGTGGAAGTCGCTTGGCTTTAGCGTGTTCCTAGTTGGGTCGTTCCCTGGGGTGATTACTTTTTCCCACCAAGCAGGCCCTCTAAGGATAAACAAAAGCGAGCAAACACATTTGTAGTTCGATCAATCTTTGTTGAGAAACAAAGAGAGAACAAACGCACTATACTCCACTCACACTAGCAAGATTTTGTTTAATTTTAAGAATCCAAATTGAAGTGTGGAGACAACCACGTATACAACTTAATATCACAAAAAACCTTTTGATTCTCAAGATCGTCATGAGGTGTGAGAGAAGCGCATACATCTTTTAGATGATATTACTTTGGATAAGAGATTACAAAACATAAAGACACATGTTCATTTTAATCCTTCAAAGCAAGAATTGGATTTTTTTTAAGCACCAAAAAGAAATATGAGAGTTGCTTGTTCAATTGTTAAGTCCAAAACAAAATCTAGTAAGTTGCCCAAGGTCCTTTTTAATCCCTTTGTTTTATTCTTTTTAAACCCAAACAAAAATTAGTGAGTCCTAAAAAAGCATAAAGATGACAAAGTCCTTAGAAAAAATATTATAATTCCTCTTGAAAGTGTTTAAAAACACTTGATATAATGAAATGATGATGCCATAGAGAAGCCTTCGTCTTTGTTTTCTCCCTTCACTTTTGATCAAGCCAACCTACAAAACTGGTTAAAACTACATAAACATAAAGCCAAAAACTAGTTAGTAGTCAAAAGCAACCAAAATGAAAAAGCACATGTTGAAATTAATTTGAAAAGTACCTTTTACCCAACTCTAGTGGCTCAATCTACAATGGTAGTGCAGTTTGAAGGAGTCAACGTTGTTGTATATCGTTATTGGGACTAATAGTGGCAGACTGTGGAAAACTAGTGAGCACAAATGCGACGTTGTTTTGACCAGCAATAGAGTTTGTAGTTTGGATGACTGGCATCGTTGTTTGGAATTCAAATTTGCTGGCAGGAAGAGCATAGCATCACAATTTGGAGTTTGATAGGCGCCGCTGGACTGATAGTGGCACAGTTTCTTTGTCAAGAATGTGCCTTTTTGTAGACAAAGTTTCAAAAAACCACATAATTTTGAAGAAAAACGTGTTAATTTCTTCCAATCTGCCCTCCTTCTAGCACCAAAATGTGAATGGTGATCCTAGACCTACACAAACATAATGAAAAAACACACAATTAGTCCCAAATGCAAGTTAAAAACATCATTCCCCATGAAATTCATTTGAAACATAAAAACAAGAAATAAGAACACAACGAAAAAGCTATTAAATCCTATTTAATTGATCAAACTCTCAATCCCATGGGGGAATTGGTGTCATTTTGATGTGGAAAATGGCCCTTTCCCAACTCCTTGCGAGCTTGAATGATGAAGATTTGATGCTCCTTGGTGGAATTCCTGCATAACCTAGCTATGAAACTTGAAGAAAACTATGAAAATGGATGAATGATGGATGAACAAATTCAAAATCTCAAGATAATGACTTTGTATAAAGTTGTGGATCCAAAATCCAAATGAGAGCCTCTTATTTATAGAAGAGAATGATGGAGGATGAGACAAAATGGATGAATGTGGGATAAAAGACCAACCAATAGCATAAAGCCACTTGCCAATGTGTGAGTGGACAAAAGTGGAGCATATTTTGGTCATTGTGCAATTAAATGCAATTAGGTGGAATTTCAAAATTGATGAAATGACAAATTGGAGGGAGAAGAAAATGAAGTTAATGCCACTTGGCTCAAGGCAAAGGGCATGTAAGAAACTTAAATGCCTTGTTGGATGTACAAACCCTTTTGGAGGGATTTTTCAAACTTGGAAAATATTCCCTTTTTGATGCCTTTTTAAAAGTAATTAGAGATTTAATAAATCAATTAAAATGATTTTCATGAGCAAGTTACAAAAGCTAGAAGATTTGATGGATTAAGATTAGCATTTATCAAGATTTGATTAATTAAGAGGGAGATTAGCTGATTTGACAATTTTGACTTACTTTTGGATTAATTTAAATCAAAATGAGAGGAAAATGATTAATAGACTTAATTAAATAAGGTTTGATTTATTTAATTAGAAGGGATGATGTTAGATTAAATCAAATAAAGATTAATTTATTTAATTTAATAGAAAAACTTTAGTGCTTAATTAAATAAAGTGAATTATTTAATTAAAAGAGAGACTATAAAATTAATTAAATAAAATGATTTATTTAATTAACAAAAGATGATGACTTTAAAATTGATTTATTTAATTAAGAAATGAAATGTGATGAATTTAATCAAATGCAGATTATTCGATTAAATGGTTAGCAAAGGAGATGATTTAGGACAAACTGGTGTTAGTAAAATTAGGATCAAGTGTATAGGATCAATTGATACATTTTTCGTGTCTACACATCCATACTAGCTTCTTCATAATATTTGGGCTCTACTTCAGAGAGTAGAGAATATTTTACCTGTTCTTGTTGAACAAGCTTTCTTCTTGTCATAACACCATCAGTTTTGTTTCTAAGAATTTTCTTCTTAGAATGATCTCTTTTGAAAAATTTGGGTGGTGCTTTTGGAGTAGTGTTTGATTTCTCTTCTTCATTAGCATCACTTTCCTCTTGTAACTCTTCTTTGTAGATTCTTCTCTTTCTTCATAGACATGGACTTTTGAATACATGTCATCTTTGTGTAACAACTGAGGGCAATCTTCATCCACTCTCACATTCACACTTTTAAACTATTCTTGTAACCTTTTATTGTAGCACTTATAAGCTTTGCTTGTATTTGAAAAACCCAAAAATATTCCTTCATCAAATCTTATCTCAAATTAACTCAAAGTATCTTCATCCTTTTTTATAAAACATCTACTTCCAAATGTTTTGAAATATTTCACATATGCAAGTTTTCCCTTCCATAATTCATATGGAGTTTTATCAAGCAATTTGGCTTCATTCAACATTGTTCTATCCATTTCCTAAATAGTTTTGTTCTTTCTCTCAACAACTCCATTTTGATGAGGTGTTCTAGCTCTAAAGCAATGTCTTCTAATACCATGTTTTCCACAGTACTTATCAAATTCATGAGAGGTAAATTCTTCACCTCTATCAGACCTCAAACATTTAATCCTTGAACTAATTTTATTATCAATCATAGTTCTAAAAATTTTGAATCTTTCTAAAACTTGATATTTATCTTTAAGAAAAGTTACCCATTCCATTCTTGAGTAATCATCTATTAATAACATGAAATACCTTTCTCCATTGATGCTTCTGGTTCTTGTTGGTCCACACAAATTTGTATGCATCAAATATGTCATGCCCCAAAAATTTAACCACTTAAACTTAATACAACTACCCAATTTTTTTTCCTAGAATGCTACAACAATGGGTTTGAGTTCAAAAGTTTATCTATAATTGCTGACACCATGTTTATGAGTTCATTCCATCGATTAAACCATCCAGGGTAGCTCGTGTGCTAGGTGATTTAAGTTTTTAGTACTATCAATCTTCTGTAGGTAAACTGGAAATAGTAAGAACAACTCTTACAAGAACGCATTGGAACACAAGACACAATGCCAACAAGGAAATATTTTCTTGATCTCAACACAACATTTCCTTCTTCCCAAATGACTTGCATCATTCACACTTGGTACAAAAAACTCACATACACTTGGCATGGAGTTAGGTATGTAGGTTGGTAATAAAAATAAAATTGTTTACAAGAAGATATTCTATTTTCTTCTATTTACTTCTTTTGAAGCATTTCCCAAAATTTTGGCACTTATTATTTTGAGACAAGATAATTTGAACTCCCAATTTTGTTGTTATACTCCAAATTATTGTGTGACTAATTCCTTAGGGCTACATTACAAGTTCTTGTAATCTAATTGATTTATAATCAATGTTATGTTAATTTTCCATACATAATTACACATATTCACACAACTTCAACTAAGTGTTTCCATTCAGATTTCCTTGTAATAATTTAAACATTAATTCATTTCCAAGTCTTATCACCACGTGTGTGTGTGTGTGTGTGTTTAGATAAATCATTATATTAAAGTGAAGGGATTATTATGTGTGTGTATTTTTAGATAAATCATTATATTAAAATGAAGGGATAATTACTTATTCTTTAAAACTAAATGTCTCCTTTGAATTTCTTGACTAATCTTCCATTTGCATATAAGATTTAATGATCTTTTAATTGTAAGTGTATATATACTTAAACATTTGTTCCTAAGAAATATAGAAAATAAATCTTAAACTTCATTTTCAAAATGGATTAATAATTAACTAATTACTGATAGGCAATCGATTTTCAACTAACCACTTGCTTGCAATGAATTGTTACTCCGGCTTGTTGAAGATTATAGTATGAAATAGTTATAACTCCAAGGGCTCAGGGAGGCGATAAGAGTTCAAACTATAGAGCAACTTGCAAGTTCAAAAGAGTGATTCAAGGTGGCGGATTAGATTTAGTTGGCAACAACATTTCTTGATGATCTTAGGCATTCAATGGTAGACTGGGATAATAGTAAGCAATGATCTCTCAAACAGTATGCCAGTCAAACACAGGGCATCCTCACAACCCAAGGAAACTCATTTGGATGCTAAATGAGGTCCAGATAAAACGATGGTAAAGGGGTTGATACATCTGGTTGCAACATAGAGATCCGTCAACTGAAGGCAAGGGTACAGAGTGAGAGGGTTGACGCCATTGAAAGGGCGGCAACCCACAATCGCCTCCCAATAGAGAGACCATGACTCGATACACACACTTCCCAAACAAAAGTTTTAAGAGTAGTTTCTACGCTACATAAATAACGTCAAGTCCCCTAAACTCCTATGATCACTTTAGATTAAAACTCCCTTCCTAGTTTGATATTGGCCGACCTATTTATTTGCAATGTGTTTTTTTGAAGGTTTCAATGTAATCTATTTGCCCGAAAACAAAGAAACATTCCTCAATCATTTCATTGTTGAATTTTGTTATGGAGGTTTAGAATTTATTGCTGGGAGGCTTCGACTGTACAACATGGGTCGACTTAATCATTTATTAGTTTTGTCTATAGTTCAAAAGCAACTCGTTTTTTTGTAATTTTTTATACTAAACAGAGTTTTAGACTAATTAAAATTTCCACTCAAAAGACAGCTTGCATTTTCTTTCCTGCCTAACTCGATTTACCATTAAATGCAGAATTTGTTTTATCATTGTGTGCACTCTTTTCATAGAAGTCATGGGTGAATCTTTTTAGAAAAATATTTAATTCCCTAAGAACACTAAACAAGATACAAGCTTTTTAACTTGATCACAAGAGTTCTTTTTCCTTCATTTTCAATTTACATGCATTAGTAAAGTGGCAAGTAATGATACAACAATTCCTTTCTTGTCCATGTGATATTTATATGGAAACAAGGATACATCCATTATGTTAAAAGAGACTAGTTACATTTCAACAATACTAGATTTTCACTTGAAATAAACTTTACTTTTCTTCTTATGATACACAACTCGAGAAGTTATTCCAAATAACACCAATTGCCCATCTTTTTTTTTTTTAGTTTTAAAAATAAAAATTACAACTCTTACAAGAATGCATTGGAACACAAGACACAAGGCCAACAAGGCAATATTTTCTTGATCTCAACACAACATTTCCTTCTTCCTAGATGACTTGCATCATTCACACTTGGTACAAAAAACTCACATACACTTGACATGGAGTTAGGTATGTAGGTTGGTAATAAAAATAAATTTGTTTACAAGAAGATATTCTATTTACTTCTTTTGAAGCATTTCTCAAAATTTTGTCACTTATTATTTTCAGACAAGATAATTTGAACTCCTAAATTTATTGTTGTACTCCAAATTATTGTGTTATTAATTCCTTGGGGCTACATTACAAGTTTTTTTACTCAAATTGATTTATAAGGAAATCTGAATGGAAACACTTAGTTGAAGCTGTGTGAATAAATATTACAAGGAAATCTGAATGGAAACACTTAGTTGAAGCTGTGTGAATAAATATTTATTCACACAGCTTCAACTAAGTGTTTCCATTCAGATTTCCTTGTAATAATTTAAACGTTAATTCATTTTCAAGTCTTATCACCATATATATATGTGTGTTTAGAATCAGTATATTAAAGTGAAAGGTTAATTACTTATTCTTTCAAACTAAATGTCTCCTTTGAATTTCCTGACTAATCTTCCATTTGCATAAAAGATTTAATGATCTTTTAATTGTAAGTGTATATATACTTAAGCATTTGTTCCTAAGAAATATAGGAAATAAATCTTAAACTTCATTTTCAGACTAGATTAATAATTGACTGATTACTGATAGGCAACCTATTTTCAACTAACCGCTTCCCTGCAATGAATGGTTATTCCGACTTGCTGAAGATTATAGTATGAAACGGTTATAGCTCCATTTCTTAAATCTCCAAGGGCTCAGGGAGGCGATAAGAGTTCAAACTACAGAGCAACCTGCAAGTTCAGAAGAGTAATTCAAGGTGGCAGATTAGATTTGGTTGGCAACAACATTTCTTGACGATCTCAAGCATTAGATGGTAGACTGGGATAACAGTAAGCAAGGTTCTCTCAAACAGTATGCCAGACAAACATAGGGCATCCTCATGACCCAAGGAAACTCATTTGGATGCTAAATGAGGTCCAAAAAAAACGATGGTAAAGGGGTCGATACATCTGGTTGCAACATAGAGATCCATCAACTGAAGGCAAGGGCACGGAGTGAGAGGGTCGACGCCACTGAAAGGGCAATGACCCACAATTGCCTCCCAATAGAGAGACCATGACTCGATACACACACTTCCCAAACAAAAGTACTATGAGTAGTTTCTATGCGACAGAAATAACATCGGGTCCCCTAAATTCTTATGATCACTTTAGATTAAAACTCCCTGACTGGTTTGATATTGTCCAACCTGTTTATTTGCAATGTGTTTTTTTTTAAGGTTTCAATGTAATCTATTTGCCCGAAAACAAAGAAACATTCCTCAATCGTTTCATTGCTGGATACTGCTATGGAGGTTTAGACTTCATTGCTGAGAGGCTTCGACTGTACAATAGGGTTCGACTTAATCGTTTATTAGTTCTATCTATAGTTCAAAAGCAACTGTTTTTTTTGGAATTCTTTATACTAAACAGAGTTTTAGACTGATTAAAATTTCCAATCCAAAGATGGCTTGCATTTAGTTTCCTGACTAACTCAGTTTACCATTAAATGCAACCATAAAAGAGAGTCGAGCCACAAAGCAAATCATCCAATTCTGTCATTTCATTATTCCTTCCATTTTGGAGATTGAAGCATTCAATACAAGAACGCTGGGTGTTGAAGATTCAAAAGACGAAAACCTTCTTGACTTTTCATAGTTGGATTTGGGGATGAAAACCCTCATCTCCATTTGAGACAATCATAATTAAGGATTGCACTTGAGCTTATAGATTTAAGTCACTTTCAGCTTGCTATAGTGTCGCTATACTGATTTATTGAAGATTTCAGCTTCTGGAAGTTTGGATTGATTAATATATACACGAATAAATATATATATATATGTGGGTAATTTATGAGGGTTTGTTGCTGCTGTTGCATACATTGTTGTTGATTACTTCAGCTGTCATAAATTAAAAATCAGATCTGGGGTTTCTATGTTGATGTTTTCATGTTTTATCGTTGCTGTCATAATTTCTCCACCAACTTATTATCCAATTCTACTTTCATATTTGGTTAATTTCAGTGTATAAGGGTCTTATATAAACATTGGTGAATGATAGCATCACTGTCCATAAGAAATCGGTCATAAATCAGCTGTCATAATTGATATATTTGACACATATAATTCAAATCTTCTGTTTATGTTGCATTTGAGGATGTATACCAGCATTAAGAGGGTTTGAATTTGCTCTTTAGATGTGTAAGTTTGATTTACAAGGATTTGCAACATTGTACTATTGCTAATCAGTTAGGGTTTGGCATCTACATTGGTCTTTTGAGTAATGTTTCAGCTTGCACGTGTTTAATAAATCATCCATTTCCTAAAATTGTCAAATTGGGGACATTACAGTGACCCTAATCAGGTCATGTTGAAGGAGGAAAGACCTAATGATGATCCAAACGACTAATACAGGAGGCATAAAGAAGCTTTAATGCTTTTGGAGTTGTGTATTGTAGATGCACCGATTCCAAAAGTTCAAAATGCAACTAATGCAGCCACTCTTTGGGAGAATCTCAAAACCAAAATACCAAACATCAAAGGCTAGTCAGGACTTGTATTCAAAGAACTTATTGTTTACTTCTACATTGGTATGAACAAGATTCTTCTTTTAATCAAATAAATAACGAAGAATTGTGTTCTTTTTGTCAACTTTAAGGCACCAAATGTATGGTCACAACTCTCCACAATGACAAGGTGATTATAGTTGGTATTGGTGAGAAGGGATTGTACAAGCTTGTTGATCTAAAGACAATAAAGTCTCATGCACTAGCATTGGTGGAAAATAGTTATGGCCACTTGTATTATCAATATTTGTGCATACAAGAACGTCAAGATGTGTGTATAGGATGCCAAATGGGAGAACAATGTTGTCACCTATTTCATACCAGTAAGGCATAGAGTGCTCAATGAGTCTTGGAGCTGGTTCACGTCAATTTGCATGGCCCAGTGAAGACACCCACCATGTCTGGAACTAAGTTTTCGTGTTGATTGTTGATAATTGTTTTAGGAAGATGTGGGTATAGTTCTTGAAAAAGAAGTGAATGTTTTTCACATTTATTAGCCTTCTCAAAACCATGGTTGAAAAGAAAGCAAGAAGACCGATCAAATCAGTCAGGGCCCATAATGGAGGGGACTCCAATCAACTTAAGGAATTCTACAAGGAGAATGTCCTACACAAACAGTATACTACTTCACATACTCCACATCAAAATGGAGTCGTGGAACCAAGGAAATAGTACAGTTATGGAGATGACAAGGTGCATGGTGCACAGCTAAATTTTACCAAAAATATTCTGAATAGAAGCAATGAATATAGTTAATTAAGGAGATTATAGTTGTTTAGATCCTTAAACAGAGTCCTTGTAAGGCATTGTAGAATATCACCCCTAAGCAAGCATGGTTAGGAACGAGACCATCAGTAAGTGCCTTGCATATTTTTTGTTGTATTGCTTTTGCATTAATTTTTTAACAGAATATTAGTAAACTAGATGCAAAACATAAACACTATATGGTTACTGGCTCTAATGAGCAGTCATAGGCAATAAAGATTACTTGATGTCTCTAAGAATAAGATTGTCATCAGTAGAGATGTGGTTGTAGATGAGAAGATGTATTTCTTCTCAACTACTAATAAATATACAAATACTGTTGCTGATTCTGGAACATGTTTTGGTGTTGAAATTGAACAAGAAACATCAGTTAGGTGGAGAGAGTGATTCTCAATCTTCACAGCAAGATCAGGAGGGACAACAATAAAAGAGACCAGCGACATATGAAGGGTGTTTGAGAAGATGAGCTTTGCCGGGCTGCCTTTAGAAGTTTTAGTTGGTTCTGTTGTTTGTTGATGGATGTATGCCTTGTTGGCTTTTTCCTGTTCTTCTACCTCATATTGTAATGATCTTATTCAAAGGGCAAGGGCCCCTGTAGAAACCTCAAATAACTTTGAAAAAATATGAAAGCTTGCTTAATAATCTTTCAAGTAACAAGATTGCAAGTAGAAAACGATCCTTCAGAATTGAAATTATAAGTAAGGTGAACAAAGTTTTTAGGAATATCTCGAAATGCTAACTTCCTATATCGGATGTCATTTTTCATTGAAAATTAAAAATGCAGAATAACACTACTTGCCTCTTTAAGTATAAGAATTAGAAAATAGAACACAAAGAACTATGAGGACTCCTAAAATGGGACACATTTAAATACTTAAAAGCTGATTCAACAATTTTCTACTTCTCCCACAGCAAGCACACATCTCTACAACTTCCAGTCGAGTGAAGCAGAATCATGGCATTAGATATAAAACACAAAAATGCCTTTAGCAAGTGATCAGATAGAAGGTAGAAAAACAAAATAACATATCATATACAAAGATAAGACAACACACACATAGATACTCCACAGACAAGCAAATCATCCTACATTTATTTGTATTATTTGCCAGCAACAAACATATTCCACCCCATACAAATCCCTAAATATTTTATGGTAATTCTGCAGAGTAAATACGAATATCTTTGACCATACTGGAAAATATAGGGTACACATTAACTCAATAAGAGAGCTAAATCAACAACACGTGAGACTTTAAATTGTTTAAGAACTGAGGACATTGATTTGATAGATGCACCAAAGGAATTACAAATTTAGCCAGAGAATGAAAGGACTGGTCAAGAAAAAGTTTACCTCCTCATTGTCAGTTTGGATCATTACGATCAACATGTAAATCCCCAGCGGTGTCTAGTATTCCTCCCCAAGTGCTTTTGCCACCACATCAACCTTCCAAAATAAACTCATGAAACCCAATAAGCGCTTGAATAGGAGACGTAATACTCCACATTGATCAGAATGTCTTCAGAAATTTCAAATGCACCCAGACTTCATCAATTTGATACTTATTTGCATAAACATAATAGAATTAAAGATTAAGCCAATTTAGAAATAAACTGATCACATATAAACATACACCAATATCAGAACCATGGAAAACTGTGCTAGTTTCAGCAATGCATTAAAATACTGAATAAAGCAAACCACAACTCATTCAGCTGAAATTTAATCCATTGCTTGATTGGCATGTGGCTTATGTTCCATATTTTCACCACATGAATCCTTTCGGCTTCCAGTAGGTATCATTTTATCCCACCGCAGTCTAGATCTGTATCTTATTAAGCTTTTCCCTCAAAAATACTTGCCTTGCTACACCAATAAATAACTTTTGTTTGATAAATGCAAACCTAATGCTACATCTTTAACCTATAGTGTACACGGGGATATGTGTAACTGACTTGTGGCTAGGATAACCTTTAATTAAGTTATATGATCATTTATACAAATCTTACATAAGTAGTTAGGTTGGCCTGGGTGGTGTATGCTATATATAGGAGGTAGAGTTCAATTTATTATCATCATATTATGTATCTTGTTCTTATTGAAGACCTTTGGAGGTAGCCCCCCTTCAAGTGTCTTACTTTTGGAGGTTGCCCCCTCAAAATGGCTTATTATTATCAGTTATTTGCAGCATATTTCCTATTATATTCTTCTCTTCTGCAAGTTATTTCATTGCACTTAATGTCACACTTATTACAAGAATCAATTTCTAAGTTTCATGTCCAATAAATCAATATGCTCTATTAAAATTATTAAGAAAAAAGGCATTTCAAAAGGTTGTTTTGAAATGATAATTGATATTCAATACTTGTTATTTACAAAGGAGAGGAATACTCCTTAAATAATACAATACAAGATGATGTTTCTAAAAGGAAACAATTGTTAACTAAAGGACAAAAAGTTACTAAAAGCTAATTGAACTAAACTAAATTAACTGGAAGTAAACTACTGACTAACTAAAAGCTAAGATGACCATTAATGGTCATCCTACATTCCTACTAACTACACCAAGCTTATCCCGAAATTTTACAAATTTATCCAAATTGAGAGACTTGTTGAGAATGTCCACAGTCTGATCCTCAGTTGGAACATACTGCAACATCACAAATCCATCTTCAACAAGCTAGCGGATGAAATGACAATGAAGCTCAACATGCTTGGTTCGCTCGTGGAAGACTAGATTCTTGGCAAGCTTTAGCACCCCTTGATTATCACAGAACAAGGGTGAAGGCCCTGCTTGAGACATTTGCATGTCAACAAGCATCCTTCAAAGCCATACTACTTCACATACGGCCTTAACTATTCCATGATACCATGAAATGATAATTGATATTCAATATTCGTTATTTACAAAGGAGAAGAATACTCCTTAAATAATACAATACAAGACGATGTTTCTAAAAGGAAATGTTAACTAAAGTAATTAAGTTATAAAAAGCTAACTGAAAGTAAACTACCGACTAACTAAAAGCTAACATGACCATTAAATATTACAACAATACTTTAATATGTTTCCACGTGTTCTTGAATGTTTTTTATTGTATAAGCAGCATTTATAGGGTGTTGTACCCTTTACACGAGATGCCCAAAGGGCCAAAAAGTATCAACCCAAAAAGTAGCAAAACAGATTACAGATACAACAAACTATAGACGCAGACATAGCCCAGTAACAACATAGACACAACCCAAAACAAATCCAAAAGCTAATTGTCTGAACCCTCCCATTTCTTGACCAGGAGGTTTAACACATCCTCCCCAATCTAGTTGGGGCCTTCATCCGTGGTGTTCTTGTTCAGCTCCTCCTTAATTACATCCGAGAAAGTGAGAGACGACTTGTGAATCAACTTGACAGCAAACCGAGCCAAGCAATTAACCTTACGGTTCAGCATAGTCACCTACTCCTACAGCCCTTCAAGCACGTTTGCTTTGTCTTCCTACTTTGGATCTTCGTTTTAGCACCATCCATAGTTTCTGAGGAATTAGTGGAGTCCTCACGCAACATCTGGTTAAGGTCCGAGAAGTGACTAGGGTCTTCTATGGGTCCGATATCCTTCTTTTTAGTAGCTTTGATTCCTTTATCCCTGCCGCCAGACTTAACTGAGTCACTAGAAACAGTGTCAACAAGGGCCTCTTTTTTGCTCTGTGCCGGTCTATGAGATCTTCTCACACTCAATTGCTCCACCCCTAAATCATAACTAGCCCCCACCACAATATCACCCTTAGAATCATTTTCCTCATCCAATTTAACTTTCTCAGAGAGTGGAAGAACTCTCGGGAGAAGAGACACATTTTTTCCTTTCTTCTTAGCTACAAGAGTGCTAACCTTTTTACCTTTCAGCTCACAGAGCCCAACTACCGCACTCGCTTGAGACAAACCAACCACAATTTTCTTTTTCTTCGGGGGAGAAGTGGCTATGGTATCAGTACTAGGAATTTCTTCCAGGATAGGGGCTTTTTTCTTGGAACCCGTTGAAACAGCAGGGGGAAGGGTTATTAGGGCTAACCTCAGGAGAAACCAATTCTTCCACCCTCACAGCCGAAATGGGTTTTGGTGGAACCAAAGCTGAATGGAAATGATAAAGTCTGTGGATCAGACCTTGGTGCAAGTGCAACAGAGGCGGAGAATTAGGGTTGTTAATGGAAATTTCCTGGGTTTCTTTGATGGAACTTTCCAGAGAGGAAAGTAGAAAGAAAGGGAAACTGAGCAGCATCCTATGCCTTAAATGATTCAACAACAGTAAGTGATAGAAAAAATATACCTTGAAGCGACCCTCAAGAGTGACATACTTCATAATGGCAAGGTAGACCTTATCCCAAGGTTGAGGCAACACTTCCCGCTCAAAGCTAGACTGCTTTTTCACTGGCTTCTCATTCCCCTTAAAAAACACATTGAGATTTACCAAATCCTACGATTTGGTGTGCTTTTTATACTTTATGCCTTCACAGGAGAGGCCAGTAGCCCTACCAATAACCTCTTCATTGACTTCAAAAGCAATGCCACCCAGGGTGACCCGCCGATCCTTCCAAGAGCTAGTGAACCGAGCCGATAGCATCTCATCGTGGCCCACAAGATTTTCCATGAGTAGCGCAAGCCCACCTTCCGAACATATATGCCAAGCTAGGGGATCTTGGCAGAACTCCTCACAGCTGTTCGGCTCAGTTTGAACACGATCACAGCCCATCATGACCCACAACACACAGTAGAAGAAAAAGAAAAACCACACAACAGATTGACAGCATCTCATCGTGGCCCACAAGATTTTCCATGAGCGGCGCAAGCTCACCTTCCGAACATATATGCCAAGCCAGGGGATCCTGGCAGAACTCCTCACAGTTGTTTGGCTCAGTCTGAACACAATCACCGCCCATCGTGACCCACAACACATAGTAGAAGAAAAAGCAAAACCACACAACAAAACGAACGCCGAAAATAATACCGTTGCAAATAACTTTACAGTGCCCGACAGGATGAATAGGCTTAATAAAGGCATAGTGATATTCACATGTACCAACAATCTTTTCCGATGACGATCGTCACGCAGGACCATCATCATCACCCGACCACCCAAGGTTAAGCCAAATAAAAGTAATAATGGCCATACGCTCTTCTGTGACTGATAGCCTATTTCCGAAAATCCGTAGGTTGATCATAAGTGAAATTAGGGTTTCCTTCGCTTGGTGGTTTTTGGCATTTCTCTGAATTTACTATTTTTAGTAAGTTCTAATTTTGGCAGTGGTCCAGTTGGCAGCAGTTCAGTGAGTTCTCTTTTGTTGGAGCAATTGAGTTATTTTGGTTTTGGCTTTAGAAGAGCAATTTTTGGAGAAAATAATTGATTTCAAGGCATTAATGTTATATTTTAAAATTGACCCCTTGGCCTAGTGCATTAACTTGAAGTTGTTTTAAAAGGTGGACATGAAGGGGGATGCCACATGAAGAGAATATTTAATATTTTCTAAAGTTATTTTATGCCTTGAAGTTGGACACCATATTGAGAGGAAATAAAGTGTTTTCAAATTTAAATTATTTCAAAAAAGGAGTTTAGGTGTCCCATTTCTTGGAGGGAGTTATGGAATTTGAAAAGTCACCTCCAATTCTATAAAAGAGAGAGTTTGCTCCAGCATTTCTCATCCATTGTTTATGCTAATGTTATGCTGTCAAAATGACATTGTGAATTTGGCTTCGAGGAATGCTTACCTCCTAGCATTTGTCCAATTTCATGTTTGAAAGATAACACCTAGTTGGTTTATTGCTGCTTCTCATTCAGACTAGCAGATTTGGGCTTCAAAGTGGAGAATTTTGGTGATGTTTTCTAGTTTTGTGTTGCTGGTATTTCTACAGCTGAAAGTGATTTTTGTTAGCAGTTTTTTGAGCAAATTTAATCTCGTTCTGGGTACTGATGCTTTGTGATTCTAGACCAAGGGCAACCCTTTCCACAGAAGATTGGAATTTAATTCGAAGTATTTTATTTTATCTTGCAAAATCGCCCCTTTCAGTAGGTCGTACCATTTCAAGAGGGCATTGAAGTTCGTGATAAATTATTGGTGGAGTTTTGATGCAATTTTTCCATTGCATATTGGGCGCATATCCTCCAGAGAATCATTGCAATTCATTTCATTCTATTTGGAGGTATTTTGAAATAGTTGTGAGCATTTCATTAATTTACAGTTTGCTGGTTGATCATTTTCAGTTTGCTGGTTATTATTATCAGACTTCTAGAAGTTCAGATTTTGGTTATGTTTCCAGTATTTGAGAGATAATTTATTGTGGTGATCATCTTCTATCAATTGTGCTTTGATTCTATTGTAAATCTCTTATAATTTGCAGCTATTATTTATATTGTAAGACTGTAAACAGTAGTACTGTTTCAGTCATTTTAATTGTTGCATATTCTTGTGTTTAATTTCATATTCGTAACCCCTGGATGGTTTACCACCAGTGTGGAAAAAGAACATTCTAATCTTTCATTTATTACCCACTAGAAAGTGGAGAATTCCCACCAATGAGTGGATGCCTACCACAACGGATGAATTGTTTAATTTGTAATCTTCCCCCCCGTTGAATAAGTGGAAGTGTGGAAATATTTCATGGCTGGTTCACAGCCTAGTTTCATTCAATTGTAACTTCTCTTTCAGTTATTGTTCAATTTACTCCGCCATATGCTATCACCTTGCGTCTTGAAGGATCTTGGTGAACATTCTTGGCGTTGAGTGTATTCAATTGCTTATCATTTGGAAAGCGAACACTAAACATTTGGCGTAGTGTTGGTTTGTGTTGTGAGAATTCAAGGAAAAAATTGGTAGGCATATTTCAGATTCGTCGGGGAATGCCACCTATTCCTGTAAAAGCAAGAACAATTAATCATTAATATTAGATTCATTCCTCCGCTCCAAGAGGATTAGCCTTTGGATAGACTCCGGCAAAACTTCAAATTTTCTCCAACACTTGCAAGTCTGCCAGGTGGACCCTAGGTTGGCAAAGTTGTCAGCCACCTGGTTACCTTCCTGAAAAGTATGAGAAAGGCGATACCTATTAAACCTTGAGATTAAAATATTAATATCCAGCAAAGTGTCCCATAATTTCCAACCAAGCTAGTGGACCTTATTAATAGAGTCAATCACATTTTTAGAATCCCCCTCGATCTCTAGGAAACCAATGCCTAGAGTGACAGCAATCTCAATGCCCTTTAGCAACGCACGAGCCTTCGCCACCATAGAAGAATGGATACCAATACCACCAGCAAATCCTATGACCAAGTTGCCCCAACAATCCCTTATGACTCCTCATATGCTGGCCAGACCAGGGTTCCCCTTGGCCGCTCCATCAAAGTTAAGTTTAAACCAACCCTTTGGCAACTGTTTCCAAATAGTATTTTTCCTAGCAATAGACTTGGAGTTATCAAAGGAATCAACCTCAAGAACAATATTCCAAGCTTTAGTCATTTTGATCTCCCACTCAATTGGGGTTGTGTTAGGTGGCTTCCATTTTAGTAAGGAGAGACTTTCAGAGATTAGTCTTGTACCACACCCAAACACTTCCTTTGGGCTCTTCTCAATATCATGGAACACTCTATTGTTCCTTTCCTTCCAAATACACTAGCAGATAATAGGTGGGATTTGCCTCCAAATTTCTAAGGGTCTAAGGGCAAGGGGTGACGGAAAGGCCCATTCCACCATTCCACAAAGGAAACCAATTTTTTATTCAAAGTCTAGTGTGTCCCTAACTTTTGAAACACCATATCCCAAACACCAATAGTAAATGGACAATGCAGAAGCATATGATCCATAGATTCTTCGTTGTCTTTGCATAACATAACCTGTTCGGGATTTGAAAGCCCCTCTTTCTTAGATTATCTTGGGTAAGGATCCTATTGTGGTAGGTCGTCCACCAAAAGAAATTTATCTTAGGGATCAGATGACTGTTCCAAACCTTCCTCCATAACTTACTTTGGATACCCCTGTCAGACAACATACCATAAGTCGTTCGAACAGTCAAATCACTTTTACTATCAGAGGCCCAAAAGAAATCATCTTCAATGGGAGACAAAGGAAGTCTATACTGAGATAGCAGGACTTGTAAGGAAGAAGCAAGACATTGCAGGTTAGGGGGGAGAGGGCCACAGGAGCCTATGACTTTCCAACACCTACCCCCCTAAGAAACAACAATATAATCCTTCACATTCCTACCAAAGAATCTAGAAGCAGTTTCCATCAAATTTTTGAATTCAAAATCGGCCAAAGGGGAATCCAAGATCCAAGAATCCTCCCAAAATTGGATTCTATTACCCTTTCCAAGTTTCCATTTAAGACCAGACAGCAAAAGCTTCTTCATTTTGCATATATTGTTCCAAGCTAGAGACTCACGGGGATGATCATTTTCCATACATTTGATTAGTGAGCTTTCATTATTCAAGTACTTGGCTTTCATTATTCTGCACCAATCCTTATTATTTCTTAATTGGTCCCAACCCACCTTAGCAAGCAAAGCCTTATTGGAAGCCAGGACATTCTTGATACCCAACCCCCCCTCCCCCCCCGCAAGCTTAGGAAGGAAAACTTTCTCCCAGTTGACCAGAGACATCTTCTTTTTATCTTGAATTCCCAACCATAGGAAGACACGTTGGATCTTCTTGAATTTCTTAGCAATATAACTAGGCATTTTGAACATGGACATAAAATAAATAGGGTAGGGATACCCTAAAGGGCAACAGTGAGGAGCTAAAGTTTTCCTGCATGACTCAAGAGAGAGCCTTTCCAACTAGCAAGCTTTCTCTGAATTCTCTCAAGGACAGAGTGCCAAAAATTAGGTGTGACTTCCTTGACAGTAAGGGGAAGGCCTAGGTAGACTGAGGGAAGTGAGGCACTAACATAGCCTAACACAACAATAACCCGAGTTTGCAAATTAGGAGAATAGTGGAAGAAATAGATTATACTCTTATTATAATTGATGCATTGACCAGAATAGGCCACATAAAGATTGAGGCACCCCTTCCATTTCCTAGCTTCAATCACCGAAGCTTTACCAAAAAGCATTGTATCATCCACAAATTGTTGGATGGACATATGAGCATGGGTGGATGCCGGTCTAACATCCAAGATGGAGCCCACCGACAACAAACAAGCCACATTCTTGCTCAGCACTTCAGCCACCATAATGAATAAATAAGGGGAGAGTGGGTCACCCTATCTGATTCCCCTTCTAGCCTCAAAGAACCCTTGGGACACTCCATTGACCAGGACAAAGTATTTCATTGTGGAGACACATTCCATAATGATTTTAATAACTTTTTGATTGAAGCCAAACTTACCAAGGACTTTGGGGAGGAAGTTCCATAGAACTTTATCGTAGGCTTTAGAAATATCAAGCTTGAAGGCCATGGTAGGGTTGTTATAGCGATCCATAGAATGAAGGATTTCATGGGTGGATAAAGTAGCATCCATAATATGCCGGCCAGGAACAAAACCTTTTTGACAGGGGCTAATTATTTTCTCGAGGGGTTTTAGCCTGTTCACTAAAATTTTGGAGAAGACTTTATAAACAGTATTGAAAAGACTAATAGGACGAAAATTGGACATGGTCAAAGGGTCCTTAGATTTAGGGACCAACGCAATGAAGGTGTGGTTTAGCTATTTGAGGAGTTTACTTGAGTTAAAGAAGTCTTTAGCAGCAAGGGTAAGATCCCCCCCGCACAATCTCCCAAAAGGTTTGGAAAAAAGCCGAGGGGAAACCATCCGGCCCAGGAGTTTTAAAGGCCCCCATACCAAACACAACAGAACAAACCTCCTCAGAAGTAACCTCCCTAAGAATAGAAGCATTATCCATATGGTCAACAGAGGCAGGGAGGGGTTCCAACAACAGATCCACCAACCCAGGGGTCGGAGCCTCAGGGAGAGAGTAAGCTTGCTAAAAGTGATGAGCAGCTAAAAGACCAATCTAAGCAGAGTTAGAAACTTCGATACCCGCCTCAATTTTCAATTTTTTAATCTAATTTCTTTTTCGATGTTTAAGAGCTGACACATGGAAGGAGGTATTCCGGTCTCCCTCAGCAAGCCACTAAATTTTGGACTTTGGCTTCCAGAAAACCTCTTCTTTCTTTAATATTTTCTCCCATTCCGCACGTTCCTCCTTCTCCTGCTGGCCCATTAGTAAGCTAATGTCACCCTCTTCCATTTTCTTTTGTAACTCACCAAGCTTATCTGCCACAACCCATTTTTGGTGGAACACATCACCAAACACACATTTATTCCACACTTTGACCATCTATTTGATATGTTTAAGCCTTTGAGAGAGTCTGACCATAGGGGAACCCTACACCGGGATATTCCATCAGACAACTACTTTATTTCGGAAATCCAAATGGGAATTCCACATGATTTCAAACCAAAAAGGGAAAGGACCAACAACAGAGTGATCCAAAGGGATTAGTAGCAGAGGATTGTGGTCTGAAACAGTCCTAGGGAGAGCCAACAAGTTGGCATTAAGGAGAGCAGTCCAATTGGGGGAGAAAAGGAAACGATCAAGGAAGACCTGGATTAGGTCAGCCCCAAGGCGGCCGTTTGACCAAGTAAACGCCTGGCCCTATAGGCCAATATCAACCAACCCAATACAATTCAGAAAGTCGGCCAAATCAGACATACTGTCAGAATAATCAATTAGACCCCCATTCTTCTCCGATGGGTAAAGGGGAGAGTTAAAATCCCCTGCCACCATCCATCGACCATCCTTATTAGTCAAAATCCAATTAGAAATCTCCAACCAAAGGGATTTCCTCGCATTCCTAATATTGGGAGCATAGACATTTATCAAGAACCAAGAGCCCCCAGCATTGGAGAACTTTATACCAAGACAGTTCCTGCATTGGAACAACTCAGAGCCATAGAATCGAAAAGGATTCCAGAGCACTTCTAGACCACTAGATGCCCCATCAGCATCACTACAAGAAAAGAGAGCATTTGGCCAAACATACTTGCCTATAGGATCAAAATTTGTTTTCTTCATCTTAGTTTCTTGGAGAAGTAGTATATCAACCTTATGTTCCAAAACATAATTCTTCAGAGCCAATTGCATATGGGGGTTGTTTAGCCCTCTCACATTCCAAGACATGACTTTTATTTAGAACTTTTCTTTGAGGACACTTCCAATGTCCTCTGCTTCCCTATCGCAAATCTTTTGTTGTCTCTTTGAGCCTAGTCGTTTACTGGTTGGGTCTACCCGGTTTAGATTCACCGCCCACATCCGCTTTCTTTTGTTTTCCTTTCTCCTTAGGAGTTGACTAGAACTCTTCTTCCGCATTTTGTGCCTAAGTTGTAACTATCTTCACCTCCTTTCCATGACTGGGTGAAACAACCTTCTCAACTTCATCCCGTATTTCACCATCCTCCATGCCAAATGGGATTAAGGCTGAGGATACCATTGAGGCTAGAACAAGGGGCTTAGAGGGAATCAAATTCTCATCAGTTGGAACTAAATCTGAAGGCAACACTGGGATCACTAGGTCAGTAGGCACAAGCTTAGCCGGTGACTCAATAATCTTTAGTAGATCTGATTCAAAGGGGAAACCATCCGAAGGGATCTTCGCTGATGGAGCACTGGGACAAGGGTCATGCCTTATCGAGGATTTACAATCCGTGATAAGGTGTCTCAATTTAGCACACTTTTGACAATTTAGCAAACAGGTTGAACCCATGAACCAAAGATAGAACCGAGCTTCACAGAATTGGGAAGTCTTGTTTACATCAATGTTAACACAAAAGCGAGCAAAGACTAACTTGGACATGGATTTAGTGATAGAGTCTGAGGTAATGAACTGACCAAGACAGTCCCCAATGCACCGAAAGATAGACTCCTCCCAATATTCTAGGGGAAGACTAGGAGTCGAATCCAAATAGGAGTTGACTTGCAGAGATTGACATCCAGATTAAAACCCGACTTCCAATGGCATAAGGACAACCCATGTTTCCCATAGACCCAGGGGCCCAACGAGAGAACACAAACCAAATCCACCTCAGCCGTAAACTTAAACAGGAAGAGACCACCCGCCATGGCACAGACACCAACACTACCCTTCAAGTGCCATTTCGCATCAACCCATCTTTGCACCATATCCACAGAGTGCCAGAAGGAGATAAACTTACCTACAACCGCCAACTCCATGGAAGAAGCTAATTTGTAGTTGGTAGCTTCCGGAATGGAGAACTAATTGCCAGAGACAGTAATCTCCGTAGAAAGACAATGGGGAGAACCTGTAGGGGACGGGTCTTTGTTAGTCAACACATCTTTCACACCCTTGGAAAACAAGGAAGCGTGGAGAATTGGCACCTCGAGATCAGGCAGAACAGGAATCACTGGATCCCCAAAAGTAGACAACACCGGGGAGGGCTCCAAAGACAGCGCCACATGTGCTGAAGGGAGAATCTGGACAGAAGGGGACAGAGGTGGGGGAGCGAGAGGTACCCCTGACGCACAGTCAACCATGCGTAGATACAATTCAAAATCTGGGAGTGGGAGAGAGGAGCGGGAGTATTGAATGTTACATGTAGACTTTGTCCAAGGTTATGAAAAACTACCTTATGAGATGTAAGGTGTAATTGTCATACAGTATGACACAAACTTCAAAATATAATTTGAAGGTTTACAACACTTGAAACATATTTATTTGTTATTAATCATGGAGATGTGTTTTCAAACATGTAATTGCCGAATGCTTAGTGGCAAATATTAAATAGCACAATTGCATTGATTTGAATAGTTTCTATGACTCATATTCATAGAATCAAACATGTGTTGTAGGGTTTATCTGATACTTATTACATCAAATCAAAGACGTTGCAATGAGATTACATCGCTTGCATGCATCCATTTATGCATCATATGATACGCATTTGGGAGTTGCATGAAATTGCAATCCATTGTGTTCTCATATGTGTTGCAATTGAGCATAATATGCTTGTGCATGTTGAAGTTGTGCAAAATGTGCTTGTCAATGCAAAAATGTGTCTATGCACATCAACATTGCTTGGTGGGAATATTTATGGTGTTACATTAAGTTTGGAAATGAGCATCATTGTGTGTACATTTATGTGGAAAGGCATTGCACATTTTGGTTGTATAATGCACATTTGTATTTAGGAGTTGCATGGCGTCCATGTGCATAGTGTTAATAGAGATATGCATATCGTTGTTGGATTCTTGCATAGAGTGATTGGGGTAACTTAGGTTTGTAAAAGTGTTCTTGTGCACATCAGAGTTGGTTAGAGTGCCTACATTTTGTGTTGCATTGGATTTGAATGTGAGAGTCAAGTTTACATGTCATGTATGTCATGTCAATGTGCATCATTGGTGTGATTATGTACATCAGCGTAACACTGGTTTGGACCATGGTTGTATGAGTACATTTGTATTTAGGATTCGGGTGGCATGCCCAAGGATGGTGGTTTGAGAGATGTGCATGTATCGATCAATTGATCCAAATCCTAGGTGGTCTAGGGGGTAATGCTCTAGATGTGTTCCTATATGTGTTGTAAGCATGCAAAAGCAATATGGAGTCAAGAGACTTGTACGCAAAGAATATGAGAAATGGAACAATGTCTATTATTAATGTGTGTTGTATACATGGCATACTCTTTGAGGGAGATGTATGGCTATGTATTTACTCATATCTATCCTATTTTTCTTATGTCTACCGAATTGTTTATGGTACATATGTACATTTATAGATTACATGTTCATGAAGACAAAGGCTGTCACATCCCACCCTAGTTTGCTAAACACAACTTTTTACTTTGAGTAAATTAATATTATGAATCTTATAATCTTGAAAGTCATTTATACTGTGATGGAGTTATGCAATGGTATGTCTATGCTTTCAATGGAATCATGACAGTATTTGATGCTATGAGTTGGATGAAAGGAATTTCTTTTCTATAAAAGCAAATGTTAATGTGAATGCAATATGGATATGCTATAATGTTTTCCAAGCTAACTACCATTGTTTTCATGAGTGATAGTGCAAGAATGATCCGAGCACCTCCAAAGTGAAAGAGGGGGAGTATCACTTGGGAGAAGGGTGACGTGAAACCTCTAGTAATGCCATCTAAGCTAGCAATGGTCAAGTATTGTTTGATAAACCTAATAAGTCTACGCCAACTTGAGTCAACTTGTCGTATTTAAACCAATACATGCATGCAAATGCATATTCATGTTTATATTTGTGTTATTCGATAAACATATTGGTGAGATAATTTCATTCAGCAATGAGGACAAGTTTCGACGTATCAATTGACGTCGTACTTCATGCAAAAGATGATCTTTTTTCTGAATAGTTATTACCATCATATTAAATGATTTTTTAAATCGGTTGATAAACTGTGGAGCTGATATTATAGCTCACTTCTTGTAAAAAGGAGCTCGATAATAAGTGTAATAGCTCCACTCCTAATAACAGAGCTCATAAGATATAATAGTTATGAAATTTTTTTGCATACTTTTTTTAAAAATCCATGTAGTGGTCGCAGCCTGTTATTTATTGATAGCGACCCAAGTATTAATACTTTCAATGTTAATTAAGCCATAAAGGCCGCAGGACTAAGTTACCGTGAGCGGCAATAATTCTATTGTTTGTCAAATGTTTAATAAGCCTTGTAAGCCTCAGATAGCCTTCAATAGTCGGAAAAAAGAATGCTTTTGAGACTTATGAACTGCCACGATGGAATTCTATTGCTTGTTAATAAGCCTTGTAAGGCCTTGGATAGCCTTCAATAGTCGGAAAAAAGAATGCTTTTGAGACTTATGAATTGCCACGATGGAAACCGTGTTAGATTCCATGTTGGCAATGGTTGGGTTGGCTAATGTTAATTCAACCTTGCTCCTTTTATATCGAATTACTCGATAAAGAGATTTAAAAATCAAGTAAAACCGATTTGATAACCGATTGTTCTAACCAACTTCTTGTTTTAACCATCGTTGTAATCTTGAGAGATGGTGGCTATTCTCCTAGGAAACCGATTTTAATAACTACTCTTAAAACCATTTCTTGTCGACCTTATCAGGTAAATTCGTGGGAGTTACGAGAAAAATCCTGAAGTAGCCGTTTGAGTAACTATCTTGTCTAGATCAAATCTGAACTTATAAATACGCCAATTGTGAATGGACGAGGGGTTGGCTAAAGTAAGGATAGAGGAAGCTATTTTGAATCAAGTCGACTCTTTTAAGTGCAGAAGAAAGGAAACGAGTTGAAACAGCACATAGAATTATTGCTCTTAGTAAAAGATATTGGGAGTAGACCGAGTAAGTTGAGTAGAATTGGAATTCTCTACTACCATAGTTGCAACGTAGTTGTGGGTGCAAGAAGAAGCCGCCTAAGGAAATCTTCATGGATTTGTGCATTCAATCAACACTCTACTCTCCTTTGAACTTATAAGTAGGCAAGTGTTGTGCTATTATTCCATCTGGTTTCTCCATAGCAATGCAAGTTTTAGAATGGTCTTTTCTTGTGTGCAATGTGAAAGAAGAATAATCTGTGTATCTTTGTGAAGAAATTATTGTATGTTGTTGAGTCGGATAGACTCAGTCTTAGTGTTTTTCTTTGAGAATCCTTGGAATGGCTGAAACTCACTTTTAAAGAAAACTAAATGTTGTAAATACTTTTCTGAATAATTCCTTGTTTTGGAAGATCTTGAATGTTTCTTAGAGCTTTCGAGACTCCTTGTTATTAGTCAACAGTTTCTGCCTAGAATAGGTACTAGTAGAGCTAATACTTCAGATGATCTCTAAACTTGATAGAATTCTACACTATACACTATCATGGAAGGATATTGAAATGGCATACCTTAAATACCTAAGTTACAATTAAACAAAGACTAACATACTTGGTATCAGAGAATTTAAGATCACTAATTTTCCAACTTAAAACAACATAACCACCAAATTCTTTTTATCGCAACTACTCTTAAAATAAATATGAGTTATAAAGTTAAGTTTTAATTGATGACATCACATTTACGATGTCATCTCATTGTTTATCTATTCTTGTTTCTTTTCCTCTTAGGGATCCCAAGACTATCAAGGTTTACATCAAAACCAAATAAATCCACAACAAATTATTTTTACTCACTATCTTAGCTATATTTGTATGCAAATTAGAGATCTTAAATGCTTTGATACCAAGTGTCATGCCCCAAATTTTCCAACTTAAAACAAACACAACTATCAAAAAATTTTGCTTGTAGTTACTACTAAAGTAGTTTGATTTCCCAAAGTTAAGGTAAAATTGATGATATCACATTTACGATGTCATCTTATCCATTTAACTTTCCTAGTGATTCTTATTTTAAAGGATTCTAGTTTTAACACTAACATTCGTTTATAGTTAAACCGAAGGAAAACAACGATTATTCTTTTAAATGGTTGAACTACTGGCAATCAAAAAATGTCTATCTTGCAACTACAATCATTCCTCTCATTTCACAATAAAAGAACTTAACATTGCATTATCAAACTTATCCATTGAGTTAAAGGAATTATCAGGAAAAGAAACTTTAAGTAAAAGAAAACTTTCTCAACATGCAACAAGATTCTAAAAACAACTTTAACAACAATCACATTTATTTTGTCACCTCAACAGCATGTAAATTTTTCCTCCTAAGATCAAGTTTTATAAACGAAAAACAGAAAAGATCACTTATTGGCAAATATAACAATTCTCACTTAAATAACCAAGATTGAATCAAGATTCATTTCTCATTGGAACTATTAAAATAGTAACTAGCATAGTTTAATGCTCAATCATGTTCCTTTAATTTAGCTTTGTAACTTGAATTACTTCTTCCGTTATTTTTTGTTTTGGCTAAAATCATATCTCTGTGATTGTTGATCACCTACATTGTAATCTATATATTCTTTGCTTAAGTAATATATCATGAGAGAATTTTACCAACAAGAACAACTCTCAAATCCCTTTAATTTCCTTGGAAATCTTGCCTACTCAATTCGGAAAGATACATATTCCATTTCAAATCGTCTTCAATAATGGATACATTATTATGTTTTTTGTGGGTTGCATCTATTTGACGTAAATTTTTTTCTACATTCTTAATTCTCAACTCATTACTCCTTGTCTATGTTGAATGTGCTAAATAGTTATTATTGGACTTAACATGTATAAAAATGTTCTTTCCAAGGATTATAAGGAGACATTGGCTTCACACACAACTATATATATTGGCCTCATTTACACCAATTGAAGTATCCACCTCTTTTATGCAACCCCATTGCTATTGCCATTTTCCTATAAATAAACATACATAATTTACCCTGTACACGTCTTTGTTGTGTTTATCATAACGATTTCTTTATTGCTAAAGACTTTACTAATTAGTTAATCCCTATGCTTGCGCTACCTATACCTTGCACGTTTAATTTTAGCTTGACATCGATATTTCACTCTAGTCGCCTAGATGAACAATTCCATTCTCTATTAGGTTGGTAACTAATTCTGGCAACTAAAAAGTAACCAACAATCTCTTGAATCGAATAGCAAGATGCAAAACTAGATCGGTATATGTTCTACACTTGTGTCGACCTACTCAATTGCCCAAACCATCCCATTGGCTTGTAGTATGAATGACAAAGATTCAAGATTCAGAGACGTTGAAATGCAGAGGAAGGGCTATGCTTTGATGGTTGGCCGAATGTGAAATAAGGTTGGTCATTCTGCTCATTATCGCTAGTCGGCACACGGGAGTGGAAGGATATTTGCTAGAAGGAACTCGGTTCCAAAAAGAAGGGAAGACAGATTAGTGGAAAGGACGCACAAAGAATAGAAGAATAGAGTGGCAATGGTAACACAGGAACGTTCCACCTTGACAATCGTGACTCACTCGTGGCCTCTCATGAATGATCTCAGTTGTTGCATAAATAATTTTATGGTTCACCAAACAAGAGTCGCTTACCCTCCCCAGTCTTAACAAAAGAATCCATTCATTGTAACGGCAACATACTTGATTAAAATATCAAGAAACTACATTGAATGCACAATGTTTAGATGACTTGTCTTTTTTCGATTAATGGATTCTTTAATACTAACACAGATTATACTCAACAACAACGATTCTAATGAATTCTTTGTTCTACCAAATTGATCGACATTTTCAAAATATCACGGTTTTTTATTTTTATTATTATTATTTGCAAGTTACATTATGTTTAATCAAACCCCTTCTATAATTTGACACAACCTGCCACAATATAAAGACATAAATATGAATTACTTTCCAAATTTTCTCTCCTCAAACACAATAACGTAATTTCAAATTGTTTAACCATATATGCCGCAAGAAAACACTGAGTTGACAATCCTATTACATCTTTTGAATGGTTTAAAAAAACTATATTAATGCATTTCAAATAATTTTTAAATTAGTGGTTATTCGAAATAGATATTGTCCTATTACCATTCCTTATACATTTAAGGATTGATAGAAAACAGTAAATTTACATTACACATAAAATTTCGTCTCCCTTACTATGAAACGATACTGATCTATTCCTATCTTTAAGACTTACATAATGATAAAATTACAACTTAAGCATTTCATATAAGATTTGCAATATGGATTACACTTGATACATTAGGAAACAAAAAGTCTAAATTCTTACAATTAAAATTTATTCAAACAAATAGCATTGCACTTTAATATAGGTACTTCTTTTACATCTCTTTTTAAATAAGAACATAGATATATGAAATGATACGCTATAACCTTCATGAAATTTTCTTTTCAGGACCAATTGCAAGTTAAATATATAAGTGTAGAGTATAATGTAAAGATTCATGGCACAAAAAAACTTTTCTTAAATTACAATTTATGCATTACGACTTGTCATAGAATTCTACATCTTGAAGTATAATATATAAGGCCAAATAAAACAACTTTTCTTGTTTTCAATACAATGATTCTTTTCTTTTCAATTAAGTTGCACAATTTTCACATCTTAAAAAAATCCTTCCAAATGACCTGAAAAGAATGAAAAGAAAAACACAATATACCAATTGACTCTCCACCCAACCGTAGGGTTGTAAAACAATCCACCCCCGAATATGGGGTAATTATTTAACCACAAGTACTATTTCAACATAAAACAAAACCACTTTTAATACATAACACTTCACATATACATAAAACAACCCTCACATCAATACATTTCCAAACGCACAAAACACAACTCTATCACATTGGTCTGCCATAAGGGAAAACCTCTTAGGAGGAGCAGGAACTCGACTAGACATGAGAAGAATAAATATGTATACATCAAATCACATCTCCATAATAATGTTCTACGAAATTTCTATACCAACACCTCAACACCACACTAATGCCACAAACCTAAAATTAACCCAACACCTTATTCCTCCCAACCACACAACTGTGAATAAACAATGAGATACTCATATCTCACAAATGCAAGGGTACTCAGACCCTCGATAATGGCCATTACTTGAACGGAATACTCTTATCCCAAAATGAAAAACCCCAATGTGAAGGAACTACTCCCCCTCAAAGTCTTGCATGTGAAAGACCAATGCTCATATATACAAGAGGGGGTCACCTCCCCTATAAAGAACACACAAACAACCCAAGACAACAAAAAAATCATAAAATATAACACATTCAACCCTTTCAATCAAATCTTCCACAAGCAAATCTACATACAAATATTCTTGCAAAGAGTTAAGAGAATGAAATACCTCAATATGCTATAATCCCTCCTCTTCTCCTCCTAAGAACTCCCAAAAACATAATCAAACAAACAAAAGACAAAATAAGCAAGATAACCCTCTCCTCTTCATAAGAAAGAGGTTTTAAAGAAAAGAGAGAAATAATTCCCTCACATATCCACCTCCAACCACTTAACCAACCTCCCTTTTTCGTTACCCTTATGAATGGAAACAAAATAAAGGTAAAAACACTTTTTAAAATATTTCAAATAACAAAAATAACCTTCCCATCTATACCTTTAGGTCCTAGACCAACTTTTAGCACACAAAACACACCTTAAACCCTTCTAAACACACTTTAAAATTTATTTTTTTATTTTTTTTAAATTTGAAATTCAAAACTCGCATAAAACATAATCACACAACACATGATGCACACCACACTTGAAAACCATATAACTCAACATAAAAAATCAGTAATCCATAAGATCCTATGCCAAAGTCTCATTTCATACAACTCAAAGTGGCTAAGTGAATCTCCCCAATTCTATCGGTATTAAAAATCCCTGTATGCTCAACAAAATGTGTCAATATATATATGAAATAAAATACATTGTTTTGCATATCAACACAAATCAAATAATTTAACACAAAATATCATATATGATTCTTCATTTTAAAATGAACTAATCAAATAACAATATCAAAATTATTATATGCACACTATAAAAATATAACGTCCATCAATATCGCTCATAGAATATAAAAGTGCATCATCATCATCATCATAAATATCGTGAGTATCAAAATGTATCAAATGTATCTGGCGCATTAATTATCATAAACAAAACATGAGTCCATAAGTAGGGATCTCACATCGTCCCCCCTTAGAATTAGACTTCCTCTTGAAAGTCCTCGAATAAAGGAGGCTATAAGACTTCATATAGGAAGCCTCCTCTCAGATAGCTACAACCTCGTCATACTTGTTTCACTGGTCCCTGAACTGTTCCAGCTCTCACCGTCAAAGAGTCAAAATCCACTGCTCTAGAATACGTATTGGCTCCATGGCCAACTGTTCGTCCTCCTCCACTTATAAACTATCCCAATTCAAAACATGATAAATATCATGTATGTATCTCCGTAAAATAGAAATGTGGAATACATCATGTACATGAGACAAACTAGGCGGAAATGCTAAGTGGTAAGCAATAGGATTGACTCTCTTTAACACCTCGAACAGGCCAACAAAACGAAGGGCCAACTTGGAACCTTTTTCGTAATGGATCGGTTGTATGGTCGCACCCTCAAGAAAACCTTATCACCTACAGAAAAACTCCAATCATCCCTCTTGGCATCTACATACTTCTTTTATTAGTCCTATGCCTTCTGCAACTACTATTGGATCAACATCACATACACCACACGCTTAGGAAATGAGGGTTGAATGTTAGTTCAAAAAATGGAGCAACAAATTATATTGATCCGATAGAGATTGTAGGAGGCACATGATTGATCCAGGTGAATATTAGAACTCTAAAAATTAAACTATTTTGGATGTCCTCGAAATCAACACCATGTTGAAGTGCTCGAGAAACTGGACTCAACGCAACTTGAATGGGTGAAAAAGGAGTTCATACGTCTGAATTATGGCTGATCAAAGTTAGGTCAAATTAAGTGCAAAGGCCTGTTAGAAGACGAAAAATTTGACCAACATGGAATCAATTGAAAATGACGTCAATTCAAAGAGCTTGATAACATGAACCCAACAATGTTCGTTTTGTCGAAATCTGAGCTCGTACGCGAAATATATTGCAAGTCAAACTTCACAGTTGACCATGTTGATCAAAAGGTATAGTTGATGACGTTAGCATGATGTCAGAGTGTTGACGTGCTAGCTTCGTATTGTATGGACATGACGTGAACCAATCCTGACGTGATATGTGGCAGTTGACAGGGCAAGTGACGTCATCCGTACGAACCAATTACGGACTAACAAGTGGCCTCTATACAGTGACGTGGCAAGCTGATGAGGCGATGACATGGCATGGTGGGGTGACATGTCTCAACGACTGTTCGGTTGACTGGACAAAGTTGACGAATCAAAAGCTGCCACGTGGCACATCAATTGGGTGCCATATGGCGCCCTCTCCCTCCTTCGACAATGTTCGTTGTTTGATAAAAATTAGTGATCGAGGGTTGAACCCCCGACCTCGGCATTACAAGTCGCCGTTGGCACTGTTGCACCCGCAGAGGTGTTTGTTACTCACAAAGGACGACATTTGTTTTTGTTTCAATACCGTTGAAAGTTGGCTATTAAAATCCAACGGCGGGGGTTGAACCCCCGATCGTCGACTTATAAAAAGGAGAAGGCAACAATGCACCGTCGATGCGGTTTAAAATATATGTCGCATGTGTTTGTAATAACCCATAGTGAAGCTCGAATCTCCCATTTTAATATATGCACCTTATTTTTCAAAGTAAATAAAGAATATCCCTAACTAAAATATAACGCCCGGGAATGCTAATGTTAAAGAGCCTAAATAATTTAGGGAGATATTTAAAAGATTTAATAAGGATACGTATTGTAAAAGGGGATTTTTTGAAATATCTTGGATGTAAATAAGAGATTTTAAAGATTATGGGGATTTTATTGTTTTACCCCCATATAACAAACTTTCTTGTATAAAAAGGGGAGAGTTTGGCCTTTTAAGGCATGAGATTTTTGCAGGAAGATTTGGGAGAAAAATTGTAGGCTTAGTTCATGTCTCAAAACTTTGTAGGAGTTTTGAGAGAACTATGTAAAAGTTTGTTTTGTGAAGAATTTATCCTTTTGATATCTGGAGTAAAGTCATTAGTGTAAGGTGTCTTCTTGAATCCTTAATTAAGGAAAATGTGGTTTTTATGGAAACATTTGTGAGAAGGCTCAAACATCTTGCATAAAAAAGAATAAAACGATTCGTGTTCAAATGGATTCAGAGACGTGGACAGAGTCTGGTGAACTTCGTTATCAATCTCCCTTTCTTTCTTGCTATATGGTTTTATTACCTTCTGTGATGTTCATGTATTTTATTTGTTCATTGGATTTACTAATTCACATGCAAACACGTTAGTAAAAGATTTTGTTATAAATTTGATTTAAGTTGTAATTAAAATATTTTAAACACTGATTTCAAATCAATTTTGGTATCAGAGTCGGTTTAACAAGTTTTGTGGGAGTGAATGTTAGTAAGTTTGCTAGTTTAATCAGTTTGCTAAATTTTTGAATCTGTGTGCAAACTTGACAAGTGAACATATTAAAACAAAAATGGTATTGGAGAAAGGAGAATTTTCAAAGGTGACAATGTCTGCATTCATGATAGATGATTTCTTTGCTATGAAGAGGATGATCGAAGCACTCCATCCAGATAAGTCCAAAACGCTTCAGAAACTCGAGGAAGCCAATTAGTGTCTCGAAAGGGAAAATGTTAGGTTGTGGAGTCACCTCGAAGACTTGGGAAACAAGAAGAAAAAGTTACATCTGATATTGCAGTGTTGTGAATGAACAAATGGGAGAAAGTTTGAATTGCAAAGAGTCCTTAGATTGAAGATCCTAACATCTGCATATTTTGTCCACACTCAAAGGATTCCTCATATGTGCCCCTTACACAACCTAATAGTTTGGAGGCTTCATTTGCATCAGTTCAGAATGAAACATCGACAAATGTTCAAAAGTTTGATCAAGCAATAGAGAAGGTAATAAAAGAAAATAATTTCTTCATTCAATCATGATCATACTTTTGCAGCCTTTGAAAAACATACTAAGGGGATCGATATGAAGTTGCTGATGAAGATGGCCTACAGTGGGAAAAGCCTTAGAATTTATAAGCAAGACATAGTTAGTCCTATGAAGGCTGTAGAACGACCTTGTTATACCAGACTGGGTTATGATAGTGAAGAGAGTGGAAAACATTTCAAAACCATATTTGTAAGAAATCAAGTTGAAGGTGAACCGCACTATGGTGACTTTAAACCATCTCCTAGAAAAGAAGCACCTAATAAATGACAGTTAATGGCAGATCACCTGACAGAGGCAAAATTGGTTCTCCTATCTTTCAGGTTTTGTCCCCAACTGTTGAAGGTGATCTGTCGTAGATTGTCCTCCATCAGGTGCATATTTTCCAGAAGATGATTTGAAGTCACCATAGTGTGATTCATCTTTAACTTGACCTCTCACAAATATGGTCCTGGAACATTCTCCACTCTCTTCATTATCATAACCCAATCCGGTATAACGAGGTCGTTCTATCGCCTTTATGAAACTAGCTATGTCTTGACCATGAATTCCAAAGTCTTTTCCACTATAACCCATCTTCGTCAATAGCTTCATATCGATCCCTTTAGTTTGTTTTTCAAAGGCTACAAAACTATGATCATGATTGAAAAAAAGAAAATTACTTATTTTATTACCTTCTCTATTGTTTGATCAACCTCCTGAATGTTTGTCGATGGCTTCTTCTAAGCTGATGCAGATGAAGTCTCCAAACTATCAGGTTGTGTGAAGGGCACATATGAGAAATTCTCTAAGTGTGGGAAAAAGGTGCAGATGCTAGGATCTTCAATCTGAAAAAGGCTCTTTGCAACTATACTTTCTCTTATCTGTTCCTCCATAACACTCTGCAACATCAGATGTAACTTACTCTTCTCATTTTTCAAGTCTTCGAGGTGACTCCTCAATTCAACATTTTCCCTTTGAAGACGTTAATTGGCTTCCTCGAGTTCCTGAAGCCTCTCGAACTTATCCCGATAGAGTGTTTCGATCATCCTCTTTATAGCAAATAAATCACCTATCATAGATGCATACATTGTCACCATTGAAGATTTTTGCTTTCTCTGCTGCCATCTTTGTTTTAATATGTTCACCTGTAAAACTTGCACATAGACTCAAAAAACTGACAAATTGTTTAAACTAGCAAACTTATTAACATTCACTCTCGTAAAACTTGTCAAACTGACTTTGATACCAAAATTGATATGAAATCAATGCTTAGATATTGTTATAAATTTGATTCAAAGTATAAAAAATCTAAGCACTGATTTCAAATCAATTTTGATATCAAAGTTAGTTTGACAAATTTTGCAGAATGAATGTTAGTAATTTTGCTAGTTTAATCAGTTTGTTAGCTTTTTTAATCTGTGTGCAAACTTGACATGTGAACATATTAAAACAAAGATGACATCGGAAAAAAGGAAAATCTTCAAAGGTGACAATGTCTGCATCCATCATGGATAAGTTTTTTGCTATGAAGAGAATAATCGAAACACTCTATCGAGATAAGTCCAAGAGGCTTTAGGAATTCGAAGAAGCCAATAGGCGTTTTCTAAAAGGAAAATGTTGAGTTGAGGAGTCACCTGTAAGACTTGGAAGACGAAAAGAGAAACTTACATATGATATTGCAGAGTGTTGTGGAGGAATAGATAGAAAAAAGTTTGGGTTGCAAAGAGCCCTCCTTAGATTGAAGATCCTGACATCTGCACATTTTGACCACACTCAGACGATTTCTCATATGTGCCCTTTACACAGCATAATAGTTTGAAGGCTTCATCTGCATCAACTTACAATGAATTATCGACAAATGTTCAAAAGGTTGATCAAGCAATAGAGAAGGTATTAAAATAAATAATTCCTTCTTTCAATCATGATCATACTTTTGCAGCCTTTGAAAAACGTACTAAGGGGATCGATATGAAGTTGCTGAAGAAGATGGGCTACAGTGGGAAAGACCCTAAAATTCATGGGCAAGACATAGCTAGTCCCATAAACGGTAGAATGACCTCATTATATCAGACTGCATTATGATAGTGTAGAGAGTGAAGAACATTTCAGGACCATATTTGTGAGAGGTCAAGTTGAAGATGAACCGCACCATGATGACTTCAAATCATCTCATGGAAAAGATACATCTGATGGAGCAATATTTATGGCAGATCACCTTCAACAGTTGGGGAAAAAACCTGACAGAGGCAAAATTGGTTCTCCTATCTGTTAGGTTTTGTCCCCAACTGTTGAATGTGATCTGTCGTAGACTGTCCTCCATCAGGTGCATATTTTCTAGAATATAATTTGAAGTAATTATAGTGAGATTCACCTTCAACTTGACATCTCACAAATATGGTCCTAGAATATTCTCCACTATCCTCACTATCATAACACAGTTCGGTATAACGAAATTGTTCTACCACCTTTATGAGACTAACTAAGACTTGACCATGAATTCAAAAGTATTTCCCACTGTACCCCATCTTCTTCAACAGCTTCATATCGATCCCCTTAGTTTTTTTATCAAAAGTTGCAAAAGTATGATCATGATTGAAAAAAATAATTATTTCTTTTATTATATTCTCTATTGTTTAATCAACCTCATGAATGTTTGTTGATAATTTTTTCTGAGCTAATGTAGATGAAGCCTCCAAACTATTAGGCTGTGTAAAGGGCACACATGAGAAATATTCTGAGTGTGGACAAAATGTGCAGATGTTAGGATCTTCAATCTAAGGAGGGCTCTTTGCAACCGAAATTTCTCTCATTTGTTCCTCCACAACACTCTGCAACATCAAATATAACTTCTTCTTCTTGTTTTTTCTCGAATTCCTAAATCCTCTCGGACTTATCCCAATAGAATGTTTCGATCATCCTTTTCATAGCAAAAAAATGACCCATCATGATTGCAAACGTTATCACTTTTGAAGATTCTTTTTTCTCCGATGCCATCTTTGTTTTAATATGTTCACCTGTCAAACTTGCACACAGACTCAAAAAGCTAGCAAACTGATTAAATTAGCAAACTTACTAACATTCACTTCCACAAAACTTGTCAAATTGACTCTGATACCAAAATTGATTTGAAATCAGTGCTTAGATCTTTTACTGTCAGTAAAAGATCTTGTTATAAATTTGATTCAAAGTGTAAAAGACTTAAACACTGATTTCAGATCAATTTTGGTATTAGAATCAATTTAACAAGTTTTTGTAGAAATGAATGTTAGTAAGTTTGCTAATTTTTTGAGTCTATGTGCAAGTTTGACAGGTGAACATATTAAAACAAAGATGGCATTGGAGAATCTTTAAAAGTGACAATGTCTGCATCCGTGATGGATGATTTATTTGCTATGAAGAGGATGATTGAAGCATTCTATTGAGATAAGTCCAAAAGACTTTAGGAACTCAAAGAAGCCAATCAGCGTCTCCAGAGGGAAAATACTGAGTTGAAGAGTCACCTCGAAAACTTGAAAGATGAGAAGAAGTTACATTTGATGTTGCAGAGTGTTGTGGAAGAACAGATGGGATAAAGTTCGGGTTGCAAAAAACCCTCCTCAGATTGAAGATCGTGACATCTGCACCTTTTTCCCACTCAAAGGATTCATCATATGTGCCCCTTACACAACTTAATAGTTTGGAGACTTCATCTACATCACCTTAGAATAAACCATCGACAAATGTTCAAGAGGTTGATCAAGCAATAGAGAAGGTAATAAAAGAAATAATTCTTTCTTTCAATCATGATCATACTTTTGCAGCATTTGAAAAACATACTAAAGGGATCGATATGAAGTTGCTGATGAAGATGGCCTACAATGGGAAAAGCCTTAAAATTTATAGGCAAGACATAGCTTGTCCCATGAAGGCTGTAGAACGACCTCATTATATCAGACTAGGTTATGATAGTGAAGAGAGTGGAGAACATTTCAAAACCATATTTGTGAGAGGTCAATTTGAAGGTGAACCGCACTATGGTGATTTCAAATCATCTCCTAGAAAAAATGCACCTGATGGACGATAGTTTATTGCAGATCACCTTCAATAGTTGGGGACAACCTAACATAGACAAAATTGGTTCTATCTTTCAGGTTTTGTACCCAACTATTGAAAGTGATCTGTCGTAAACTGTCTTCCATAAGGTGCATATTTTCCAGAAGATGATTTGAAGTCACCATAGTGTGGTTCACCTTCAATTTGACCTCTCACAAATATGGTCCTGGAACATTCTCCACTCTCTTCACTATCATAACCCAATCTGGTATAACAAGGTCGTTCTACCGCCTTTATGGGACTAGCTATGTCTTTTCCATGAATTTCATAGTCTTTCCCACTGTAGCCCATCTTCGTCAACAGCTTCATACCGATCCCTTTAGTTTATTTTTCAAAGGCTACAAAAATATGATTATGATTGAAAAAATGAATTATTTATTTTATTACCTTCTCTATTGTTTAATCAACCTCCTGAACGTTTGTTGATGGCTTCTTCTAAATTGATGCAAATGAAACCTCCAAATTCTTAGGTTGTATAAAGGGCACATATGAGGAATGCTCTGAGTGTAGGAAAAATGTGCAGATGTCAGCATCTTCAATATGAGGAAAGGTTCTTTGCAACTGAACTCTCTCTCATCTGTTTGTCCACAGCACTCTGCAACATCAAATGTAACTTCCCCTTTTCATCTTCCAAGTCTTCGAGACGATTCTTCAACTCAACACTTTCCCTTTAGAGACGCTAATTGGCTTCCTCGAGTTCCTAAAGTCTCTTCGAATTTATCCTGATGAAGCGTTTCGATCATCCTGTTCATAACAAAGAAATCACTCATCACGGTTGCAAACATTGTCACTTTTGAAGATTCTTCTTTCTTTGATGCCATCTTTGTTTTAATATGTTCTCCTGTCAAGATTGCACATTGATTCAAAAAACTAGCAAATTGATTAAACTAGAAAACTTACTTTCACTCCCGCAAAACTTGTCAAACTGACTCTAATACCAAAATTGATCAAAAATTAGTGCTTAGAATTTTCTAATTACACCTTGAATCAAATTTATAATAAAATCTATTATTGACGTATTTGCGTGTGAATTAGTAAACCCAATGAACAAATAAAACACATGAACATCAAAAAATCTAATAAAACCATATAGCAAAAGAGAGGAAAATTGATAACAAAGTTCACCAAACTCTGACTACATCTCTAAATCCGTTTGAACATGAATCGTTTTATTCATTTTTATGCAAAATGTTGGGACATTCTGACAAGTGTTTCCATAAATGTCACATTCTCGTTGACCAAGGATTCAAGAAGACACCTTACACTAATGACCTTACTCCAAACATCAGAAGGATAAATTCCTCACAAAGCAAGTTTTTACATAGTTCTCTCAAAACTCCTACAAAGTTTTGAAACTTGAACTAAGTCTACAATTCTTCTCCCAAGTCTTCTTGCAAAAATCTCATACTTTGAAAAACCAAACTCTCATATTTTTATACAAAAAAGTTTGCTATACGGGGGTAAAACAAAAAAATCCTCAGAATCTTCAAAATCTCCTATTTACATCTAAGATATTTTAAAAATATCTCTTTTTACAATACATTTCCTTATTAAATCTTTTAAGTATCTTCCTAAATTATTTAGGCCCTTTAACATTACCATTTTCAGACTTACAAATCTCAGGGAGATTATATTTTAGTTAGGGATATTATTTATTTACTTTTAAAAAAAAGTGCATGTTAAAATAAAATATTTCGGCTTCACTATGGGTTATTACAAACCCATGCCACATATTTTAAACCACATCAATGGTGCATTGGTGTTTTCTCCATTTTATAAGCCAGGGGTCGGGGGTTCAACCCCCGCCGCTGGCTTTCAATAGCCAACTTTCAATGGTATTGAAACAAAAACAAATGTCGTCCTTTATGAATAATGGACACCTCCGTGGGTGCAATGGTGTCGGTGGCGGCAGGTAATGCGGAGGTCGGGGGCTCAACCCCCGACCACTAATTTTTATCAAACAATGAATAGAGTTGGAGGAGGGAGAGGGCACCATGTGGCACCTAATCAATGTGCCACGTGGCAACTTTTGTCAACTTCGTCCAGTCAGCCGGCCAGTCATCGACACACGTCACCCGACCATGCCACGTCGTCACCTTGTCAACTCACCACGTCATTGTATAGATGTCACGTGTCAGTTTGTGATTAGTCCGTACAGATGACGTCACTTGTCTTGTCGACTGCCACGTGTCACACCAAGATTAGTTCACATCATGTTCGTACAGTACAGGCCTACCACATTAGCATGCTAACATTATCAACTGTACCTTCTAGTCAACATGGTCAATTGTAAAGTTTGACTTGCAATATCTTTCGTGTACGAGCTCGAATTTCGACGAAATAAACGTTGTTGGGTTCGTGTCGTCGAACTCTTTGAATTGACGTCACTTCCGACTGATTTCAAGTCGGTCAAATTTTTCGCCTTCTGGCGGGCCTCTACACCTGGTTTGATCGAACTTTGACTGGCCATAACTCAGACATATGAACTCCTTTTTCACCCGTTCAAATTGCGTTGAGTCTAGTTTCCCGAGAACTTCGACATGGTGTTGATTTTGTGCACATCTGCAACAATTCAATTTTTAGGGTTCTAAGATCCACTTGGATCAATTATAGAAGAAATATGCAAAGGCCAATAGGGTTGATAGGAGTTTTTTGATAGATGACAGTTTTTTTTTAGTGTGACCGCATAAGAGCCTGATTCATTATAGAAAAGGTTCCAAATTAGCCCCTCATTTTGTTGGGTTGTTTGAGGTGTTGGAATAAGTGGGTCTCATTGCTTATCGTCTAGCACTGCCACCTAACTTGTCTCGAGTGTACAATATTTTCAACATTTTTGTTTTTCAGAGATATATATATGATGCTTCTCACATTTTTGATTGGGATGGTTTATAGGTGGAGGAAGACGAACAATTTGCCATAGAGCCAATACATATTCTGGGGCGACGGACTTTGATTCTTCGAGGGCGAGAGTTGGAACAAGTCAAAGTCCAATGGGACGAGTATGACAAGGTTACAACTATCTGGGAAGAGGTCCTTATACCCTCATTTATTTAAAAACTTCTAAGAAAAAGTCTAATTCTAGGGAGGAAGGATGTGAAACCCCTACTTGTATACTCATGTTTGGTTTATGATAGTTAATGCATCAGATACATTTGATACATTTTGATATTCATAGTATTTATGATGATGATGACGCACTTTCATATTTTATAAGTGATATTGATGAATATTATGTTTTTATAATGTGCATGTAAAAATCTTAATATGGTTATTTGATTAGTGTGTTTTAAAATGAAAAATCATGATATTGTGTTAAATTACTTAATTTGTGTTTATATGCAAAATGATGTATTTTAGTTAATTTATATATATGTGTATATGTCTATCATACTGACACATCTTGTTGAGTGTACGTGGATTTTTAATACCGATGAAATTGAGATGATTCATTTAACCACTTTGAATTGTGTGAAATAAAACCTTGACATAGAACCATATGGGTTATTGATTTTTATGTTGAGTTATATGGTTTTCAAGTGTGGTGTGCATTATGTGTTGTATGATTATGTTTTATGTGAGTTTTTTAATTTCAAATTTTAGAAGAAATAAAAAAAAAACAAAACAAAACAAAACAAAAAAAATTAAATTGTGTTTATAAGGGTTTAAGGTGTGTTTTGTGTGCTAAAAGTTGGCTTAGGATCTAAAAATATAGGTAAAAAGATTATTTTTATTATTTGAAATCTTTTAGAATATATTTTTTACCTTTATTGTGTCCCCACTCAGAAGAGTGACGACAAAATAAGGTTGATTAAATGGTTGGAAGTGGTTATGTGAGGAAGTTATTTCTCATTTTTCTTTAAAACATCTTCCTTATGAAAAGGAGGTTACCTTGCTTATTTTGCCTTTTATTTTTTTGATTTTATTTTTGGGAGTTCTTGGGAAAAAAAAAAGAAAAAATTTACCATTATTGGAATTATAACATATTGAGGTATTTCTTTTTCTTGACTCTTCGCAAGAATATTTGTATATAGATTTGTTTGTGGAAGATTTCATTGGAAATGTTGAATGTGTTGTATTTTATGGTGACTATTGTTGTGTTGGATTGTTGTTTGTGTGTTTTTTGTAGGGAAGATGACCCCCTCTTGTATAGAGGAATCTTGGTCCTCTTGTATGAGTGACCTTAGATGAATGTCACCAATGTAGAGAAGCGGATTCCACTCTGTTTCAGAGGGAATTAACAAATCATGCAAATAAAAGTCACATAAAGAATTTTTCAGCCAACTAGGTGCTACTTGATATGCATCATAAAATTCCTTAGCTGTGTGAATGACAGGGTCTAAATTTCTTGAAATTGCTCTTTAAGGCACATAGCATATACCCTAAGTGGTGGTCTACATTCCATAATTTTACTAGTTATCTTCACCATTTCATCCATTTTTTCTTTTCATTTATTTTCATTTCTTGTTTTTGTCTTTCAATTTCCCTTTTCAATTTCTTTTTTTCTTCTTCCCAAAGACTTTGTTTAATTTCAGTTCTAGCTAAATGGCGGAAACTCAAAGTTTGAAATGTAACAGGCCTCCATGTAGTCCTAAGATATTCCAAATATTCAATCAACAATGTCCTTTTATAAACAACCAATGCTCGACAAGTTTCAGGGGGTAATGGGGTTTCATTGGACACTTCAAATTGTTCAAGCTGTTATTCCTCTTGCTACAAGATGGACTCCTGTTGCTGCTCAGGAGGAGATTGTGTTTCTTCTGAAACTTTTCTAACTGCTTCAACCAAGTCATCAAGACTTGGCATCCCCCTTTCATTACCACTACCATGTTGTGCTTCTTCAACTTCCACTTTCTCAGTTTGCAGGACTAAGTGTTGCAGGAGCAGATGATTCTTGCTCTGCTTCCCTACTTGTAGATTCTACTCTTTTTTTCTTTTTCTTGTGCTGTGCAGGGAGTGCTCTAGGAGGCTCTGGAGGTTGCAGACCCTTCTGGACAACAATTTTTTCCATGAAAGGGGTGATACATCCCTCAGGGAACGCTCGATCAAGAATTTAATGAGGGCATGATGGGCGATAGAGTTGTCCCTACCCCTCTTGGTTTCATGGGCACAATGTTTCAAAAGGTTTAACAAAAAAATTGGAACATTGACAGCTAAACCGTGCCTCATATGACTCAATAGTTTAAAATGATAGGAATGCAGATAGGAAAAAAACGTCCCTCACAAGTCAAGTACCTGATTATGAAGGTGGCATAATCCGTGTATGGAGAAGGCAGTGACACTCGTTTGCATCCTTGTTTGGAAACCTCCAAGGGTCCCCTGTAGCAGTTTCTCCTGCAACAACGCCTGTTGCCACTGCAGTTTCACTATCATCTTCTCCTGTTGAGTCTGAATCCTCTAGGCAGGTTAGAAAGAGGAAAGCCACGAAAGTGTCTCCTGTAGCTGTTACTTTAGAAACATTTCCAAAAAGAGTTTCATCAAGGAAACAGCGTAAAGTTACCTCAACCTCCGTTCAACCTGAAATTATAGTAATTCCTGAGGAATTTGAAGAATTCAGTCATGATGTTTTTCAGAATGTATCTGAGAATGTTCCACAAAGTCCATTTGTTATTCCTGGGGAAGTGCAAACTGAGACAGTGGAAGTTGAAGAAGCACAACATGGTAGTGGTAATGAAAGGGGGATGTCAAGTCTTGATGACTTGGTTGAAGCAATTAGGCAAGTTTTAGAAGAAACACAATCTCCTCCTGAGCAGCAATAGGAGTCCATCCTGTAGCAAGAGGAATAACAGCTTGAACAATTTGAAGTGTCCAATGAAACCCCATTACCCCCTGAAACTTGTCGAGCATTGGTTATTTATAAAAGGACATTGTTGATTGAATATTTGGAATATCTTAGCACTACATGGAGGCTTGTTACATTTCAAACTTTGAGTTTGCGCCATTTAGCTAGAACTGAAATTCAACAAAGTCTTTGGGAAGAAGAAAAAAAGAAATTGAAAAGGGAAATTGAAAGACAAAAACAAGAAATTCAAAAAATGAAAAGAGAAAATGGATGAAATGGTGAAGATAACTAGTAAAATTATGGAATGTAGACCACCACTTAGGGTATATGCTATGTGCCTTAAAGAGCAATTTCTTTGGTTCCAATTGACAAGCATTTCAAAAAAATTAGACCTTGTCATTCACACAGCTAAGGAATTTTATGATGCATATCAAGTAGCACCCAGTTGGCTGAAAAATTCTTTATGTGACTTTTATTTGCATGATTTGTTAATTCCCTCTGAAACAGAGTGGAATCTGCTTCTCTACATTGGTGAAATTCATCTGAGGTCACTCATGTCTTGGGCGGCTTACTACCCTTACTCTTATTGGTGATGGTTGTTTTAACTCTTTGATTAAAGGCTTTTTATCTAAAATCGAGTAGTATCCTGTAGCAACACATTTCTATATTCCTACAGCTTAACATCTCTGTGTCTGTATTAATTGCCCTGTTTGACCTCCCGAATGACTGATATTATGCATGTGGTTTTTGGATAATGAAATGAATTTAATATGTGATTAATGAATGTGTATCGTGTTATTTGCCACGCGTGCTTTCTTTCGCTTCTGTCGCCATGTGCATCGCAGGTTGTTGAAGGAAACATGAACGAGTCAAAGCGCAACAGATCTCGGCCCTACAGTAAAGTCCATTTCCAACACGGCATCAAGGAAGTTGTTCCAGCAAAGACTGTCTGACCGGGTCGTTGGGAGGAAATCTAAATGATCATTAATCTAGGAAGAGTGGAATACTAAATTCTCTTTGAATCGTGTTGAATAGATATGCCTTCATTTATGAGAAGTTTGTTCCTCGGTTTCATGATGCATTTATGTCCACGTCTTTCTCTGTTAGAGTTAGGTAGTTAGTTGCTTTTCTAATATAAATAAGTGTTTCTCTTGCGTGAGTGAGCAACAGAGTGTGTTAAGGTTAGTATTATAATGAGAAACAGTGTTTTGTGTTAGTTTTCTAATTTTGGGTTTGTAACATTGGTGTGGTGTTGAGGTGTTAGTATAGAAATTTTGTGGAACATTATTATGGAGATGTAATTTAAAGTATATATTTATTCTTCTCATATCTGATCGAGCCCCTGCCCCCCCTAAAAGGTTTTCCCTTGTGATAGACCTGTACTTTGTGTGTTTGGAAATGTATTGATGTGAAGATTGTTGTATATATATGTGAAGTGTTATGTATTAAATATGGTTTTGTCTTATGTTGAAATAGTACTTGTGGCTAAGTGATTACCCCATGTTCAGGGATGGGTTGTTTTACAATCCTACGGTTGGGTGGAGAGCCCATCAAGACATTGTGTTTCCTCTTTATATTTTTTAGGTCACTTAGAGTGAGTCTTTTAAGATGTGAAAATTGTGCAAGTTAATTGAAAAAAAAAAGAATCATTGTATTAAAAACAAGAAAAATTGTTTTATTTGGCCTTGTATATTATACTTCAAGATCTAGAATTTTACGACAAGTCGTAATGTAAAATTTGTAATTTAAAAAAAAAATCTTGTGCCATTAATCTTTGCATTATACTCTACACTTGTATGTTTAACTTGCAATTGTTCTTGAAAAAAAAAAAATCATAAAGGCTATAACGTATCATTTCATATATTTATGTTCTTATAAAAAGAAATGTAAAAAAAGTATCTATAAAAAGAAATGTATAATATGTGTTAGTATTAAAGAATCCATCAATTGGAAAAAAACAAGTCATCTAAACATTGTGCATCCAGTGTAATTTTCTGATATTTTAATCAAGTACGTGGTTGTTACAATGGATGAATTCTTTTGTTAAGACTCTAAGTAAAGTAAGCAACCCTCGTTTGGTGAACCATGAGATTATTTATGCGACAACTAAGATCATTCATGAGAGCCCAGTGAGTCACGATTGTCAAGGTGGAATGTTCCTATCTTATCATCACTACTGTATTCTTCTTTGCCCCATGCGTCCTTTCCAATAATCCATCTTCCCTTCATTTTTAAACCAAGTTTCTTCTGGAAAATATCCTCTCCCTCCCGTGTGGCGGCTGGCGGTAACGAGCAGAACGACCAACTTTTACTTAAAGTTTATTTTCCTAATAATTCCTTTAACTCTCAATGGATAAATTTGATAATACAATATTAAGTTCTTTAATTGTGAAACGAGAGGAATGATTGTAGTTGCAAAATATACATTTTTTGATTGCTAGTAGTTCAATCATTTAAAAGAATAATCCTTGCTTTCCTTCGATTTACATATACACGAATGTTAGTGTTAAAACTAGAATCTTTTAAAATAAGAATCATTGGGAAAGTTAAATCGATAAGATGACATCATAAATATGATGTCATCAATTTTACCTTAACTTTAGGAAATCAAACCACTTTAATAGTAATTGCAAGCCAAAAATTTTGATAGTTGTGTTTGTTTTAAGTTGGAAATTTTAGGGCATGACACTGTAATGAAAATAGATTGTTGTCCATGACTGAGAATAGTGTGAATGGTGAACACTAGATAAACTCACCTATGTAGACAAAGAACAGTAAGCTGAGTTCTTGGTCATGAAAGTTGAGTCATGTATAAAGAATGTAAGGTGTTGAATTAATGAGCACTATTAGGTGCCATAATTACAAAATTGTCTAAGAAACTATAGGATAGAATCCTTGTTCTCTTGTGATAAATAAAATGTACATTAACTTGTTTTGATATTAGAGCCCCAACCCTTATAGGGTTTCATATTAAGTACTATAACACCCAAAAGAGGGTTTGTTGAAAAGAAAGTTCTTTATAATCTATGACCATTTAAGTCATAATAGTAGTTTTGATAAATGAATGCCAAATAACCCACTATGTGGAGAAAAACCCTTGTATTTTATTACCTTAAACCAGTCGCAGTAGCCAACACTAGAAAATTACACCATGTAACACGAAGGTTTGGGAATGGACTAATACATTATCATTTAGTTGAGTTATATTTAGTGTGACAAATTATGTTGTGTTACAAACTATTGTGATTGTTTTTTGGATGGAATAGTAGTTCCAATATATCCTAGATTAGGAGAGGTTTTCCAAATCGAGTAGGGTGGGTGAACAAACGACTTCGCTGTTAGTAGCAATTGTATTTTCGATAAAAAATACTATGGCCATAGTGAATGCAATTGTCTCTAAATGCACTTGTCGATTCATTGTGACCTAGATATTTAGCTAGTTAGAGATGTCATACATAGTTCGAAGATGTTCATAGTTGTACGGCAACATTAATTAAATAGGGTACAACACTAGAGCTTAGATGGCAGACTATGAGGGTTCCCGACTAATCCCTTCATTGAAGGGCAAGGCCACTTCCAATTAGGAAGGTGTGCAGGGGACTGTGTAAGTCCATGGTTGGAGGTAAAACAACCAGGTGATGCTCTCCCTCTTGCAGATGACATGTCGTGTCTTGAAAGACAATAAGAACCAGATATGGATCTATAACCTTATTTACTTTAAATTGTTATTTATAGCTCACTTAATTGAAATCATCAAATTGTAGTACAAAAGTAAACGATGTTACTCTTTTTTGTTGGAAAAGTAGTTATGGATGTTTTGATTTTTCTAAATGGAAACAAAATGCAGTAGCATATTTTTTATTTTGTAAAAAAAATATCTCTTTTACCTTGAATGTTAATTGTTAACTGTTTCATGAATAACTCATGGTAAATCTTTTGTAAGATGGAGATGGTTGTTACACATGGTATCAGAACTACCAGATTAAACACTTGGGCCTATGAGCTCATAGCGTAAATATTGTGTCCAATATTGAGAAACTAATGATTGAAAAAATCTGTGTCAGAAATGGTGCGAACCAAGCAGTCCACTAGAAAGTCCCTTGCTAGTAACAAATGTTACATGAAGGTGGAGTAGGCGACTCTATCAAAAAAAAATTCAAGGGAATAATGTTCAAACACCACAAGTTGAGTCAAAGACGAAAAGGAAGAACTAAAAAAAACTGCAAAAGTCGATGTCAGTATAAAGACATGCCTAGCCAAGAAACCATCTCCTATGAGACCTGTACCCAGCGAGTGTAGCAGAAGCAACCCTTCTAATGAACCAAAAGGGTTGGAAGAACACCTTCGTGTGCATCAACCGCCTGAGGTTATAATAATCAGCTTTGACGAATCAAAGGGATATAACCCTCTCGCTCGTGACTAAAACTCAATCATGTTGATTCTATGCTAGTAAATAAGAATGTATAAATTCCCTTTTTGGTTAGTAAGAAAAAATTTGCAAAAAGATAAGGATGTATGAAGTTCCTTTTGATTAATGAATTTTTTTTGCAAATATGTGTTCAAATTCTTCACTTGTTAAATTGAAATGTATGTGCGATAAAATTAGCAAGTTTGTATGCAAATATGAATTAAATAAAAAACTAATAAGACCTTAAACATAAAACTTCAAGTAAAAGTCTAATCCAGAATTGTGCATACTTGAAGTAATCAAGATTCAAATCATGAAGTCAAACAAACCCCGGGTAATGTTGAGGCAAAGTTAGACCAAATTTTAACCCTTTTTCAAGAAATAAGAGAAAATGTCACCCAGTTAGGGAGTGAAGTTAGAGGAAAACTTGGCAAGGAACACACATTTGAAGGCAAAACTGGAAGTCGCCATGTATATACCACCCAGAGTGAGTGTTCACTCAAATTCTAGTTCAAACGAGGTCAAGATGGATCAATTAGCTCGAGAGCTATCGATAGATATAAAAAAATAACCCCTCCTAAATTTGACGGCTCGATTGGCGGGGATGTCGTTGAAGCATGGCAGACAAAAATTAAAAAATATTTTGAAATCTAAAAATATTCATACAAAAACGGGGTTTACCAGTTGGCAGGTGAAGCATCCATGTGGTGGATGAACAAAAAGATGGAAGTGGGAGTGAACTCATGAAAGCTAACCTGGGGTGAATTTGTGATCATTTTCAAATAGAGGTGGATACCTCAATTATACTTTGATCAAAAGCTAACAGATTTCCAGAATCTAAAACAAGGTGAACTATGAATATATGAGTATTGGAAGAGGTTCACCCATCTCCTTAAGCATGTCCAAAAGTCAAATGTTGCAACAGTCTAGCGGGGACAAATAATATGAACAGGTTAAGCAGTCCCCAATGGATAACCCATGAAATCTCAAAATCATAATCTAATATCAGCTACAACCTTCTTCTTTGTCGAGCATTTACATGAGGTTGACTAAACAAGTATCTAATACCCTAATGGTCGAATCTCATCTCAAAAGGTCTTCCCAATAATTAATGATGCCACATCTATAGTGCATGCAAAATCGGGGCCAGCTCAAGGTCATGTAGTGCATAATTCTACTCATAGTTTTTCAACTTTTGGGATTCATAGGTAATTACCCACCTATCCTACATGAGTACACCTCGTAATCCTTCACCTAAGGCATCAGTGGTGACTACAAAATGTCCCTCACTATTAGGCACTTTTAAGATTGGTGTCGTAGTCAACTTCTCTTTCAATAAATCAAATGCCTCATGACATTTCTCTAACCATACAAACCTCTTACTTTTCTCTGGAGGGAGGTAATGGAACATGCAATCCTCGAGAAATTGGCTATGAACTTTCTATAATACCCAACTAGCCTCATGAAACTACAGACTTCTTGCACATTATTCAGCATTGGCCATTCTAAAATAGCCTTTATCCTTACCGGGTCTACTGCAATTCCTTCCATTGAAATAATGTGCTCTAGATATTATACTTCCTTTTAGAAGAATGAGCACTTCGACAATTTTCCATATAATTTGTGCTCCCTCAACAGCTGGAGAACAAATTGTAAATGTTGATAATGTTCCTCCTCATCTTTGGAGATTATCAAAATGTCGTTGAGGAAGACAAGTACAAATTTGTTGAGACAGTCTCTAAACACACTATTCATCAAGTTCATAAATGGTGCACGCGCATTCATCAATCCAAAACGCAAGACTGCGAACTCATAATTCCCATATCTCATTCGAAAAACTATTTTATGAATGTCCTCATCCTTAAGTCTCAGCTAATAGCACCTTGATCATAGATCAATCTTAGAGAAGATTGGTTCCCCTTACATTTGATCGAAGAGATCATCTATACATGGCAATGGGTACTTGTTCTTGATCGTGGCTTTGTTGACCATACGGTAATCAATACATAATCTTAATGTGCAATCGTTCTTGGCAAAAATAACCGGTGCTCTCCACAACAAGACACTAGGTTTTATCAAACCCTTTTCTAACAACTCCTGCAATTGTGCTTTCAACTCCATTAGTTCAGTGGTGGTCATCTGATAAGGATCTTCGCAAATTGGTTGTGATCCTGGTATAATGTCAATGGAAACGTCAAACACTCTCTTGGGAGGTAACCCAAGCAACTCATCTAGAAATACATCCTCAAAGTTTCAGAGAAAGGGGTATTTGTCCAAATATGAACCCTTCTTACCCAAAGTTTCTCTGTTTTCTTCTCCCTGAATCTTCTGAGATTCGTAGAACATTAAATCATCAAAGAAAATGAATTCCTTACTATCCCTCGACTCTTCTATTTCCTCCATCTTGACTGGGAAAATTGGTAACCTCTTTGCTTGGCCCTTTTTAGTTGCATGGTCGATATCTGCCTGAATTTGACTTCCCTAGAAGTTCCTTGCAGAAACACTTTATTTCCTAAGTCATCTAGACAATCTATTGATTTGGTGAAACAATCCACCTTCACCCTGTGCTTCCACAACCAATTGATTCCTAATATATGATAGGAACCTTGGGGAACCACATACAAGTTGACTTTTGTCGAAAAGCTTGACAAATCTAACCTAGCTTCAAAGAGGCATTGCTCTAACTAAGCTCTTGATTGATTGGTGTGTTCTACTGACCAAAAAATTTGCATGAAGCCAACCTTTCTAGAGATTTTAATTAACACCTTAGGCGACAAAACATTATGTTGCTCAAGTACCTATCAAAATTGAAATAGGTACACCAAATAACATACATGTGGTTTCTATCAGCATAATCTGGTATTTCACTTGTTTGTTATCCAATGTCGCATGTATCCTCTGCTAGAAAGCAATTTGTTGTGATAGCAGATTCCCTCAAGGTGGAGGTCTCGGTGCTCTGTTGGACATTAGTTGGCATAGTGATCTCCACCACATGAGAAAGATCCCCCGGGTGGTCCTCGTCTCTCAAAAGATTTCCCTGCATTTTCTACATTCTTCTTCCCATTGTTGCCATTATTACCTTCATTCCTTTTGTCCTTACGGTCCCCATTTCTGTTTCCACGGTGACCCCTGTCACCTTTCCTATGAAATTCTTGTTTTTCTCCCTTCCTTTTGAAGGGTGGAGAGAACTATGACTAGCTGGACTTTTTGCAATACCTTTCCTTGTATGTCGCCATAGATTTGAGCCTTTGCTCCTGCTTAGTGGTTTTTTCATATACCTGGTCCATGGTAGTCGAATTGTGTATATCTACTTCTCCCCCAATCTGGACATTCAACCCCATTATAAACTTTCAGATGCAAAATCATTCATCCATCTGGTATTGTGAAACGTATTTAAGTAGGCGGGTGAATCTCTCCCCCAATATTCATTTACTGATAATTCACCCTACTTTAAATTTTGGAAATCTGTTAACTTTTGATCAAAATATAATTGAGGTAGACGCCTCTGCCTGAATATCGCCACAAATTCACTGCAAGTTAATTTCTATGAGTTCACCCTTAGCTCCATCTTCTTGTTCATCCACCATGTGGATGCTTCGCCCACTAATTGGTAAGCCCCCTCAACAGTCTTTGTTACCTCTGAATAATTATGGATTTCAAAATATTTCTCCATCTCTATCAACCACACTTCGACGAAATCCCCACAAACAGTGCCACAAAATTTAAGAGGGGTTACCTTTTTCATATCTCTTAATAACTCTCAAGCTAACTGATTCATCTTCATTTCGTCATAACTAGATTTTGAGTGAGTCTCTCCTTGCTCAATTTGGCTGTATCTACATGACAACTTCCAATTTCGCATTCAAAAGTGGATTCCTTGCTAGATCTTCTTCTAACCTCACCCTCTAAATGGTTAACCCTTCTCTTGTTTCTTGCAATAGGATTAAAATCTGGTCTAACTTTTCCTCTGCATTACAAAGACTTATATGACCTCATAACTATGTTCTTGATTACTTCGAGTATGCACCATTCTAGATTTAGACTTCTACCTGAAGTTTCAAATTTGAAATTTTATTAGTTTTTCATTTAACTCATATTTACATACAAATTTGCTAATTCATCGCACATCCATTTGAATTTGAAAGTGAAAAATTTGAACACATAATTGCAAATTTTTCCTCTAAACAAAGTGGATTCAAACATCCTTATTTATTAGCATAAATTCAACATGAATGACTTATTAATCATGAACAAGAGAGGTGTATCCTTTTGATTCATCAAAACTAGTTATTATCACTTCAAGCGATTGATGCACACATAGGTGCTCTTCCAATCCTTTGGCTCATTAGAAATATTGTTTTTGCTACACTCGTTGGGTACAACCCTTGAAAAAGATGGTTTATTTGTTAGATTCGCTTGTATACTCGTGGTAACCTTTGTGGCCTGCTTCAGTTCCTCCCTTTCATCCTTGACACAACTCATCACATGTGAGAAAGTTTCAGTATCCCCTAACCAAGCTTCACCATTGACATTAATCCCTTCAATCATTTTTGTCACAGTCGCCTGCTCTTTTTTTGCTTCCATGTAATGCTCATTACCAATAATGGACTTCCTCGTGGTTTGCTTGGTTTGCACCATCTTTGGCACATAATTTTCAGACATTAGTCTCTCAATGTTGGGCCTAATACTTACGCGGTTAGCTCATAAGTCCAAATGTTTAACCTAGTAATTCTAATACCATGTGTAACAATAGTCTCCTTCTTACAAAAGATTTACCATGAAATTTTCATTAAACAATTAATAACTAACATTCAAGGTAAAAAAAAATATTTCTTTTTCATTAAAAGAACATGCCCTTACATTAATATTTCCATTTAGATATATAGCAAAATATTTATAAATACATTTCCAACTGAAAAAATCAAAACCATTTACTTTTTGCATTACAATTCAATGATTTCATTTAAATAAACTATAAAAAGTACTTTAATAAAAAATCTAAAATCTCATATATGGATTCTTTTTTGCCTTTCAAAACTCAACATGTCAACTACAACAAGGAGAACATCACCCGAATGTTTTGTCTTCAACCATGGACTTAAGCGGTCCCCTGCACACCTTCCTAACTGGAAGTGGCCCTCCCTTCAACGAAGGGATTAATTAGGAACCCATATGAGCTCTGGTGTTGTGCCCTACTTAACTAATACCATTGCACAACTATGGATACCTTCCAACTATGTACAACATTTCTGACTTAAGTATCTAGTTCACAATGAACTGACAAGTGCATGCAAAGCAACTGCACTCACTATGGCCATAGTATTTGTATCGGAGATACATTCGCTACTAAGAGCGAAGTCATTTGTTCACCCACCCTACTCGACTTAGAATACCTTTCTTGACCTAAGATATACAGGAACTAACTGTTCAACCCATGAATAATTACAAAATACTTATAACACGACATAACTTGTCTTACTAATCATAACTCAACTAAGTTGATAAAATGTTAGCCCTTTTCTCGAACCCTCGCATTATTCAGTGTAACCTTCGAACCTTGGCATCTGCCACTAATTCAAAACAACAAAGTATAAAAGTATCTCCCCACATAACAAGTTACTTAGCATTCCCTTGCCAAAACAACTATCTTGACCTAAATGGTCATGGTTTATAAAGAAATTTCCTTTTCATAATACCTTCTATTGGACGATACTTGATTCAATACGAAACCCTATAAGGGTTTAGACACTAACAACAAAACAATTTGCTTTTCAAAGAAACAAACTATTCACATTTTATATATCAAAAGGAAACAAGGATTCAATCCTTTAACCTCTTAGGCAATCTTGCAACTATGGCACCTAGTTGAGCTCAATAATTCAATACCTCACATTCTTTATTCATGATTCAAACTCTCTCAATCAACAATTCAGCTTAATATGCGTTATTACTCATCTAAGAATCCATTAGAATAAACATGGCGTGCATGTAAGAAACTCACAATCAACATTCAATTCAATATAATCCATTGTAAATAAAAGGCCCTCACATTCCCCCTGTGGTCATTTCCACATACCCAAATAAGGCAAAGAAAGATAGAGTATGAAGACTCTTATGTAGAATACACAAATTCAGACTATCATAAACTCTTTAAAATATAAATGTTCAGCTTAGTTGACTCTAAGATCAATAAAAAGATCATTCAAAAAAAAAAGACTATAAAGACTGCTCTTAGTTGAGCTTCATACACTAACCTCTTCCTACACTTAGCATATAATGTTTAAAAGGAATAAAGGATAGTTTTTGGTTTACTCACTGCCTTGTTATGTGGCTGAAACCAAACTGTATGCTCTGCCCAAAAGATATGTGGCTTTTCCTTTCTCTTTTCCTATCACAAGTTATTTAATAGCAATAAGTAATCTTTTGAGCCTTCACTACGACTGCTAAGCCTTTAGATGTTTTTTGTTCACTATCACTTCCCTTTTTTTGCTTGCAATGAGCTCTAAAAACAATCACAGAATAATGTGTGTGTAGTGCCCAAACTATTGTACTTCCTTCTGTACTTGAGGAATTGACTTAACCTAGAATAGCATTGATTAAACTACTAACCAACCCCCCTTTCGTTCACAAATAGAATATTTATATCTACCGGATCAAAAACAATTCCAAGTTGGTTTTGAATTAGTTACCAAGTGGTTCCAAAATCTACCATATCGCCAACGATTGCCTCCCGTATGGATAAAGGCAAGAATCGGTTTTGAAAGGTAATTACCAAACTGTTTCCACCACTAGCTTATAGGATGCTAGCTTGACCCGATGATTCAAGCTATAATTTACATTATGAGTGTCGCCTTAGGTGGCGAATATACTAATAAGATTTGTCGTGTTTAACTATTAAGCTACGGCTTTACTAAACCAAAGAGCATTCCCAAAAAAAATCAATTTCAATAAATAGTTACCACCAGCTTACGTGGTCCATTCCAAGGGCGACACCCTCACAATACTGCGGCTAAGAGATGATAGGTCGAAGGCATTTTAAGACTTGCAAATTATTATGTCGCAGCTTTAACCATTACTAAAGAGTGTTTAAAGCAAAGAATTTTTTTTCTTATGCAAGTCACCTTTCAAAAATATACCGCCCAATTGATTCCTGATATAACATCATAGGAACTTAGGAGAGCCACATTCAAGTTGAACTAATTGGGCTTCCATGTGTGGTGTTTCATCTTCAAACAATTAGGATTCTCAATGTGTGTTGTGCTACCAAGTGAAGTTTTATGAAATGTGTCCAAAAGTTGCCATGGTTTGATGTTTGGTGATTTGAGGTGTTGCATGATGTTTTATGCTAAGTTCTAAGTTGGGCACTCTATGTGCACTAGCATGTGTAGGTATAGATGTGGCATGAAACTCACACAAAGTTGTTGACAAAGTTGTGCAGCATGTTCTGTGGCACTACGCAAGCATTAGTTTGTTGAGCAAGAGCAAAGGAATGTATTCTGAAATTGTTTGATGAGGCTCCAAGTATTGCACAAGAGGTGCATGAAGCAAGAATCTACGCACAAGTATTCAACAAGGTTCCTTAAGCCTCACATAATCACATGGTAGCTAATGAGGTTCATGCGAACCCCCCTTTTGATCTATATAAAAAGGGTTTGGTGACATATTTTTGGCACTTTTGGAGAAAGATTGTGAGAGGGCTTCAATCAATCCTATTCCTACTTGCATACCAATTGCATCCAAAATACTTCTGAGCTGCTGCCACTATAAGGCATTTTTCTATTCTTTTCTCTCTTTTTTTATATTTTCCTAATTTATAAGTTTTAATTAATTTTTTTTCTGATTTTCAAAATATTACTTATCGATATGTACATAATTTAACAAATTCATGTAATTTTTTCAAATGCGTAATTTCTAATTTATAAATTTATATTTATAATTATAATTATTAAAAAACTTCAATATCTATGTCAGCTTTCTCTCAACTAATAGAATAGAATTGTCATTAATATACCTACCAAATTAGTTTCATGTCTATTTAAGTGATGTCTACCTCATGATAGAAATAAGGAAATATGTCCCATACTACATATGCTTAAAAATAGTGTTTAATGATACAAACAAAACATAATAAATGAAAACCTAATGATATAAACAACATAATATATGAAAACCAAAAACTGACAATGAAGAAGAAACAATGAAAATCATGAATTCTAATACCCTAATCAGGCAAAATAAATATTGTTGCCAACTTACTCAACTAAGATATGATAAGACCAAAACTGTGAATGAACTAGTACATGTGAGGATAAATGCAAGTAACAAACAAAATCATTTATGTGGATATAAGTGCAAGTAAGATAGATTTACTATAGATTAAAAACTCAGCAACAACTCAAGAGCTGAAACAACTCAGCAAGTACCCACAAGCTGATGGTTAAAACTCATCAACCAACCCAAAACGGCAGATCACTGTTAAAAGATGCCAAAAGTGCATTTATCCCCACATTCTGTCTTTTACTATTGTTGTCTAATCCTTACTTTCATTTGATCCATTTTCAGTTGCTTTGGAGTGATCTTTGGTGGATTTGATAGATTTATTCATAGGATTTGAAGTGCAATGTTTAAGTGGTGTTTCTGCAGTACATCAAATACTGCGATGGTTCATTGAGATTCAATTCCATAGGTATGTGACTGTTCTTTTCATTTCAGGTTTTTAGTGTTTTATCTTTCATTTTAGATGTGTTCTAGAATTTCAATATTTTGTTTTTCATTTTTCTTATCAATTGTTTTTCCTTCTTCTAAGGTTTTCAATTTTGCAGTGATGTAGAGATGGCATCCTCAGCTAGCCTTGGTGGTATTAAGTCCAAGGATCCCACTTGGAAGCATGGCAAACTGGGTTCAAAGCCAGGAATGATAGAAGGAAATTATTGTGATTTTCAGATGAGAGGCATCTATAACCTTAAATATCACCTTGCACAAATCTCTAGTCAAAATGTGCAGTTGTTTATTTCAATAGAACCTGAGGTTACACAAGAAATGAAGGCCAGATAGGAGGGGAAAAAAATAGAAAATAAGAGTTCAAGTGAGATAGTTGCAGCTGTATGAATTTTCCCCTTAAATCAGATACTGAAATAGTATGCTATTGCCTTGACCCATGAATTTGAGGCTCATCTATTGTAGGGATTATTGTATTCACAAGGATTTTTTGTTCTTTTTAATACCCTTGGTGCATAATATTCTCTCATAGGCTCTCCTTGTAACCAAGAGAAGAAATATGAAGTGAGGATGCCAAATTCTTATTATTATAAAGACATAATATTCCATGTTGTGTCATTGGTCAATTGTAATATCCCTAATGAGATCTGCCCTAATTCTGATTTCTGATTTTTATTTTCTGATTTCAAACAAAATATCATAGCAAACATACAAGTTCCCAAACATGACAAATACACATGCCAAATGATGCTATCAATTCAAATTCGTATCAAACATGAAATCCACCATAAAAACACAAGATAGGGCATCCAAATGCAACATATCAATCTGATTTTCTGTAGAGAACTTCTGCTGTTACAAACTGAATATTCTAGACTGAATTTACAAGGAATTCATGGGCTCAAACATGCCAGACACGCCCAGTTTTCTGCTCCAAAAATCAGACCTAAAACTATGATTACACATACTAAATATATGCAAAATAGTTTTCAAATATCAAACCCTGGATGGGTGAAATTCTTCCTTGGCAAGTGTTTGCTGCTCCAAGTATGCGATTTCACCCTCCAAAGGTGGGCGCTCAGGTCTGCTCCCAGTAGCGCTCCAAATTAGGGCAAAACCCTAATGCAATCTGCTCACAAAATGCCACAATAATTCTGCTCCAAATTTGGTGGTCTTCAAATCTGATTTGCAATGATGCTCCAAACCTCCAATTGTCTCCAATGAAGTGCAATTAGAACTCCATCATGAGTTCTCCAGAAGGTGAGCTGGGATTTCCTCCAACTCACCACATTCACAAGGGTTTTCATCCTCGAAATGAAGCCCAACCAAAGTTGCAGTCAAGAGAAGAATCTCCAAAAATAAAATTAGATATGAATGGATGCCAAATGACTTGCAGTTTACTTTCTTTTATAGCCATCCAAAATAACCTTATCAAGGCCGACCTCCTTAAGTAATATATTCTTATTTTATTTCCCCTCTTTCCCCTCCTTCTTAGGGCCGACCCCAAGCAAGGCATGCTAGGCGCCTGAAAACACAAATAAAATATATTTTTTTGTTTTTTCGTTCCTTTCTCCAAGTAGGCAAACCACTTATGGCATTAAATATTTCATTTCTTGACCTCTCACTAGGTCATCCACAAGGAATTTTATTTGAATTTATCTTATTTTTCTCCTTCAAATTTGGCCAACCACAACAAAGTAATCTTATTTTATTTTACTTATTAATTATTTATTTATTATTATATTATTTATATTTTAATATTATATAATATATATACTAGTGTTTAAAAACACTATTAAAATAGGGTGGATTTAGGGCAGGAAAAAAGGGACATTACAGTTCTTCGTTCCTAGAATTGCTTGCCCACAAGCAATTGCAAGCCTAGATACTGCAAAACATACTCAATTGGCAAGTTTCTCCAACTAGTCAAGTATTCCATGATCACCCTACTCCTCAACTTGTGGCTACTCCTCCCATAGTGAATATGAAGAATAGTATGCAAAGTGAGTTCTGGTGGCTAGAAATGAAACAAAGCCGTCCATACACACTCAAACTCAAATCTACTCCATCCCTCAACCATTAAATCATGCTTCTCCTCCATGTAATCTGTCTGTGTAGCAACATGTGATAGGTGATATCTTAATCATGACCTCTGAAGCACAATCACCTGCACCAAACCTTTTGCTGCTCCACTCTGATACAAATATCACTCAACCAAAAATTGTGAAGCAACTCACCAAGATCTATGTGAAGTATTGTATCAACCACACCAACGCCAAGATCCCAAGTTATTACACCATCACACCAGCTGAAAATGAAGAGATAAGTATCTCTTAGCATGTTTTCATCACCATCCATCTAAATCTGAATTGTCCCATGTGGACATGAAAAATGTCTATCATATGTGCATAATCAAGCATGTATACCCACTCTAGGCTGCTGGTATAAATCAAAACAGCACTAGGAATGAAAATCAGACCTATGATCATTCTAAAAATGCTTTTGTTGTCATAAGATGATAGGGTCTCATCATCATGCAACCTCCCAACGCTGTAGTGACAATCCAATGCAAGCCAATCCATCCAAACAGCTGCAAACATCAATGTACAGTCTGAAAACTCCATGATAGCAATATAGAACAGCCATCAATCATCAAGGAGTGAGTTGAAAACCAATAGATTGGGTCTGGAAATTTTCTGCTCTCATGCTCATTTCCATGTCTTGGACAATAGTCCAACTGAAACTAAACACCCCCATGAATATTCAACTCCAAATCGGATAACTCGATGACATCCCCTTCAAGTTTTGAAGTTGGGACAGCATTGTGTTCACTCAAAGGATAATCATCATGATAGCATGGGGTCAAAACATAAGTAGGCTCATGGAGCTCTCCAAGAATGGTAAAACTCTTAACCAAATCTGAATCACAAATGTTCTTCTCTACATATGCATAACAATTATTATTTGCTGGTCCACAAAGTATATGCACAACCTCCACCTCCTTAACCTTGACTTGAGCCTTCAATTGGGTCTCCAAATGATGTGTTTCATGAACCCTATGACTAAAGTCATTTGCACAAAATAAATTTTCTGATTTGTTTTCAAAATCATACCTCTCAACAAGTTCATGCGAATTTGATTGATCTTCATTTACTACCATTATAAGGGGTTCAACCATCATAGTTTCTTCCCTTGGAAGTATAAGAGATTGACAAAGAAGTGTATCCCGCAGCTGCCTCTCATGATCCATGTGACTGAATTGTTCCCTGATGTTTTGTAAGTGTTGTTTTGCTTGAGCAGCCAACAACTTGGCTTCCCTAGCCCTCCTTAGCCACTCATCACACGTGCTTTGAGTCATCTTTACATCTTCTATGCTATGATAGCACAAAATCAAATTGTTTGTGGCTTGGATCCACAACCGTTACCTCATGCTTAGCCATCAAATCTTGAGTATCAACAAGGTAGGTTTTATTACCACTATCATCCTCATATGATTTGTCTATCACCTCATGATTATGTGAAGATAATGGACTGTTGTTCATAATCAGAAAATCAGAACTGTCATCATACCTTTTTGTGGTATCTTCATGGAACTCCAGTTCATCTTCCTTCATTGTTGGATATTCATCATCAAGTGTTGGTCCAAGAGATGTTTCCAACTGAAAACCATGTATATTACTTGTCATAGCTTCTATCCTATGGCTGCAAGTTATACCTTCATTGACTTTCAACCCTTGCCATGCTGAATGTCTTTGATCCAATTTATCCAAGTCATTTTTCTCGTCACATAACAAATTGCCTTCATATGTATTAACAATATCCCCTTCAAGGTCACCCAGCTCACGATTTGATCCCTTGCAACTACTATGTAGAGATGGAGAGACCATGCTATTCTCAAATAATGGATCATCAAAAGAACACATACCTTCATGTGGCTGATCAATCACTGCTGGCCTGGCAAACTCTATAACAACATACCCTTCAACCTTATTGTTGTCATGAAAACTCATGTGCCCCTCACTTGTGGATGCATGAAGTGATTCTTCTTGGTCCATATCATCATTCTGCTGAAGTGAAATTGTGAGCATGGCTTCATCTTCTTTAGGGCTTCCACATGTATGACTAGGTGTTCAAGCTTCTAGGCAAGTGAAGTAACATTGTTCTCTCCTCTTCTTAGGATCACCCATAGGCTGCAAATCACAAGGAAGCAGTTCTTCTTTCTTTTCTTCCTTCTTTTCTTTTTTCTCAATGATCTTTTGGATAACTTCTGATATTTCTTCTATTCATCTTAATTTTATGATGTAGTTATATAGATCTCTCTTTCTTGGATTCCCATCTTCATGCATTCCCAAATAAGCATAAAAAAATTGACCCTCAAGAGAGCATTTGGAATTTGAAACAAAGAGTCCACATGCCCTATACTACAAGTTGTATCTCTTATTCTATCACCTTTCTTTGCATGCTTTCCACAATGACAAGAATTTTGCAATGACATAGGAAGCAACAAATCTGAAACATCTTCGTACCTTTGGCTGCGAACAAAATGCTCATCGATCTTTGCTGAAATGCACAAACATTAGAAATCAACAAGGAATCTTCACCTTCAACTTGGCAATTGGGGACCTCTTGTTCTTGCTCTGTGATGTCTTGTAGCTTCGATTTTTCTTCCTGCTCTATGACTTCCTCCTCTTGCAAGTCTAGCTCTGATGTACCCCTCACTATTTCAAGTTCCATCCTCTTGGGCTCTTCTTCTTTCAAGAATGATTCTTATGGCTCATGCCCTTTGATCTCCTCCATAGCAATTTTTGAATCTTTCTCTTTTATCATAGGGCTAAGTGAGAGTTGTGTATATAGTTTTTGTACCCAAGCTTGTGCACTGACCTTCCTCGAGTCATCAAAGGTTGGGAGAGCCAACTTGCTCACTCTATGTTGCAGGTCTCTATTGGATTGTTGCACTGGTTGTCTCCCTCTTGATCCACTCCTTGCATTGTGAAACTGTATAAATGGGATTTGGGGTCTCACATCTGGATCAAGTTGTGCATAGGCATCTATGCTTGAATTAACATCACCCCCAACATGATTAAACTCTTCTTCCTCATTTGTGGGTCCATTTTTGTGCAAGAATGATGGCTATCTAGGCCTGGTAGCCCTGGTGTTCTAAATTTCAGGTCCATTATAATTAGAGTGACTACCCTTTGTGCCATCATTTTGTGGAGATCTGAGAGTGTTGTTATTCACATTATTCATGGTCTGCATCAACATGTTCATCATCTATGTTGTTTGCTCCTGATGTTTGGCTAGTTGCTCTTGCATTTGAGCAATTTGTTGTTGGACCCTCATGAACACATCCCATTGTTTACCCCTGTCAAACATCTTCTTACCTCTACCCCCTATCCTAGATGATTCAGCTTCAATTTTCCTCTTTTCCCTCTCAAGAACTCATTGATCCTTTTGACTCCATTGCATCAACGAAGAAAAATACCCTCAGGCTGGTAGGACCAGAGAAACGGGACTTGCCTGGATTCGGCGAGTCCCGAGCCGAGCACCCCTAGCCGCATCCTTGTTGGATTTGCCGGACGCGCCGCATCCAGGAGAGTCCCCAGCTTTGGACGCGGCCAGCACAGCAAGGCTGAAAAAGGCCCAAAAAAAACACAACTTAAAGTTTTTTATTTTTTATTTTTTGACTTATATTATCTCCTTAGCCCTAAAAGCAACCTCATTTCATTCATTTGGCAAAATAGGAGAAGAGAGAGTTGTGAAGAAAAAGAAGAGATCATTGTAGGGAAACCAACAAGTTGTTAAAGACAAATCCAGGCTGTTAAATCATTTGGGAAGCTTCATACCAGCAAGGAGGTGCATTGAGAGCTCATTACCAACAATTGGGAGGAGTTTGCATTGCATTCCAAGCTAGATTTAAGAGGTAAGTTTGATTTTAATTGGCTTTTTTGTGTTTTTTAAACAAATAATTCATTGTAATTTGTAAAATCATTGTTTTTTTGAGTTTGCATTTTTTTTTTACAAACCCTACTTGCAACTTAAATAATTTTAGAAACCCTACTTGTTATTGCAGCCACTTTCAATTGCAAATCAAACCATATTTTCACAATGTCTCAAAGTCAAACCCCAGGCAGAAAAGACCAAGACCCTGCTTGGAAGCATGCTCAAATATTTCCCAGGATGAAAAAAGGAGAGGCAAAATGTAAATATTGCAAAACAATATATCATGGAGGAATAAACAAATTGAAATATCATATTGCCCGCATACCCATCCATGATGCAATGGGTTGCACTAAAGCACCTACTAAGGCTGTTCGTGAAGTGTAGGTGCAATTAGAAACATTCGAATTGCAAAAAGAAATGAAAAAGAGGCAGCGGTAGGAGTTGGTGAGTGTTGGACAGCCACAGGGACTTGGTGTTGTTGGAGATGCTTCTTTCATGCCTCCATACTGTCCTAGTGCTAGTGCTAGTGCTTCTGCTACTGCACCAACTATGCGTACTACTAGTACTACTCCTAGTGTTGTTGGTGTTGCTACTACTAGTGGTAGTGGGAGTGTTAGCATTGGCCCTAGACTTTGTAAATCTAGGGTGGATTCATATTTTGTACCACGCACTACTGGTTCCCAACCATCACTTGAGAGGATGGGTTGGAACAAGGACATACATGATGCAACAAAAAAAACAATTGCAGACTTCTAGTACTATTGCACCATTCCCTTCCATGTAGCCAGGTAATTCTTTTTAGTTTAATTGTTTTAAAATTTATATTTAAATTTTAGAATCTAGATGTATCTCATTATCAAATTCAAATTTAAAGTTAAAAACTTGAAACTTTTTATTTTACAATACTTATCTAAACTTATTAATTTATTTATGACATGTTTTAGATCTCCTTTTTGGCAAAACATGATTGATGCCATAACAATATGTAGGCCGGGGTTCAAAGCCCCTACTGAAGATGAATTAAAGGGCCCACCTTTGACTCAAAAGGTGGCAGATGTAAAAGCACAATTAAAGGAGCAGTGCTTGCAGTGGAGGAGGGCAGGGTTGCACCATCATGACTGATGGTTGGACCGATAGGACAAATAGGACGCTGCTGAATTTTCTAGTTTCCTTTGGAGGTAATTGTACTTCTCTCAATGCATTGAGTAATTTGAAATTTGAATTTGATTTAGTGATTAATAATTTAATATGGTTGATTTATGTTTTTTAATTTATTGAATAATTGGTTTTAACCATAGTTACGAGACTCGCCTAGACTCGGCGAGTCGCGCTCCGCGCACCCCTGGCCGAGTCTTGGGAGCGCGAGCACAAACACGGCCGCGTCCAGACGCGTCCAGGCCGGACTCGTTGAACACGCCGCGTCCAAGAGAGTCCCGACCCCTGGACGCAGCCGGCGGCAGCAAAGCAAAGACACAATAAAAAAACATAAAATGTAAGTTAAAGTTTTTTTTTTGGTCCTATATTATCTCCCCAACCCTAAAAGCAACCTCATTTCATTCATTTGGCAAAATAGGAGGAGAAGAGAGAGTTGTGAAGAAAAATAGGAGGAGAAGAGAGGGCAACCAACAAGCTGTTGAAGACAAATCCAAGGTCATATATCATTTGGGGAGCTTCATACCAGCAAGGAGGTGCATTGAGAGCTCATTACCAATGATTGGGAGGAGTTTGCATTGCATTCCAAACCAAATCTAAGAGGTAAGTTTGATTTTAATTGATTTTTTTTGTGTTTTTTAAACAAATAATTCATTGTAATTTGTAAAATCATTGTTTTTTTGAGTTTGCATATTTTTTTACAAACCTTACTTGTAACTTAAATAATTTTAGAAACCCTACTTTTGCAGCCATATTCATTAGCAAATCAAACCATATTATTATTTTCACAATGTCTCAAACCCAGTTAAAAGACCACGCTTGGAAACATCAAATCTTTCTTGATGAAAAGAGGCATAAAATGTAACCTCTTGCAAAACAATATATCATGGAGGCATAAATAGATTAAAAATACCATCTTGCATACCGCCCATGATGTAGTGGGTTGCACTAAAGCTACCTGGTTGTTCATGAAGTAGAACAATTAAAAACTTTTTGAAATGCAAAAATGAAAAGAAGCGGCCCCGAGAGGAGTTGGTGAGTGTTGGTTGAATCGGGACAGATGTCTTTTTGGAGTCTTCTTCCATGCCTCCATCACGAGTCCTAGTGCTAGTGCTGTGCTATGTTTACATTCATCGGCTGCATTCCCTCATCTTGGTAGCCTCATATGGTGGTAGCGATTGCTTAGCCTAGAGTTAAGGTGGACTCATATTTTCCACCTGGATCAGAGAGCATAGGTTGGACAAGAATGTATGTGGAAAAAACAATTCTGACTTTGGTACTATGCACCATTCCCTTCCATGTAGCCAGGTACTTTTTAGTTAATTGTTTTAAAATTTGTATTTAAATTTTATTATTTTTAGAATCTAGATGTATCTCATTATAAATTCAAATTTAAAGTTAAAACTTAAACTTTCATTTTACAATATATGTAACTTATTAATTTATTTATGACATGTTTTGGGTCACCTTTTTGGGAAACATGGTTAATGCAATATGAGGCGGGGTTCAAAGCCCCTAGTAGAGATGAATTAAAGGGCCACTTTTGACTCAAAAGTGCGGATGTGAAAACACAATTAGAGGGTAGCAAGCGTGGAGATGATTGGTTGCACCATCATGACTGATGGTTGACCGATAGGAGAAATAGGACGCTGCTTAATTTCCTAATTTCCTCCGGAGGTAATTGTACTTCCCTCAATGCATTGAAATTTGAATTTGATTTAGTGATTAATAATTTAATATGGCTGATTTATGTTTTTTAATTTATTGAATAATTGGTTTTACTTATTTTTTCAGGTGACACCGTCTTCATGAAGTCCATTGATGCTTCTGCCCAATTCAAAAATGCCACATACCTGTGTGAAGCTATAGAGGAGGTGATAGTTGATGTGGGGGAAGAGAATGTAGTGCAAGTGGTGACAGATAATGCAGCAAATTATGTTGTTGCTGATAGATTATTGATGGAGAGGCACCCTACTATATTTTGGACTCCATGTGCCGCCCATTGCATTGACCTCATGTTGGAGGATCTTGGCAAGCTCCCATGGATCAAAATATGTGTGGATGCAACAAAAAAATATGCAAATTTGTATACAATCACACATGGGTGCTTAACCTTATGAGGCAATACACGGGGTTGAGGGAGTTGTCTCATCCTAGCATCACTAGGTTTGCAACAAATTTTATCATGATGCAATCCTTGATTCGGTCAAAGGCAGCTTTAAGGTGCATGTTTACTAGTGAGGAGTGGTCTTCCTCATCCTTTTCTACAAGCACTACAGGGATTGTTGTGGCTGATTGCATTTTTGATGAGCAAGGGTTTTGGACACCAATGGACGAGATTGTGAAGGTAAAATTTAATTCTTTATTATGTTTTTAATTTTTAATCATATCTTACTTTTATTTGTTTATTTTAGTTCACACTTATTTGTGAAACATGTTTACTGCCGGTTTATTCTGCCCTTGCTAGTTCTCCTATGAGTTGCAGATGGGGAGAAGACCAGAATGGGCTACATGTATGAGGGCATGGATAGGGCCAAAGAGGCCATTAGATCAGTCTATGGTGGAGTTGAGGAGAAGTATCATCCCATTTGGGATACCATTGATAGGAGATGTCAAAACCAACTTCATATGCCAATCAATGTAGCCGCGTGTTTCCTAAATCCGACCTTCCAATTCTGCCATGATTTTCGTGCAGATAGAGAAATTCTTAGTGGGCTCTACTCGACGCTAGAGCGGATGTTGCTCGTTGTTACTACACAAATAGTGTAGAGATAGATGCCTTCACTAAGGCACGAGGAGACCTCTTTGCACATGAGATGTGCAAAGATAGTAGGACAACATTCTGCCGGGGTAAAAATATATTTAAGGGCATAATTTTCATCTTTTTATATTATAATTTATTATTAAATGTTGAACTTGAACTTGAAACTTTGAAATGAGATTGATTTTGTTTCTTTTCTCATTCCAAATGAATCAGATGGCATATCTTTTGTTCACGATGCAGATCACGCAAAATCTTGCCATTCGTTATCAATAGAACCAGCCATGCAGTTCACCTAGTTGTGGTATAATTGGGTATGTTTGAGCACATACCTCCAAAGGCATAATAGATTAATGATGGAAGGATGAATGGCTTGGTATATGTTCATTACAACCTTAGAGCTCCGGATCTGAGGAAGCTTTGACTAGAATAGAAACCCGATCGGTCTAAACGGGGGTGATCCAGTCGAGTGGATCAGCGAGGGCTAAATCATGAGTCTTTAGTAGCGAGGACCTTGATTGGGTGGATGATGAGAGAGGCTAGAGGATGAAGCCATGGTTGAGGGAGGCTGAAACTGAAGGTGCATAAGGCTATTGGTGAGAGTGGCATGGAGAGTCCGGACATGATGAGACTATGTTGCGGTACGCAGCATCATCGGGACCATAGGCGCCATTGGGAAGGATCTTTGGCTCCACTAATACCATGAGTCTGGGCTATAATGTTGTTTTACTTTTGATATTTCATATTTGTATGGAACATTTGATGTCATGAATTTCATATTCCATGAGTTTTGTATACATTTGACTAATTTTATATATTTAAGTATGCTATTTCCTTCAGCAGCACAACTACAATTTGTGTACTTTATACTTATGTGATCGTTGTATACTTGTGCATGTGATCAAATTTGCTTTTATTTGTGTTGTATTCAATAAAGGGTGCTTGAAACAAGTTTTAAATCCTTAAAAATCTCTAAATTTCTAGGGTTTTTTCAACTTTTTTTCATTTTGTCGAGTCTACGCCGAGTCCGAGTCCTGAGTCGCCGAATCGCAAGTTGAGTCACCCTCGTCGAGTCCGAGTCTCATTACTATGGTTTTAACTTTTGCTTATTTTTTCAGGTGACACCGTCTTCATCAAATCCATTGATGCTTCCGCCCAAATCAAAAATGCCACATACCTTTGTGAGGTTATAGAGGAGGTGATAGCTGAGGTGGGAGAAGAGAATATAGCAAATTATGTTGTTGCTGGTAGATTATTGATGGAGAGGCACCCTACTATATTCTAGACTCATGTGCTGCCCATTGCATTGACCTCATATTGGAGGATCTTGGGAAGCTCCCATGGATCAAAACATGTGTGGATTCTGCAAAAAAAATTGCAAATTTGTATACAATCACACATGGGTGTTTAACCTTATGAGGCAATACACGGGGTTGAGGGAGTTGGCTCGTCCTGGCATCACTAGGTTTGCAACTAATTTTATCACATTGCAATCCTTGATTCGGTCAAGGGCAGCTTTAAGGCACATGTTTGTTGGTGAGGAGCGGTCTTCCTCATCCTATGCTACAAGCACTGCAGGGATTGTTGTGGCTGATTGCATTTTTTATGAGCTAGGGTTTTGGACACCAGCGAAGGAGATTGTGAAGGTAAAATTTAATTCTTCATTATGTTTTACTTTTAATTTTTATTCATATTTTACTTTTATTTGTTAACTTTCATTCACAACTTCACACTTACTTAAGTTAATGTTTCACAATGTTTGCACTTTGCAGTTTGTCGAGCCCTTGGTAGTTCTCCTACGAGTTGTTGATGGGGAGAATCCCGCAACGGGCTACATATATGAGGGCATGGATAAGGCCAAAGAGGCCATTAGATCCATCGATGGTGGAGTTGGGGAGAAGTATCGTCCCATTTGGGAGATCATTGATCAAAGATGACACCACCAACTTCATAGGCCCATCCATGCAGCCGCATGTTCCCTAAATCCGGCCTTCCAATTCAGCCGTGATCTACATGCCGATAGAGAGATTCTTAGTGGGCTCTAATCGACGATAGAGCGGATGTTGCTTGTTGTTACTACACAAATAGTGCACAAGATAGATGCCTTCACTAAGGCACAAGAAGACTTCTTTGCACGTCATTTGTGCAAAGAGAGTAGGACGACATTACTACCAGGTAAAAATATATTTAAGGGCATAATTTTCATCTTTTTATATTATAATTTATTATTAAATGTTGAACTTGAAACTTGAAAATTAAAGTTGGAAATGAGATTGATTTTTTTTCTTTTTCTCATTTCAGATAGTTGGTGGAATATGTTTGGTTCCGATACACCGAACCTTCAAAAAGTTGTCATTTGTATATTGAGCCAACCATGCAATTCATCTGGTTGTGAGCGCAATTGGATTATGTTTGAGCACATAAACTCCAAGAAGCGCAATAGACTATCAGTGGAGAGGATGAATGATTTGGTGTATGTTCATTACAACCTTCGCCTCAGATACAGGAAGATTTTTTACCACGACTCCACCCCGATCAGGCTAGAGGAGGTTGATCCACACTTTGAGCGGATCACTGAGGCTACAAATGCAGTCTTCAGCGACGAGGACCTTGATTGGGTGGACCAAGTAGAGAGAGAGGCTAAAGTTGTAGCCATGGCTGAGGAGAAGGCTAGAGCATGAGGAGACACAGTTGTTGTTGGTGAGAGTGGCATGGAGACACAGGTAGAGACTATGGCTGCGGCTGCTGCATCATCAAGGACCCTTAGAAGCCTTCGTAGGAAGGATGCTAGCTCCACTAAGCCATAGACTTGTGGCTTTTTTTTTTATATTTCATATTTATATAGAACATTTGATGTCATGGATTTCATATTCCATGAGTTTTGTATACATTTGACTATATTTATATATCTAAGTATGTTATTTCCTTCAGCAGCTCAACTACAATTTGTGTACTTTATACTTATGTGATCGTTGTATACTTGTGTATGTGATCACATTTGCTTCTATTTAATGATGTTATTGTGTCTTTAAGGTTTATTCAATAGAGGGTGCTTCAAACAAGTTTTAAATCCTTTAAAATCTCTAAATTTCTAGGGTTTTTTCAACTTTTTTCATTTTGTCGAGTCTATGCCGAGTCTAGGTGTCGAGTTTGAGTCTCATTACTTTGGGTAAGACAACTGCTTTGATACCACACTTTTGATGTTACAAACTGAATTTTCTGGACTTAATTTACAATGAATTCATGGGCTCAAACATGCCAGACATATGCCCAAATTTCTGCTCTACAAATCAGACCTAAAACTATGATTATACATACCAAATATATGCAAAAGCCTTCAAATATCAAACCTTGGATGGGCGAAATTCCTCCTTGGCAAGTACAAACCTTGGATGGGAGAAATTCCTCCTTGGCAAGTACTTGGGATTTGCTGCTCCAAATATGCAAAATCGCCCTCCAAAGGTCAAAATCCTAATGCAATTTGCTCACAAAATGCCACAATAATTCTGCTCCAAATCTAGTCTTCATATCTGATTTGCAATGATACTCCAAACCTCCAATTGTCTCCAATGAAGTGCAATTAGAACTCCGTCATGAGTTCTCCACAAGGTGAGCTAGGGTTTCCTCCAACTCAACACAAATAAAATATTTTATTTTATTTTTTCATTCCTTTCTCCAAGTAGGGCGAACCACTTATGGCATTAAATATTTCATTTATTGACCTCTCTCACTAGGTCATCTACTTCAAGGTAAATTTATTTGAATTTTTCTCCTTCAAATTTGGCCAACCACAACAAAGTAATCTTATTTTATTTTATTTATTATTATATTATTTATATTTTAATATTATATAATATATACTAGTGTTTAAAAACACTATTAAAATAGGGTGGATTTAGGGCAGGAAAAAGGGGAAATTACATCAATAAATTGAGTTTGTCAATAGAGGGTTCAAGGCACCTACTCCGCCCTCATTGGAAGTTGTGACATATATTAAGGTAGAAGAACAAAAATGAATATAGCACAAAAAGATCACTACAATGAGTTCTTTGATGGGTGGAGAGATAGCAAGTACAAGTTACAACACATCAATCAACCTTCTAATGGCTTCAAGTTCCCAGTTGGTCTCCTTGATGTCCATCGATCCCTCCCCTAAATGGAAATGCTAAGACTTCATACAATATCTTGCAATCAAGAATTCATGGGGAAGGCAAGAAGACGTCACCCTAGGATGGCCTAAAGTTCCCACATCTGTTTTTTAAAACATTCAAAAGGGGCATGGGGCCTTTTGCTGTAATTTAAAAATGAAATTCATATTGCCTTGATGAAAGAGCACACCAAAAGAAATGAACCTATGGGATCAAGACTCACAAAATTCACTACCCAATGTATCACATTAGAGCTGTACACAAAGGGGATCCTCAAGTAACTTCAAACTAAACAATTAATCAACTCAATTACTTTGTAAGATTTTTTAACTTATAAATTTTTAATCCTTAGTGTTTTTTGCTTTTTTGTTTTTGAGTAAACTTTCTATTTTAAAATTTTAGTTTTATCATTTACTTTTTATTTGTTGCTATTGTTCAATATTTTATTAATTTTAATTTTAAAAAACCACTACTTTTATTTTTGAAGTAATTTACTATTTTTTAAGTTTTAGTTTTATCATTTTCTGTTTTTTTAATATTGGTAGAGGTGGGTTTTTGAAAGGGCACAAACCCTTGTACAACCATGACTCAATGACCAAGAGACACAACATGAATGAACAAAACATCAAGGCAACATGATACAAAACTGCACTCACAGCAGACCCACAGCAACAATGGGCAGGACCTAAATTTTCTTTTTGTTGTCATTGTTCAAATTTTTATTAATTTTATTTTTTTTAAATCCATAATATTTTATTTTAAGTGATAACCTTTCTTCAAGGTTCTACACTTGGTCAACTAAGAAAAACATACCCAATGGATTATCTATATGAAACAATGGTGTCTATCCATCATGACTATGAAAAACAAATATTAACGCATTCAAAGGTGGCACAAGTATATCCACCATATATGGAGTGGGATATTACTTAAACTCAATTTTTTCTTCTCCAATTCCTTTAAGGCTCCTGAGAAGGTTATGAATGGCCTTGACACAAAAGGCAACAACTAATGTAACTATTAGAGACATAATTATTGACTAGTTGCAATTCTAGTTTACTAACAAAGATACAAATGTAATTCTAATTTGCAAATTTTTGGTGGGAAGGTTATATACAAACACCAAATTTTAAGAGCCTAGCAATCTATATTTCGTGCCCACCTTGTAGCGCTTCTGGATGTGAGCACAAATAGAGTATGTTTGAGGCAATTCATACACATAAGCACAACAAGTTTACTTAAAACTGACTGAATAACCTCATTTTTGTGCAATAGGACCTTCCTTTTCAGATCAAAGAGGTGGGAAGGAAGGAGGCCCAAGTTCCAATTGATATGGAAGAAGAAGTCTCATCATCAGATATAAGATGGCAATCAGTGCATTCATATTATGGAATATAGATTCAAAGAATCTTTAGTTAAAGGTTTAAAGTTTAAACATTACCAATGGTGCTCAACAAGCAAGGGTTCCTTCTTCACTGCAGACTACTTGATTATCAAATTCGCTCTTACAGCAGAGCAATTAACTTCATCACAAAATAGCCAATACACACTGATTCATACCAAAAGTGAAAAACCAACCTGACACGAAAAGAACTAGAGCATGTTGGCATGTCCAAAAATTTGGTCACTCAAACCTTGTAATAGGACCAAGTCATGTGAATCAATAATTTTATGATCAAATCAAGTATCCAGATTACCAAGAAGGAATGTGATTCTAAATTTGACTTTGTGCTTAAGGGATCACATTTCATAGGCTTTTGTGTGCAATAATATACAAAAGATCTGCACAAATAAACATCAATCATTTTCTTTCTTGAAAATAGATGTCAAAGCAAGCATCAGCTAAAGGCATATTTTGTGTATAAAGTACCTATGCATTGCCAAGCTCATCCTTTGACTCAATACCTAATAAGCTCAGCCAACAATTCAAACACCAAATAGTCTTATATTAAGTGCAGCAAACATGATGATGATTTCAATAAGCGAACAGAGAGAATGCCTAGCAGACTCAAGAAATGGAACCTTGCCAAGCTCATCCTTTGACTCAATACCTAATAAGCTCAACCAACAATTCAAACACCAAATAGACTTATATTAAGTGCAGCAAACATGATGATGATTTCAATAAGCGAACAGAGAGAATGCCTAGCAGACTCAAGAAATGGAATACTGATGAGAAAGATATAAGAACAACTCAACTTTCTGCTTTTTATTTTCTTCTTCCTCACTCATTACTCTTCATTTTGTACTTCTGGTTAAGCAGCTATGCAATCCAAACACATTTAACAATGACTACCAGCGTAGCTTTCAATATTAACATAAGATGAAACATTCAATCAAAATCTATTGAATGTCTCAAAATATTAAAATATGCAAATAATGATTTCAACAAATATTTGAAGATATATAAAAAGAAAAAACTAAAAAGATAAGATTGCAAAATGTATACCCTTTTTGAGATGGCCAATTTTTCCTAATGGAAACGTTTCTCATATTTTGATGGAGCACCCACAGCATGATTCTTTGCACTTCCTGCACAATGTTTCCATGATGTTCCTATTCAAATCTTGGAGACTAGGGTAATACCAAAGAAGAGGCTGAATCCATGCAATTGGATGCTGATCTTAAAACCTATCGCCGTTCTTCCATCAAGAAACCATCATTGGAAGCCATTATACAAACTTCTTGTTATTGATTATGCGACATTAATTAAATCACAACCAATGCTTTGTATCTTCCTTGTCACGCTGCAAATATCAACAAAAATCATAAAATTAAAGTTTCCATGGCAGACTACTCTCCTTTTTAAAAATATACTAAACTAAAATCCAAGCTTCAAAAGAGTAAATTTATGCAAGGTTTTAACAATTCAATTTTAAAATTATCTATGCATTAAACAATAATATAATGTATTAGTCAAAACTTAACTACAATTTTTCCGATTGCTTTAGCCTTGAAATACTATTACCAAGATCTACCCTAACTGTGTAAGGAAAATGTTCCACGAATGCAAATTTGCACCTCAAATCAGGGAGAAAAGAAATAAAAGTGAAATATCTCATAAATAATTTGGAGATTCAGTCCCTTGGGCCAGACACACTGATACGTAGGGAACACTAGATAGAAGTCTTGGATTCAATCCCCTAAGGACTATCACCACAAACCCCATCAAAGGCGAGATAAACAGCATAGGAAACAAATTAAGCCCATAAAATCTCCAGGTTCCCTTAGCCAAAAACAAGAATTTGGAGGGCTAGGATCATATGGACCTGCTTAAGTAAAATCCAGTCGAAGTACAACTAAAGATTTAATTATTTCATTTTTGCCAAAGGAATTTATTTTGAAACAAAGCTTAAGAAAACTCCTTGAGCTTCCAAGACAAGCACCTGATCAAACAACTATAGTTTATCAAGAAACAATTAAAACAAAACACTCACTGTGCTTATGGTTGGTTCCATTACTTGGGATTTCAGCTTCAAATAACACAGCAATCAAAACAACCTACTTCAATTTCGTTTCTAATATATATTTCAATCTTTGCAGTTAATCATTTTCCATATTGCATCAAAGATTCAATACTGTAATAGAAAAAATCAGCAAAATGAAAAATCTTAACTTTGTCTGACAAGTATTAACCTTCTAATTTGCAGTAAAAACTTTTCAAATAACCTGGTTCCAGAGGCATACCCATCTCAAGGCTCAGGAAAGGGTTCAAATTTCAGTTAAGCCCCAATTGAAAGTTATGAAGCAAAAATAGCAAGTGGAGTTAATCTCTGGATCTCTAACGAACTAAAATTTTGACAGGAAAATCATGAAAAAAGAAGCAATTTAAATAAATGAACAAAGAAAAAAGTCATAAGATAAGGGGAATAAATTTTATAACAATGTTAAAGTTCATTTTACTTTATAGGGCATTACACTTGTCATTTTCAGAATAATAAATTTGAAGGGAATTGTCTCTCCATATGGACACACTCTTGGTCTTACATCAGCCTACCAATCTGAACTACTGATTTATGTTTATTTCATTAAACAATCTACTCACATAAGTTTGTGAGGATCTAGATGTCAGATTTTGGCTAGTGTCAGAGAGGACTTTGATTATTTACAAAGTTTGATAGGTCTTTCTCAAGTAAAAAGTTGGTTCTTGTAATCCAACAGACATCACTGAGAGCCAATATGATCTACCTGTATGTATACTTTGTATGAAAAAATATCTTATAAATTTTCAAAGGTGCATTTATTAAACACTCAAGATCAGTCGCCTTTTCAAGAAGCAAAATTCACCCATCATCAAATAAAGTTTATATAAACAAAAGATTTAAAGCACTAGGAAGCCATACAAAATTATCTGTTAAACACTGCTTTTCATCATAGTCTATCATCATTTACTTATACATTCATTTTACTAGCCCTATGCTAAACACTACCTCAAAGCAGGACATGCTTGAAAAGCCAATGCCTACCCAACCCAAAGATTAAATACTCATAAAGTACATATTGCTAGAAGATACTCAAAGCTTCACTAATCCATATACTAATAGGGCACTCATTCTTAATTTCTCCCTCGCAACTTTTAAGGCCTTTCTATTCCCTTCTTTGTGACAATCTTCTAATACTCTATACCCCCCCAAAGCTTCAACTGCCACATTCATCTTGTAATCATCAATCAATTTCCACTTTGGTTGCTCTCCATACTCTTCTCCAACATCTTCTATCAACCACCCATACGACAAACTCTTTGCCAATACAAGATCTTGGTCATCCTTCAATTCTCTGTTGGAAAGATCTTCCCAAACATAACTCAGCTTACCTAAATTGAGTCATATAGTTGCACAATATCGCTAAAAATATAGACTGCCTAAATAAAATACAATAAGGAACAATTGCATTATGGCAAAAAGAAATGCAAAAATGTGGAATAAAACAGATAGATGGCAGGCAAAACTCAAGAAGAGATGCACATGGGAGTACCCTCTTTGTCCAAGGCTTGACCATAAATATAATATCAGCCCAACTACTATGACTATTGGGCTGACCATTGCAAATCACCCAAACAGCTAAGATCAATAAGCAGGGACATTCCTAACATAAAATATCATTATGCCCAATATTGTTGCCACCACTTTCCCTCACAATTCAGGAAGATCTGAGACTCTGGACTTCAAGCTCAAGGACCAAGTTTCATTGAGATCCAAATTGAAATCTGCTAATGTTGAAACTTAAGCTCTACAATTAAAATTTTCTACTTGAGCTCAAGATAGTTCTTTCGAACTCCTAGACTAAATTTTATGCTTGCCAAGTAAAGCAACCACCTTCTTGTTCCTCTTTTGTTAAAGGAAGAATGGCATGTTTGTCTAGAGTGATATAATTATTGCCTATTATTCCAAATTTGAAAAAAGAATAATTCATCCCAAATATTTAATGTAATATTAAGAACACATTTTCAATTTGAAGGCTACAGCACTGGATTCTTAGATTTGTTTTTATTTCATTATTAGCATTCATTTGATTGACTACTCTCTTGCATTTATGGTACTGCATACATTCAAAATATGAGTACATGCTTTATACGTTCATCAAATTTAACTTTGAGGACATTCAATGATATACAAGCATAGGATTTGCAAGGTTCAGCTTATTCATGACCTTAATCGTTAAGGTGGAAAACCAAGAGCACAAACTATGTATTTATGGTAAATTTAAAGAAATTCACTTGTGTATTCAATGGGGCATTTTGCTTGGTTGCAACCTAGATGATGAAAGCAACACCACATGCACTCCATGTCTCAGTTCTGAAACATTTGTAGTTCTGGTACTGACCCTGATCATCAAAGAATCTCTATCAAAAACAGTGAAATTGCCAACCAAAACAAACTGAAAACTTCATGTACATTGCAAAGAACAGCCAAGAGTATTACTAGGTCAGATTTGCAAAGTCTTGTGTGTCAAACTTCAAAAACAACGCAAAAAAACAATTTCAAATCCCAACCCAGCCCCAACTCCTCTAACATAATGCATTCCCCTAAACATTGTTTCAAAACATAACAAGGCGAAAATCATGCCCTCATTTCACTCCCACAACCTACCTAACTGCTGCTGTGTAATGTCCCCATTCTCGAAGTGATATCTTGGAGATAAGAGCTAGTGCATTCACCATTCCCGTGAGCTAGTCATCCTAGTGAGGGAATGTTATTGGGCCATGAGAATCATAATGTTGAGGAGTTGCTTTTGGAGAGTTAAAAGGGGAATTATCCTTAATGGAAAATAAAATATAATGTTGATTATATTTTATTATTATTCCATGTTCCACTTGCAAAGTCAAAGCAAACAAGGAGGGGAGTTTTAAAATAGATAAAATATTATTATCTTCCTTAGTTGGTCAGCCCACTTGAAATCAGATTTGATTTGCTTCAGAATCAGATTCTCTCTCTTATGGCAGTTTAAGAAGGCATCAAATATTTTAATATTTAAGATCAAATCAGATTCTTTTCTAAGTCAGCTTGGTCAAGGGCGGTCTAGTGCCTTAATAGAGAAGGCATTGAATATTTTAAGACCAAATAAGATCCTCCCTATGGTGATTTGGATAAGTGTGGCTTAGATGCCTTAGTGAATAAGACATTGAATATTTTAATAAGATAAAATCAGATCATCTGGATAAGGGTGGTTTAGATGCCTTAGGGAAGAAGGCATTGAATATTTTAATAAGAACAAATCAGATTCTTCCCTATGGCAGTTTGGACTAGGGTTGGTTAAGAGCCTTATTTAAGAAGGCATCAATGGCTTTGAGAGGATCATTATGAGCTGATCTTTTGGCAAACATTGAGCTTGAGAGCTTTCTTTTGGCTAGAGGTGAATTCCAGTTGCTTCAAGGTGGTGTTCCCTTGAAATATCTGTGGTTTGGTGATGACCCCACTCCACCATAAGAGGTGAATTCGCATGGAGTTCATCATAGAGCTTGATTGACAAGCTTCTGATGAGTTAGGACTTTAAAAGCTAAGGTTTGAAGACTTGTTTATTACAGATTCAAAGAAGAATAAGGCAGATTGGTTAGCATTGGACGTCTTGGAACAAGTCACTCCATTTTTGGCATATTGGGGCTTCATTTTTGAGGAGTTTTGCATTGTGGGTTGGCTGGAAATCCATATCAGATTATCATAGGTTGCTGGAAATCAAGTTCAAAGTTGATATCAGTCATATTTCAGCCTTTTTCAAGCATAGGAGGCAAACTGGGCTAATTCACTACCTTTCTGAGCTAGACGACTTCATGATTTGAGCTGTTTTTGCAATATTTGAGGAGTTTCAGCATTTTTGGGTCATCTTCAGTCAAGTACAGATTGCATACCTGCTGTTAGAGAGTTTTTACCAGTCATATCAGACCACCAACAGTGATGCAACAATCTTATTTCAATCAAGGATTGAAGGGTAGTTCATCAAGACTACCTAGGGTTTCATTCTTCAATCATTTGGCTAGGGTTTGGTATACATTTTGGCCATTTTGCATGTTGTATGTAATCTGATTTTCTAAATCAGACTGTCTGATTGTAAGCTACAATCATTTCTCTATTTGTATTGTTCATTCAATAAGAAGCCATCATCGTTTTCTGGGTATGTCATTCTCATGTTTTTTGTTGCTGCTGCAACTAACTCACAGGTGCCCACTAATTTCTCCTTCAACTTGCTGCAACAATCATTTTGGCTAGGGTTTGGTATACATTTTGGCCATTTTGCATGTTGTATGTAATCTGATTTTCTAAATCAGACTGTCTGATTGTAAGCTACAATCATTTCTCTATTTGTATTGTTCATTCAATAAGAAGCCATCATCATTTTCTGGGTATGTCATTCTCATGTTTTTTGTTGCTGATGCAACTAACTCACAGGGTCCCACTCATTTCTCCTTCAACTTGCTACAACAAAGAGAGCATTCAAATTTAAATTTTCAGGTTGATTATGGAGCAATCCTCAAATACCATAATATGACAATTTATTTATCAAACTTTAGACTACCATTGTAGTGTGTATTTTTAACATATAATTCACAGTTTATATACTTGTGTCATAGACTAACCTTTATTTGGGTATTGCAAATGTCCTAAAGGTAGTGTTAGGGTTATTACGTATTGCAATTACGTACCCGCAGACTCGAACGGGTTCGGTCGCGAACCGGTGCAGGTTAGGTGTGTCTGTTACTTACCGCCCTGTCGTAAAGCAATTAGAAGCGGACGGAGACCGGCCGCCGATACCGGGCGAACCCCTGCGAACCCACGGCCCAGCACTTCAAAAGTGGGCCCAAAAGTGAATAAAAAACAATTTTTTAATTTCTATTTTGCTACAAAACCCTAAAACGACCCAATATGAGGCATTTTAACACTAAAGCATTTCATTTTTACCTCTCATTTTGCTCTCTCCATAATTTGTGTCCATCTTAGCATTTTGAAGGGAGGTGATTGCATTTGAAGGAGATCGATTGTGGAGTGGCAAATAGCTTCTACAAAGGAGATTTAAGTGTTCAAGGTATGCATTTAAACCCTATTCTTCAATCTTTTGATGATTTTTTTTAAGTTTCTTAGTTTTTGATGAATTTTTTCAAGTTTGTGAAGAAGTTTTTCAAATATATATATTTTTTTTTCATTTTTTTTATAGATTGCAACAATGGCAAGTAGTCAAAGTTCAGTGGGTGGGGATGGAAGCCAAAAGTTTAAAATTGATAAAGGATCTCCTTTATGGAGACATACCACACGAATTTCACAAATTCCTGGAGGTGGGGGGTTTGTTTGGAAGTGTAATTTTTGCAATGCACAATATAATAGCTCCTACTACCGAGTAAAACTTCATTTTATGGGCCCTGGTGGTAAAGGGATTAACATGTGTGTGGGTCCAGATAAGAAGGGGTTATCTACTGTACAAATAGCAGGATTTATAAAAGAACAAGAAGATGCCGACAATTCAATTGCAAGAGGAAAACAAACTAGTTATAGTTCCGGAAAGAAAAAACAAACATTACCCACTCATCAGATAGTTAGGCCCTCTAGACATCCCTTCTTGTCTATACCCTCTACGGAAGAAGAAGATGAAGAACCAGAAACCACCACCCGCAAGAGAGGTCCATTAGAGAAAGCATTTAAAATGGAGGCAAGAGATATTGCTGAAGAAAAAATTGCACGTTGCCTCTATGCCAATGGTCTTCCATTCAACTTGGTGAGATCACCATATTGGAAGGACATGGTGTCAGCAATAAATAGTGCACCTCCTGATTTCACAAGTCCTGGGTATGAAAAGGTGCGTACATTACCTTATTGAGGAAATATGTAGAGGCCCAACTAAAACCAATTAGAGATTCTTGGGTTGAAACAGGTGTATCTATTGTTTCCGATGGATGGAAAGATTGCAAAAACCGTCCATTGATTAATGTTATTGCAGTGTCCCCCAAGGGGGCAATGTTTTTGAGGGCGGTTGACTGTGAAGGGCAAGTGAAAGATGCAATGTTCATTTCCAGGATTCTCATTGACTCCATAGAGATGGTGGGTAGTGAAAATGTTGTCCAAGTAGTTACGGACAATGCAAAAGTTTGCAGGGCTGCAGGTGCTTTGGTAGAGGCCAGATATGAGCACATCTTTTGGACACCGTGCACTGTACACTCCCTCAATTTGGTGATGCAAGCAATTGGCACCCAAATAGAGTGGGTGAAAGAAATATACCAGGAGTCTGAGGAGATCCAGATGTTTGTGACAAACCACCATATGTCACAAGCAATTTTCAGAACTTTTTCAACATTGGAATTGTTGAAGGTAAATTTTAAAATTTAATATATTTAGTTTCATTTATCATTTATGTCATGTTTTACATAATTGAATAAAATAATTTTTTGCATTATTTACATATTTTAAATGTGTTATTAACTTACTATTAACATGTTCTTAGGTTGCCGAGACCCGGTTTGCATCTCACACAATTGTTCTGAGACGACTTGTGAAGGTGAAAGATGCATTGAGTCAAATGGTTATTAGCAACCAATGGAGTATATGGAAGCAATCAAATTCAGAGAGGGCCCAAAAAGTCAAGGCATTGATCTTGAATGACGATTGGTGGGATCGTGTGAATTATGTATTGGAATTCACCGAACCTATCATGTCTATGCTTCGGTTTGCTGATACAGATGAACCATGCTTGGGGGATGTCTATGATAGCATGGACACAATGTTGGAAAAAATAAAAATAGAAATACAAAAAAAAGAGAATGATCCTAAAGACACCTTGTACAAAAGGGTGGAAGCAATTGTTCTTCATCGTTGGAACAAGATGACAACTCCATTGCACCTCCTTGCATATGCCCTATCTCCGAGGTACTATACCACTGAAGTGCTTTCTATCCCAGGGAGAATACCGCCATATAGAGATGCTGAAGTTGCTAATGGGTATAAGACGGCATTTAGTAGAATGTTCAGTGATCCAGAAGTGCATGCAAGTGTCATGAGAGAATTTGGAATGTTTGTCACAGGAAAATCAAAAAATCATACCGCTTCTGTTGCTAGAGACCAATACAAAATGGATGGTCTTACATGGTGGTACCTCCATGGTCAAGATTATATGTACCTCCAACCTCTTGCAATCAAGATCCTCTCACAAGTAAGTTTTTTTTTTTTGCCACTTGTATTGTAAAATTTAACACTTAACATTCTTGAATTTATCTTGCATTTTTTTATTTTATTTTTAATTTTGTTGGTTTTCTCTCCAGGTTGCAAGCTCTTCTGCCGCTGAACGGAATTGGAGTACATACTCCTTTATCCACTCAGTGAAGCGTAACCGGTTGGCTGCAAAAAGAGCTGAAGACTTAGTGTATATTCATTCCAATTTGCGTCTTCTGTCACGTAAGGATCCTCAATACAGGCAGGGGGCAGCGAGGCTTTGGGATGTAGCACCCGAGTCTACTGACTTGGATGCAACCATTCAGGATCTTGCTAGAGCCACTATGGATGATGTGGGTGATATTGATGACATATCACATGGTGTTGGATCCGCTTTGGGTTCAAATGATGATGATTTTGAAGTTGAAACCACTCAAAATCCAAGTCATGATGATTCTGACAATCCTTTTGATGATTGATGAGCATATGAACAATGAACATTGAATCATGTTTCAAATTTTCAATGTTTCATGAACTACATTTTGTAATTCAGTAATTTTATTTGAATATTTTTCAACTATCAATTGGCATTTAATATTTATCTTTGGCATTTGGCATTGATCAATGATCAAGTATCATACTATGAAATGATTTAGTTTTACAATTCTCTATGTTTCTCTTATTTTTTTGTATATATAATACATATATATAGATTTATAATATATTAAATTATTAATATATATATATATATATACACACGTACCCATACGTACCCAAACCCCTAAAAATTTTTTGCCCGTACCCACGTCTCTTGGGTTCTCCATTACCGAACAGATCCCGAACCGAACCGGTAACTTAGGTTATTACTAGTAAATGCACCTAAAGGTGTTATTGGATGGCTGATAGGTACATATATATAAATTTTTAAATAGTCCTATCTATCAAGAACTACACATTTAAATTTTTTTCAAAATTATCTTGTGCAAGGCGTGACCAATAGGACTATTTATACATATGCCTATTGGCCATCCAATAACACCTTTACGTGAAAATCTCATAGGTGCAAAAATTTAAAATATATTAAAAAAGGTGACTTTCATTGTATCAAAATTTATCAATATGGTAAATTATTTGCAAAGATGCCAAAATAGGTACAATATGTCTCAACATTGTCAACAATAAGAATTTTAATTTTTTTATTATATATAAGAAATCACTAGTTGTCCCTCTGTTTCCCTTTGCAAATAAGTGTTTGCTCATTGGGTTGCAATCCTATCTCTAGAGCAAGCATTTTCTTCAACTCACCTATGATAGAAAAATAATGGGCAAAAGAATAAGGCCTTCTTAAACTTCCTAAAAGAGATTTCAATTCAAAACTTAGAAGGTAGCTTGGAGTTTGGAATAATTGTCTTCCTTTTACTCTCAAACATGTGTGGCAATATATAAAAATGAACAAGGCATAAAAGCAATGATTATCAAAATGATCCTTGGAATCATTGAGTAAAATCATAACTTGTATCCTTTATTGTACTACATATGCAATTGTTTACCAATCAATGGAAGCAGGGTTATAATAGATGGATCTTTCATTTCTTACATGTTGACATTCTGAATTTGATTTAACTATAATTACCATGTGATGTGGGTATAGGTACAAAATGGGCAATGTATTGAACACATCATATTCACATATATGAATTGCTATTTTAAATGTGAATTTTTCTAGCATCCTAAAAAACTTGAAATTGTGAAATGCAATGAAATGCATAAACTTGTTCCTGATGCTCGTAAGAGGTACAAATATTGATAGAGAAATACCAAGGGTATTCAAGTTTTCTAATGTTTGTAAGAGTTGGGACAATTGACAAAGAAATGCTAAGGGTCTTCAACTTTTCTGATGTCACAAAATTTACAAGTTCATTACTTTCACAATAACGACACATTTTTATAAATGAGCATTTTTGCATGTGAGAAATACATAATATTCTAAGGAACTTGATAATATGATATCATTAGGTGTGCAAAAATAAATTAACAAGATATATTTATTAATAAATCGGAAATCCTATAGTAATTAATCTGTAACCAAATCTATAACCAAAGGAGGTCTATTTAGAGCACGACCTACAAATTCAACACAATAGAAGAATTCTCATTTCATAATTGTCTAACTTGCATACTTCAGTTGCTTTCAATAGTCACATATATATGTTCTAAGTTGTCAGTTCTAGTACGAGATCAGGTACGGTATGGTATATGAGTACGCCAGCATGGAAATTTTTTTTCCTTGGGTACAGTACATTTGGATACGGCTATATTATATATATATATGTGCAAAAAAATTAAAAACATACAGAATTGTAAATACATTTGATAGTATGATACTTCATCAATCATCAATCATCGTGATGTCTATCAAATGCTGATAATCATATCTGCTGCTTTAAGTTGAAACATCCAATGTTATGATTCGGCAGAAAACTCTACAGAACACTAGTTTGAGGTCCAAATGCTTTGTTGGGCTGTGTAGCAGAGAAAATTCAAGCATATACATTTTCATTGCACTACAAGAAAGAAACAGAAAGAAAGAAACATAACAGACCAGATTTGGAGCACTGCAGAAACACAGGTTTGAGCATTTCATTTATAGATGAATATGTGATAAATACAATACAAACTGTAGCATGTATGTAGAATACAAGGTAATTAATATTGCACTAAAAAAAATAAGAGTGTTGTGGGGAATGCTGAGTGTATTGTGCACTACAAGTCCTGTAAATGAGTAAATGGAAGGGACAGTTAAAACTTAAAAATAATTAGTGTAAGGATCATTTAACATCCACTCATAAATGAAGGCACATTCTCCTATTTATACACAAAACAGAAATTAAAATAGGTTGAAAAGGTTAATTAAGCTTCAATAAATTGTAGTTAAGGAACCCACAGGGAACCCTGCCGCTCCCTGGGTGCTCCCAGCCACTCCCGTACCCAAATGCTCCTGGAGCAGGCACGTGAGCAAAATCCAAGGAGCCTGGTAACTTAGTATATGTTCCATATCATCCCAACTGAGTCTCTGTATAACAAAAGCTTCTAGCAGCAAGATTGTTTGACCACAGGATTAGAATACCTACAGTAATTCATGATCATGCTAAAGCTTGTTTGGGTAATCTTGTGCAGTAATGGGTAGAGCCATAGAGGCACTCTAGAGACTTACTAACCATGCAAGATGAGAATAAATAAATGCGAAACTCCTATAATTTACCTATTTATTAATTTTACTTTATCAAACCAAAGAGCAATAGATTCTAATGAATCACATATGTTCACATTTCCTCATATATTGAAGTAAACCTTTAAATGTACAATGATGCAATGTAAACAATATTAAGTGTTGAACAGCTAACTACTGTGCAGAGAATGGCATCATTATCTCAGATCTCTTATGCAAGGGCCCCTATAACATTTGGCTCGATAAGCTCCCATTCATTGTTATACACCAGTAAAAACGCAAAAAGGGCACTAAGATATAAAGAAGCAGAGAGAAATAAAATATGATGTTTTGTATCCTGTATTTCTGAAAAAGAATATGTTTACTGTGATCAAACCCACTTGTATCTAGGCCAGCAGTATTTAAGACAATTTTCTTTCAATCAGTGTTTAGATACTTGGAATGCATAGTATGTTAATCACAGAATAAGGTAGCAATTTCAAAAACAGTATGCATACTAATAATTATCCTCCTAACCTATCTCAACAGGTCAATATTTGTATATTAACAAAATTAGATTTCACAATAGAACCGCTTTATGAACATAAGTTGTAAATGGAGGACTATCCAAAGACTAAAGTCAAAGCAGCAGCAGCCTGTTTGTCAACTATATCAAGAACCCTAGCAATTATAATTCTCCCAAGACCTGCAGGCTGCAAGTATAAAGAAGGAAAGATTTAGTCTTACCTTTCATCACAAGAACAGAGTTAGTGGTTACGATCATATTTGAAACAGTGGACATCCTTCTGTTTGCAACAGATAAAGTGGAACCTACTATGAAAAAATCTAATCATTCAGTTCACAAGAAACACTAAATTGTCAATTTATTACAGAAAAAGGAAGACTGTAATGTTTGGATAAATCAGAAGCTTACCATGGGCCTCCTAATGATAATTGTGAAGTTATTTGTTTCATGTAAAAAAAGGCATTCAAAGGCACTATTGGCTGAAACAAATGATAGGTAGTAACTAGAATTATCTTTGAACAAGATCCAAAATGATTTACAGTACCAAGTACTTCGGTGTTCATGCTTTCAAGAACATTTATAACTAAAATGAGATTTTGCATTTCAATATTGACATATTCACACCTATAAGCAGATAAGACTTCAAAAACTTCCTGGATGGTGCAAATAGAATTAAGATTTGTATCCTCCAACGTTTACTTTGACACTGCCACAAGTTAAAAAATCCCAACAGACAACAAAAAGTGTATTTGAACAGTGAGGTAGATTACACACGTTTAAAGATAGAAACAAAAAACTCTTGTATTTAGTCAAATCAAAATGAGCCATAAATTATGTAAGCGAGACATCAACACGCCAATCAAGCAAACATAGTTACAAGATGTATTTATGAGCTAATTGTGTGCCCTTGGTTCAACTAATTATGGCACAATAAAAAATATTACAGATGAAACACTATAGTTTAGTGCCATTCAATTGAATATATCATAGGCAATGTAGCCAGTGATCCAGAACCTTGCACAAATAAGGTCAACCAAAATTCAAAAGTTAAGAAATCTAAAATCACAAATACCCTATGTTCCACGGCCTGTCGGGGATGGGGACGGGGGGACGCAGGGGATGCGTTTCCGGACGTTTCCTAAGGGGCAATTTTCAAGGGACGGCGACATACAAAATACATATATATATAGATTTTTTCAAAATTTATTATATTATTAGAGAGAGAGAAAGAGAGATAGATATGTCAATAAATTAATAATTGATAACAACAATATCAATATGTAAGTAAATCGCGAGAGTAGTACTATAACAGCATAAGAAATGTCATTAAAGCATTATAAAATTTATCACAGCAGTATCAAACATCAATAAAACCATGGTCTATCAATATGAAATATCCAAATGTCTCAAACATGTATCCAGAAGTCTCAAAGTTCAAACATGAAAATCAAAATATTAAATACAACAGTCTATGAAATTAAGCCTCATTCAGGCTATGAATATCCAAAGACTCAGAACTATTTGAGTCACTATCATCCTCTGGCAAGAGTGGAACTAAAAGATTTAATATTTAGTCTTTTTCAGACTTTAGCCCAAACAATTAAAACATTAAACAGTTGGTGGGCCCTGCGCGAAGGAACTAAACCTTTAAAAAATCATTTTTTAATTGTTTTTTTATATATTTTAACTTGCAGCCTGCAGGGGACGGCTAGCCGTCCCCGGTACAGGGAACCGTCCCCAATCCGTCCCCAATTCGTATTGGGAATGGGGAAACTTCCCCAATCCGTATTGGGGACGGGGAAACGTCCCCAAAGTGAAGGAAACGTTTCCTGGCGTTTCCGATGGATTTTGCCTTTTCGGGGACGGCAGGGGGACGTCCCCTTTGCGTCCCCCCGTCCCCCGGGACGGCAGGGGATGGGGACGGGGGGTTTTGGGGCAGGGGACGCATCCCCGTGTAACATAGCAAATACCTAGTTCTGCCCAAGTCCTAACAATCCCCAAACTCCCGCCCCACAACACTACAATTCGTCTAGCACATACCAAATTGTTTTCCAGAGAAATTTCAGCTCTTAAACCGAGTGTCATATAATAAACAATCAGGTAACCGAAGATGACATAAACTTTCAATCCCCACCAGTAGGCGGATACCTCTAAGCCAACAAGATCATCAGCAAGCTTAAATTTATTTCTAATGTCAATCAATGAAACAACAACATTGAGGCGCCAAAAAATAATCTCGATTGGAATCGAACCCAAACGCCGCTTTCCCAAAACGGGTCCCTAAAACAAAAGCAAAGACCCTCCACGCCTATTCTCCAAACAATACCACCTTCAAACACGTAACAGCCCAGCAAAAACCCTAGTTTTAACAAGAAAACCCCTAACTAAATTTAGCAGGTTTTATCCTACCATTTTGCTCTGCGCCGAACAAAGAAAACACTCTTACATCGATGATCGAACTAGTTATAATACAACTATGAAAGAAACCCTAGCTAAGTTTATGCATGAAAAAATGCTCTACTAAAAATCAACGAACGGAAAAACAAAAAAAAAGTTACCGCATCAGTATGTTGCACTTTGATGTCGAAGCGATTGCCCTTCAAAGTTATCAACGTAACTTTCATTCTGCTTACCAAAATCTTACCCTCTGCAAACCTTGGCAACACGCAAAAATAATAATCAGAAAATGCTTCTGTTAGCAAAATTGCTCAACAGAGAAGACGGAAATCTTCCCACGATATACCTTCGTTTGCCGACAAAAAACTACCACGTTAGTTATTAAATACCAATTCAAACCGTTCAACGGTCACGAGGATAATTTTTTAAATTCTTAATTGTATGGAAAATGACACAAAATGTAAGCAATTCATTATAAAACTTTAATACAAAAATAATTATAATTAAAATTATGTATTATAGTTGAAATTGTATCTCATTTAAGATTTATTAGAATTAAATTATATTATTTTTGAAAATTTGAATTTGGTATTATCGTTGATTTTAATATGAATGTATTTTAAAAGGTATGATGGAATTGAAATATACTTCTTTGATAGAATTGGAAAGTTTCCATCATGAAAGTGCAAATGACTCCTAGTGGAAAATCTCACTAATCATAAGTAGATTCTAAGTTTGAATGTCACCCTATCTAATATTCTCACATATATATATATATATATATAAGTATTTATAAAAACAAATACAATCCTTATCACAAAGTAGCAAAAAATAATTAAAATTAAAATCTATGTAGAAATATATAAAATGACTCAAATAGCTCTTGTACATAACAATGTAATGCACTCCAAGCTCTTGGGAATGAATCTACACCTTTACAATATTGAATAGATTGAGCTCTTTTAGTGAACTCTAGTTCATTCAATATTTAGGAAAGAAATGGACTACATTAATTACCACTTTTTGGTATACATAAAGTGTAAAATTGTTATTGACTATTGATTGTTGAAGAGTGTGATGTTTAAGTAGAGTGTGGAGAGAAGGAACACCTTGTGCACAAATTCTCTCTACAAAGTATACTATGTTCATATCATGATCGACAATTTAACATGAAATGGCTAAATAACAAAATATCCCAAAAAAATAGTATTTTAATTGTGAGGTCGTAAATTGCCAATAAAAACTAAAATAATATCATTAAATATTTTTAAATATAATTCAAGTTGAGAATAAAATTAGTACAACATCAAAGAATATTAAAGTTAAGAATAAAATTAATATAACACCAATCAAATTATTAGAAAATATTTTCACAATCAAGTATTTTGTTAAGTTGGGCGCAAACAAAAAAAATAAAGAAAAGTATCTCACTTTTTTGGCGTTGGGTAGTAGAGGAGGGTGTTGTGATTATCTCATCCTTTATGTGATCCTCTAACACGAGTAAGGTCAATTTCATCAAGGAGATCTATTCAAGCACAATAATCAAATTCCTCGTGAAAACATGATCGAAGTCATGCTCAATACACATACTAAAAATCATCTCCACAAAGCATTGTCCCCATCTTGCCACGCTTTCATTTCACTTGCACAAAATCCTTTCACGAGAAAATTTTAAAAAACTATTCTTACAATGATGATAGAAAAAGAAATAAAAACCCAAGGAAGCACTCTTTTGCTAGAGTAAAATGTCTAAGATGGCCTTCTCATATCTAGTGTATACTAGGAAGTTGTAAAGGAAGGTATTCAACCATACAATTAAATAAATAATAGAAGTATGTAGAATAAAATGTAGAAATAGTGTATATACCTTGTTGGTGATTTAAGTTGTAGACCCCAAATCCTTAAGGTCAATAATCTCCTAAACGCCAAGGGTGTCAAACCTAAGAAGATTACCACAAACCTATATTCAGGTGGGGAAACTTAGGACCAATTGTTGAGGCAAGTAAGACCTCCTTTGCTTTTATTTCTACAAGACCAAGGGGGGTTTCTCTAAGGTGCTAAAATACACATAGACTATCACAAAAAAAAAACACTCACTATATGAAAAAAACCATACCCATTGCATAGTGCACCCATAGTCTGGTTGTCACTTTGTGTCTATATGCTAGTTTAGGAGACTCGAGGTTAAGCACCTTAAATTAAACAATGATATGTCACATAAGTGTCAATGAATGTGTTTTATAATACCCCTTAAAATGTTACATACATGTAGACATGACAATTGGAACACACAAACAAATAAAATTGAAAAGCCATGTGCCTCTCGCCTCTCCCTTCAATTTGTTGTAATAACTGTGACTAGTAACTGGAAGGCTAATTACAAATTTGGCTCCATATCATATACTAAATCAAATGGAATCTTCCAATATCTCTTCTAAGGTACTATATATGCCCATCAACAAATTTTAACTTCTACGACATCTAGTGATCCCACAATAGTGTGGTTTTGATAAATTTTTGGGCCGTAAACCGATTAATAATCAAATTATTATTTTAACTAAATCTCTTCACATCTCTTGTTAATTTATAGCAGCTAAACCATGAGAAATTTGAAGATGATGTAAATCCAGGAGTCTCGGGCTACATTTTGTCTATAGATTCTAAAACATTTTTTTCAAATTTTGAATCAGATTGCACTTCTTTTCCATCTCCCACGAAAAACTAGTTTTTCAAAAGTGCGATTTCTTTAAAAGTGACGACAACTGTGATAATGCATAATTCCTTTTTCCATGAAGGATAAAATTCTAATTCTTCGGGAATTTAGATTTGTAACTCGATATCTAGTGCTTCCACTTGGTTAGATAGTTTTTTAATTGAATATTTTTCTTTAACTGCCTTTGAAGTCAAACCAATTACAATTCAGACATAAAATGAATCGTATAACGTGAACTTTTTTTTGTATATTGAAATTCAATTTTATTTTTTGTTGGATCAAGGACTTCAATATCTAGTGCACTCGCGACATTTTCAAAAAAAAAAAATTGATAATCTACTATTTTCCACATGTGCGTAATAACATAGACCTTCATTTTCAATGAAGAACCTATGTTTAATAAAAATAAAAAAAAATACACAATAAAATCAAAACATATAAAAATTATATTCGTTGGATAGCTAATTCTGAGGACAATCTAACTCCAGAAGGGTTTCTAAAGACTTCTCCATTTTCATCCTCAACCCAAGCTCTGAAGTGTAAAAAATAGACTTTTTTTGTGTCTTAGGAGGGGGATGAGGGGCAAGGGGGGGTCGAATGACTTCTAGGGCTCTGAGCCGGGCCTCTAAAGAGGTTCATCAACCATGCAGGTCTCTGTAATGAACCCTTGCTATCCATTTTTTTTTGTTTTTTTGGTGGCTTAAAGGGGTTCGCTCAAACACTGGTTCGAGCGAACCCATAATGCATTCGGTCGAACCAGTAGGTTCGTACGAACCCCCAAAATCACTTTTTTTTTTCTTTGGGGTCATTTTTTGTGAGTTTTCCTTCCTCACTTGAATTGTAAACCACTATTGTGGCTTCACCCCATCCCACCTTTTCTTGTTTACATACAAATATTTTCTGATGATGGTCATGGTGCATTTTTTTTCTTGGTTCATCTTATATGTTTCCTTGTGGATGATAAGGTGATGAATGTGTTAAGTGATCCCATATTATGAGCACATATCAACAAAACCCCAAGATCTGAAACATATATTGCATTATCAACAATAATTCTTGATGGCACACCAAACCTGGTGGTTGTTTTATTGAGTAAAAATTCAATCACCACCTTTGAGGTAGCATTCCTTATAGGAATTACCTCTACCCATTTTGTCAATTAATCAATGGCCACCAATATCCGCTTGTATCTATTGCTATTTTTTTTGTTATTTCCCCTATGAAATCTATGCCCCATTGCTAGAATGTAGCCTTTGTTGAAATGGTAGAAACGGGAAGTGCATCTATAAATTTCAAATTACCTAATAACCTTTGGCAAGCATCACATATTTTCACAAGCTTGGCCACACCCCTGAATAATGTGGGCCACCAGTAACCCATTCTCATAATATTATGAGAAGTGGTTTTTGATAGATAATTCCCACCACACAATCCTTGGTGGCATTCCTCAATGAATCTTATAGACTGTTTGTCATCTAGATATATTAGGAGCATACCATCAAGGTTTCTCCACGTTAGTTTTCCCTCAAGCATCACATACCTTTGAGCTTTAAGTTTTAGCCTCCTCTTTTGCTTATCATTCAACTTAGGAGGATAATTTGGGTTTCTTAAATAAAATACAAAATCCTTATACCAAGGACAATCCTTCAACTAACATGAAAAAAAAGAGGAATTATATTTCACTTGATGGACTTTAGTAGCATCCAAAATCGTTTCAATCATTAATCTTGCTAGACCTTGACCTTTGACTAGCTTGGTGTTTATACCTCAATGTCATATTCCTAGATCTTGTTGATCCATTGACACTTTGTCTAATGCCTCTTGATGCACAAAGATGTCTCCAATATTTGTATGTGGCAAAAAGGCCATGATCTTTGAATAGTCCCACGAGATAAGGTATTAAATTATTGATAGCCTTAACAAAAGAATAGGTACTTTTTTCTATTATAAAGTACTTCAATTCAACATCCCATAGGGACTTGCTGAATAAATATATTGGTTGTTCATATCCCTTATCATTCTTTTGTAGAAAAATAAAAACGATAATATAAAATGTGATGAGACAAAAAATGTTGCATCTATTAGCTAAATAAAAACATGTATTTTGCTTAATTATGAAGTTTATCAAGACTAAGCATGATGAGGAAAGTAAGATATTTTTATTTATAACAGTAAAGATTTCATCATATTTTGAAAATTATGATTTGGGTTCTTGATATTTTTGGATAAAAACTAAGAGACAAGAAGGAAAAAAAACCCATTAAATTTCACGAAAACCCAGTTTGTGGTTTGAGAGAAAAATTCACTAGTCCGATGCTTTGGAACTTTGCTTTCATGCCTCAAAATTTTCGGAGCTAAGAAGGATCTAAGTGAAGGATAAGTATGATAGCATTTATGAAGAGGTTGAGTAATTTGGAATTTTATGAGCAGTTAAAGGACAAAAGTTGAGAGCATCTAGGGGGAAATTCCAAGCATTTAAGGTAGGTTGTTGGCTTGTGCAAACAAATGGAGAATATCTAAGAGGTAGTTTTTGACAGTTTGAACCTTTTTGCAAGCATCTAGGAGCTATTTGATGATCCTTAATGATACATAAAGGGAAGGCATGAATTTTTCAACATTCAAATGTCTTTTTGGAGCTTGTTTAGGGGCTACAAAATAGACATTTGTTTTGAACGACCAAAGAAGATTGACTCGGCAAGATGAAGAAAAACTTATCTTTTTCCCTCAACACAATTTCCTATCTTCTAGCAAGTTGTTGCACATCTATAAGACTCATCTTTTAGATTAATTGAAGATAAGAATTCTATAAATTCATTGTAATCAATGAATCAAATGGGGAAGAGTTTTATAAAATAATATAGTTCAGTTTTCAACAGCAGTAGTGTAGTTGTTTGTAGTTTTCATTACATATTGTATTTTCCATTAGGGTGATCCCACAATAGTGGTTTACAATTTTTGGCCAAACTGGACACTGAAATATTTTTTTAACTAAATTTTCACTTTTAAACACCTATAGTGGCTAAACCATGAGGAATTTGAAGATAATGCAAACTAGAGTTTCATGACATTTTGTTTGTAGATTCTAAATATATTTTTCAAAAATTTTTGGAATCAAATTGCACTTCAGTTTCCATCTCCTTCAAAAACTAGTTTTTTCATAAAACAACATTTTTAAAAAGTGATGCTCACCGTATAACGTATAGCTTTTTTTGCATGAAGGATAAAATTCTAATTCTTTCGAATTTAGATTTGTAACCGATATCTAGTGCTTCCACTTTGTTAGATAGTTTTATTGAATATTTTTCTTTTTAATCAAGTTTTCAAGTCAAACCAGTTTCATAATTCGGGACACGTAAAGATGATCTGAGAACGCCGTGAAATTTTTTTGTATGTATTGAAATTCAAAAAAAATTTGGTTGATCAAGGGACTTCAATATTCTGGTGCACTCATATTTTTCAAATTTTTGATAATCTCATTTTTCCACATGTGCATAATAGAGAGCTTTGATTTTCGTGAAAAACCTATGTTTAATAAAACTTAAAAAAATACATAATAAAACCAAAACATATTAAAATTATATTCACTGATAGCTCGCTCAGGACTACCCTCGGGATTGGTCTGTGAAGTATCCACCATTTTCATCTGCAAACCAAGCTCTGAAGTGCAAAAAAATTGATTTTTTTTGTGAACAAGATTAAAAATTAGGAAAAGGGGGGGTTCGCTCAAACCAGGGGGTTCGAGCGAACCCCCTTCCATAAAGGGGTTTCCATTTTGTTTTTGGTCAATTGGTCCGTACATGCATTAAATGGGTTTGCCTGAACCCTAGTTCGAGCAAACCCTCTTTTGGTTTGTTTGAACCCCCAAAATGAAAAATTTTGGTATGGGGTCAATTTTTACAAGTTTTCCTTCCTCATTCGAATTGTAAACCACTTTTGTGGGTTTACCCAACCATCTTTCCATTCCATGTTATTTACATTTCCAGAATTTCCCTTTGAATGCTTCTTAGTATAAATTTGATTCTAACATTTTCATTTACAAGCTCTTAGATTAATTTGATTCCAACAATTTGTAGAAAGAATGTCATATGAATGATTTCTTCTCCCTCTTGCATATTGCCATAGACACTGCTATGATTTGACATTTTTAATTAAATGATGAGGACTACAGGGACCTTCATCAAAATAATGCAAAGGAAAATAATTAGAAAGGCTTACAGTAATTTGGGTTTGCTAGTACTAGTGTCTTCTTTAAGTGCATCTTTAATTTTTAAGAAGGAATCATTCGATTCCTTATCCCAACTCGATGATTGTTGTGCCCCTAAAGCACAAACCTATCCTGAATCGTGGACCCTCCTCTTCTTCACCTCACTGGGTTGTTTTTATTGTTGCCTCATTTTGTGTGCCCCCATTTTGGTGTCCTAGATGGTCAGTATGTCTCTGAAATCTCACCTCAAGTTGACCATGCCTCATCCCTGCAAAATTTGCTAAGTCTTGGGCCTTCACGGGATTCCTTTGGTAGTTTCCCTCTGCTAGCATCCTTGGCATCCTTTGGGCCCAGCCTCTCGGGTTTCCCATCCCGAGTTTCCCTTTGGTGTTTGTCATTCCAAACGGTCAAGTGACTTCGTCTTTCCGTACCTCGGGTCCCGGTCAGTCATCCGCCGTGTCTCATTGCCTTTGGTGACTAAGTTCAAAATTCCACTGCCTCGAGACCCTCCAGACCCGACCTTTCGGGATGCTCCTACCAAACTTTTGTTTCTCTTTCGCCATCCCCAATGGTCATCCTCTGAGGGCTTTCTGTCCTCTAGAACCTGGTTCCTCGATCGCCATCCATTTGAACTGTGTTGCAAAGTGACCATCCTTCATGTGTCTCGGGCTCGGTTAACTAGACTTCTTTGCTCGAAATGTCGTTGTGAGTTCTTCGTTTTTCGGCGGCCATTAGTCCGCATCCTTCCGGCCACCAGGTTTCTGACTTCTTGTCGTCGTCTCAGAGTTTGAACTTACCAACCTTGCCATCTATCGTACATACATTTATGGAAGTGTATTAAATGAGTCTGGGAGTATAAATAGTAAGCTCGACCTATCATTTTCACAATGTCAGGTTAGTCAGGAGACAATTCAGAGCCACCAGAGAGATCTTCTGCCCTTGCTATTCGCCGACATCGCGCTCGTCACCTGCATCAATCGATTCCTTAGGGATTTAACAATTTGCTTTGTTGGGTTCTCGAGGTATGCTTGTCATCCGCCCTCCTGCAGTGTTTTTTGATGATTTCGCATTAAATAATGGATAAGCAAGGGAGAAATATGCATTCGCTAGGTACAGGGAATGAACATCTAAAAAACCCATGTCATAGAATTGCGAGAAACCTTCCAAAATTGCCCTAGACTTGAATCTGGAATCCTATCGGCTCGACGCCATTCTTCCGCAAGGCACTGGCACCATCCGGGCCCGAGCTCTCCTTTGCCGCTAAGCAAAACCTTAAACTCAAAACATTGAAACGATAGAAAAATGTTTCTTCGGGTCCAAGACCCCAGATTTCCTTGCCCTGTTTTCCATCAGAACTTACAAAACAAACTTTTGGCCTCCCTTCATGCCTCACAGGCCTGCTCCCACGGGATTCTGTTCCTGAGATGTCGCGTGGGTTTCGTCGTTTCAAACAACATATCCACCTCGTTCGCCTGTGCCCCGGGCCCCGTCATATCGTTTGCCACTAGAGTTAAACGAGCAAAGTGCCATATCTATAACCACTCATGGGTCCTGGACCACGAAGTTCCATCCACGAACTTCCGCATGGACATCTTCGTTCCAAATGGCTGAATGAGCCTGTCTTTCCAACTCCCAGAGCCCGATGTCCCAATCACCCAAAAACTTAACGAAAGAAATCCAAAGGCCAAATACAACGTCAGGTCCAGACTACCAGGTCGCTCCCACCGGATTTTCGTTCAACATCTACCATTCCAAACGACCATCTTCCAACAACCTCCCACCCCTTGAGACTTGAGCACTTAAAGGATTAATAGGTTGTGTTGGCCACCTTTTAGCCTTGCAAGTCTCGGACCCCGAAACTTCGTCCTCAAAATTTTGTTTTAGCCTAGTTGTTTCAAATGGAAAACCTTAGACAACTTTCTCACCTCTCGGCTTCAGGTGCTCCAAAGATGATTCAAATGACCCATGATCAGGGAACGAGCCTTGACCCATGTGCTCAAATTAAGCCCTCCTCTGCGTAAATCTTTCAAATCATCCAAACTTGAACCCGAGAGGAACCACACGAATTTCCCTTCCTTGTTCGCCATTCACAGCATCAATTCTACTAGGGAAGTCTGACCCCTTTGGCCTGGGTTGACCAAATTCCCTCTAGTAAACTACTGATGGCATCTTGAAGCAAATGTTTAATTTCATGAGTGATGTATTATCCAACCTGACTTCATTAGCAGGGGTTTTGGTTAACGTTGATTTCTTTATGCTTAATTGCACTTATCACGCCTTTGTCTGTAGGATATATGGAATCGGGTGCAGGACTTGTTGCCTAAATTTTTACCCTCTAGCTCAATAGGCAAGGAAAATTATGTTTAATAGGTTCGAGAAGGCCAAATCAAGCATTCTTCCTAGGGAAAGGGTCATCAATCTGCTGCTAGGTCACAGGGAGCTCAGTTGGGAAGCATGCCTTGTTCAGATTCAACATGAAAATCTTCTAAGGGCATAGTTGTCGAGACCCCAGGAGTGTCACGGCGAGTGGGGTTAGCATATGGTCCCTGTCGGCAAGACATCAGATAGAGTTTCGACGACAACGGGTTTTAGTTCGGCAGAGGTTCTTTTATTCGACAAAAGGTCTCGGCGAATGCATCGTGTCTCGCCGAAGTCAGGAGATCTCGACAAAGCAAGCGAGCTTCGTTAAGAAGTCTTGCCGAGGTCACGGGGTCTCCTCGAGAATCAAGGGAAGCAAGTCTCGGGACAGGTCTGGCCGACAAAGTCTCCTCGGCATAAAGGGAAAGAGGGCCTTCAGTATGACTAGGTGATATCGCTGAGATGTCTCAGCAATTTCACAATGTCTCCCCTAGCCGAAATGGAGCTCAGCAAAATTCAAGGGCTCGTTATAGAGTCTCGGTGAGCGAAGAAGTCTTGCCGATCGAAAGGAGGCCCCACCAGAACACAAGAGGTCTCACCAACAGTTGAGGATGTTGCCTGGAGGTCCTGCCGACAGCGGAAAGTCCTGGCGATATACAAGGTGTTATCGGCGAGAATCTCACCGAGCAGTGGAGCCTCCAAAATGAAGGAAGCGGTTTCGGCCAAAAGAAAGGTTCTCAATGAAATGTCTTGTTGAGACGGAAATGTCACCTCGACTCAAAGAGCCTTCGGTGTAACAAAACTTTTGCCGAGATGTCTCGGCGATAAGGTGGGGTCTCACTAATAACGGAGGAGCCTTCGATGTAGCACAAGGAGCTCGGGAAGACTTCTTCCCGATCGGTGGGAGTCAGGCCGAAAGCAAGGAAGTCGGCCGAGGGTCCATACCTCGGCGTGAGTCTTACCGAGCAGCGAAGCCTTCAGAACGAAAAGGAATTCGCCAGGAGGAGGGGGAGTTCTACGTAATGTCACGTCGACAACTGGGGGTCTCGCCAGGGGTCTTGCCGAAGTGAAATGAACCGTGTGCTCGCCAAAGCTAAAGTGCCTTCAGCACAACCTCTTCCCGATAGAATAATGTCTGGCCGACAAAAGAAATGGAGCCCGGCGGGATGGCTTCTAGAGACGTCGACGAAGGTCTCCCCGACATGAATCTTATCGATGTAGAGACTGACTGTCTAAGTGATGTCTTACAGATATCACGTGGTCTCAGCGACAGCAGGGGATCTCCACGTGACTCATTAGCCCACTAATCTCTTGGCGATAAACGGTGTCTTGTCGATGGCTCCAATAGCATCGATATGATCTTTGGCCTCGTTGGGAGCTCTTAGCGATGGCTCCATGTATTTTTGATGCTTGCGAAAGGGTTTGATCGCATCAGTGAGACACTTCTAGTGTCTCGCCAAGATGCGATTCGACTGAGGAATTTGACTGCCTGGGAGTCTGCGTGTAGTTCACTCAGCCAATCAGAGAGGTCTAAGGGTCAATCGTGGCAGTCTAAGGAGCGTCAAAAGGATGAAGGGCAACGTGTATCTATAGCAGGCTCAGAGCATTCAAGGTGTAGCCGAGGTAGCTCAATCAAACACGACGACAGGATCAGAATGAATGCAGTAGCTGAAGATATCTTAAGAAGGCTTCCTCAGAGATGACTCTTCATCGTTATGGACACGTAGGGGCTTCAACATTAATTTCGATCAAAAGATCTGAGATAGATCTTTTTCTGAACTGGGATATTTTTGTAAGCCCTAATGGGTCGATATCAGTCTGTATATAAGGCATTTTATCCTTTTTTGTAAATGGTTCTGATTACACACTCTAAAGAGTTAGTGATTGTCAATCAATCCTTTCTCAGTCAATGTATGTTTTTTGTAACTCAACTGAAATCCTGAATACAACACAGAGTCTACCTTGGAAGTTTTTGTTCATGTTTGTATTGATTCTCATTTATGTATCTTTATTTTGCACATGCAAGTCTATAACTGTGTTTTCACATTTCTGCATTTGTATCTTAAGGTTGTGAAATTGATCTTTTCTTCCTAAGGTGTATGTGTAGGCCAAACCTATTAGGACTAAAGCATTAAATCTGAAAGAGGTTGTTCTGGGTATGTAAATCAATTGAATTAGGCTTTCAAGTGTGTGTTTTGCTATGTTCATTTCATGATTTCTCATTAATACGGTGTATCACCATAGGTTTAGTTTTTTCCATTTTTATGCATCTCTTCCCTCTTTCCTCTCAAAGAAGCAATAGTTTAGGTGATACCCAAAGGAATTCGGCCTTCTCCGGAGGTTCACTTCAATCATAAGTGACCCACAGCCTTGGAGTGATCCCATGTTGCTCTAGAATGATCAGTTTCTTGTAAACTTTGCACAGGGTGCAATTCTAGGTGACAACAGGACCCTCGGGGGAAACTGTAGAGAAAGATAAAGGGAAGAAATCAGGCAGAGTTCCTTGTTGGAAAGAGGACAAAGACCAAATGAAATATCAATTCCAGGGAGATACTTTGCACTCAAAGATCATTACAGATTGGAAAGAGATTACTGACACCAATATCAGGCATATTGATATTGATGAATTTAAACAAAGGGTCAGGATCAACCTGACCACGAATAATGCAAGGCTTATCAGAAGCAGCAGAATTGCTAAGGCTGCAGGCTTTCCTCCATCCCTTATCGCTCCTAAATTGGTCATGGCTTGCCGACAAGCATATCAACCAAAGACTTGAACAATAGTTGATAGAGATGGGAACATTTTGGCTAATATGTCTGGCGAGGCAATAACAAAGACTTTTCACATCCCTACCTTTATGGAGATGGAACTGCGAACAATCAAGGAATGAGGCAGTGTGGAATGCAGATCCCATTGGGTGCAAAAAGTTGATAAATCAGTACTGGCTCAAAGAGAAGCGGAACAACGTTGCGAAAGTTCCCCAATAACTTTACCGCAGTGATTTCCATGAAGACTATCACGACTTAGTAACTCTATTGAGCAGAATAATGGGCCTACCTGCTACTGCATATTTTCAAGAATGGATAGTCTACTTTGTAGAGCAGATCCTTAGTGGAAAGGAAGAGGATTCCACACAAACCACATTCTACTGGGGGGAATAATAAGTGACTGTTTCCATGAGCAGTTTATGAATGTTAAAAAGACCTCCAAATTTTATATGGCCTCCTATCTTGTTTACTCACTAGTCGAGTGGAGGCAGTATAGTGGACTATTCAAGGCACCTGATGAGGAATCTGGGCGAAAGCTAAAAGTTTATGATAGATACCCCCAACTCCAATTCAAAAAATTTAAGAGGTATTATTGGAGAGTGAATGACACCTTCGTGGGTCACATTATCAGATTACTTGGAGGGGATTTTGAAAAGAGAGTTTCTCATAGTGCTCGGGAATTCCTGAAACAATATGCCTTCTTGTTTATTCAGTACCCTAAGTTCACATACATTTGTGCCCAAGGTTACACGAAGAGGCCAAATAAGCTACCCGAGTACCCCAATGACCGGATTATATTGCAAGAACTCTCTCAACAGTTGCGACATGTACATACCCTCCTAAGCAACAAACATTGGGCGGGGATTCCTTATCCCCTAACTTTCGGCTAGGGGATTTATAAATTGCAAACCTCTCAGTGTGTTGGGAATTCTGAGAAGGAGCTAGCAGAATACCATTTTCATCTTCACACTGCTCGCCCACGAATGGACCCATATGGGAACATAAGGAAAGCATTGGGACCAGAGTACGCCCATCTGCATCATGTTGAAGATTTTTGGATGGATTTCCAAGATGATAAGGAGGTGTGCGTGAGGCACTACATGCGAATGACTGCGTACTTTGTGAAAAGGGTGAATTTATTTCCTATACCTAATCAAGTTGAAGAAGATGAAAGCACCATAATGGACCCTAGGTACAATGCAGTCGCTAACTTGTCGTTGCTAGCAATAGATTGGGATGAGCAAGAGGTCAATGACCTCTATATTATAACCAAGCCCGTCGAGGCTCGCACCAAGGAATGGGTCGATGGACAGGTGTCCTGGTTGAAGGAACAAGGGGTTGTTCTAACATATGAAGGGCTCAAAAGTGAGCCTAGTGCCACAAATGATGTTGCTACTACAACCTCGACAGGAGAAACATCTAAATCTCCCCCGCTCACAAGATTGAGGAAAAGAAAAGAGACTGAAGAACAACAGCTGAATCCAAAAGTTTACACAAGGAAAGCTTCGGAGGGTGAGCCCTTGAAGAAACATAAAAGGTCAAGAAGCATCACAGGGCTACCCACAATTTAAGAGGATACCCTTCGTGAGGGAGAAGAAATGGAGATGGATTAGTCAAAGTCTCCACCAGCCGCTTTTGATGTTGTTGTCCCTCCACCTATTTCTCAAGCTATGGTTGCCACATCCCCACCTAGGGTGGACATCTAGGTCCACCTTGCCTCCTCTTCACCAACTGGGCCCATAGTATTGGTTGATTCCTCCTCTGCTACCACTTCTCCACTTTCCTCTGCCTCTATGTCCCCCATCACATTGCTTCCATTGGCAGCAACAACAATATCAATACCAACACTCACATTACCAGAGGCATTCTCGCGGCACATGCAAAATTTTCCCTCTGAGATTTCCCAAGTACTGATGGATCCCACCATCCAAGCTTCCTTAGCGTAGGTCCTTTCCCGTGCCCCTCCCTCAAAGCCTCTGATGGAGCTACCAGCAATGGAAGCCACAATGCAAATATTCAAGGAGTTGGAACAACAAGAAAGAGAAGCCTCAAAAGCATTGGAAGCAGAGGCGGATGAGTATCATGAGCATCTAGAGTATGAGCACCTGCAAATTGACAAGGTGGTTCATGAAGGAGAAGAAACAAGATCTTCTAAAAGTGGAGATGAAGAAGAGGATGCCGATGGAAAAATTATTGTGCAAACTTTCGATCCGGACTTCGAAGAAGAGCTGGCTAGGCAACTGAGGGATGTCAGAGAAGTAGAAAGGTCACCTCCCAAAGAAGAAGGGTAAGAAGATGACAAGGTAGAAGAAAATGTGGAACTTCCTATAGGTGAGCAGTGAGAGGGAAGCCCTGAACATGACGAAGAAATTCCCTTCTCTGAAGGACAAGAAGAACAAGAAAAGGAACATCGAGAAGATGTGCCACCTCCTCGCAAGGAAGAAAAGAATGTAGAAGAGGATAAACCTGAAGGTGAGGTTCAAACTGACAAGAGCCTCGAAATTGAACAAACCGAGGAACATGTGCATAAGGATGAACAGGATGAAGAAGTTGAAGAAAAGGAAGAAGAAGAAACTGAGAGAGAAGAAGGTCCCAAGGAATGATTGCCTACTAAGTCTCCCATCAAACACCTTGTGTTCATCCAAGACTCCGATGAGGAAGAGGGAGAAGGCACTAAAATGGAAGAAAAGGCTCCTGGAGATAAATAAATAGAAGTCCAAATAAAGGAGGGGGAAGATGATTGTGAGCCACCTAAAGAAAAATCTGCTATGCCCGAGTGGCTATAAAAGCAGCTTGAGAAGAAAGCTCCCGCCCCGATTGACCCAAGAGCAAGGTTGGAAGCTATCTTAGCTAGGGCACAAATTAGCACCAAGAAGGAGAAGAAGCCCAAAACTAGATCTAAGGTCCCAATGGATGCCTCCAGATCTAGAACCATCTAGGTAGCAATGCCAGTAGTGGGAGCATAAGGGATAAGCTATAATGGTCCTCTGCGGATAAGCTCAAGGCACAAGTGGCTGACTTGACGACGTATATCCAACAATGGTCCTTTGCGGAAGAAGTACCTACCACGTCCACGATTCCACTACAACTATTGTCAAAAGAGTAAATAGACAAGCTAGAAAAGAGAAAGAATTTGGATAAGACTACAAAAAGCTGGTTTTGGCAGGTCCTATACATTGGAAACATGGGCATCGGCCATGTTGTTTGGACAACTAACAAATTCTTAGATCTCCAACAGTCTCTTGAGGGTACGAGGAAACTTTGCATTGACTTCCTGACAAGATATGAATCCGCCTACCTAAAGATTGAGGCTATTCTTAAACTGCCAAGTGCAGCTTGGGAAAGGGAGCTCACCTTCAAAAAGGATAACCACTGGCTGGTGGATGTATGGAAGCAAGACTTTGTGAATCAAAAAGAAAGGTTGGAGTTGGTGCTCGATAAGGTGAATGTGGATATCGAGTGGGCTAAGGAAATCAGAGCAAATTGTACTCGGTACTTGAAGTTACTAATGTTAAATTTTAATGATCAGATTGTATGCACAAAAATTAATTCAAATCAGACACAACAACGCAGCAAATACCCTAGGAAAACCCTCCTCTTGAGGGAGAAAAACCCAACACCAATATATCTCTTATATATATAAATCTTGAAGAGAACACTTGTACAATTTAGGCCAATGAGAGAGGTTAGAATAAGTATCAATGAATGATAAAATCACAGATTCTATTATATCAATCTGCTATTTCAGAACTGAGAACTTCAACAATGATCCCACTTTACATATGATAACTTCACGCTGCTCCTTCTAATGGATTCACAATTGATATAAGACAATGATCGAACTGAACTGAATGAGTGAATGGAACAAACTTAATGAATATATATACAAGAGAGGGAGAGAGGCATCCTTTCATTTAATCTCAAGGTCAGCCTCCAAGAAGAATCGTGTCCAAAGGAAGTGGGTCAGCTTCATAAGAACTCGTGCCTTTTCTTTAAAAACAAAACCGTGCCTCTTCATAATGTAGGTTTAACATATAATTAGCACCTTATAAATATACATGCCTCTTCAAGATAAACATCTCATATAAATTAAATAGCATTAAGCTATTATTTAATTTTATTTCAAATGATGATATCGCTGGAATAATACTCCTGACGCTGCATGATATCATTAGCACTCCCTCTCAGCTAGGGAGTAGACTTCCAGCTGCACAGGACATATCACCTCAACGTGATGTCCATCACATTGGCTATAACCAAATGTGAAAAGAAGAATATCACCTTATCATGATATTAGATATCGCCTCAACACGATATCAACCATAGTGGCTACAACCATACTATGGTAAGTACAAGTGTTCATCACTTGTGTGATGTTGTCACCTCAACGTGACTTTCACCATGACTCTCTCAGAGGGTGAAACACAAGTACAAGATATTGCATGGAGTCACACACATGACATCCACCATGACTCAGCTCAAAGGGTGGAAACAAGGGCTTTCACCTCAAATTCCTCCGTCTCAGAGGAAAATGCATTAACAAGGGCTTGCACCTCAAATTCCTCCGTCTCAGAGGAAAATGCATTAACAAGGTATTTCACCTCGAACTTCTCTCAAAGAAGAACTCATTATCAAGGGATTTCACCTCGAACTTCTCTTAAAGAAGAACTCATTATCAAGGATCATTGATACTGATTATCACAATGAATGATAGTAGGCTCCATTGATTGTCCAGACAATCCTGCAAGGAGCTTACGAAGCCACACTGCCTCTCGAGTTGCCACACAAGCTGCAATAAACTCAGCCTCTGTTGTACTCGGTGCCACTGAAGACTGCTTCCTACTACACCAAGAAGTCATTGCAGACCTCAACTGAAACAACATCCAGAGGTGCTCTTTCGGTTAGCAACACAACCATCTTCTTTAGGTTCAGTAGGCTCCCTCTGAATCTTTAAGTACTTGCATCAACCTTCTGACCTCATCGTCCAAGATTGCCTGCAATGCTTGCCTTAGATAAATGTTTTCCAGTGCACACCTCTAGTACTGTAGAGAGTTCAAGGTAGACCTCCTCAACCTCATAGCAGATCACTCTATTCTGAATAGGTTTGCGGAGCTACCAATATCAAATCTAGATGACAGTCTTTGAGCAATTCTGATCTCAACAGCTGAAGGGATCCTCTAAGGATTTAGCACCTAGCCTTGCAATACAATAATCTTCACTTCTTCTCAGTGAGTTACAAAACTCCCTCTTGATCCTTGCTTCAGAGATTGCAAAGAAGACTTCTAGAAGTGAACTCCCTCTAACCACCAGCTCAGTTCCATGGCTGCAAGTTGTGACTTCACGCTTGATCATTTCTTTGGTTGGCATGACTTCCTCATAAGATGCCTCAAGCTTTTCATCGCTAAGCAATCTCTCATCACCTTCCTGCTTCTAGCTGTTCACAAAGCATTTTAGAGAGAGATTACTAACAGTTTATAACTATCCAAAGAAATATCAAGACTAGAATCATACAAGGTTTACTATCTCAGGTTATAGCATGAACACATAAGAATTTATGAATAATATTAAAACATGAATAAATAAATCAGCCTAAAGAGAAATATATCAAAAGATCAGAAAGAAGGGATAAAGAAACTTATCATTATATAATTTTGATATAACTCTTTCTTCCATCTTTTACTCCTCTCGAGAGTGCCAAACTCAGCACAACAAAAAAAAAATTGCACAACTACAAATTTCTTGAATGCATTATGCGGTTAGCATGTAGAACCAACTCTCTCCAAGAGTTCAAGGTTCTATCACAGATCATGCATTAGAGAATGATATCGATGTGACCAATCACCATCGAACTTTCAATTCTCTTTTTATTTTAGAGTCACACTCAGAAATCTTCACAACCAACATGAAAAGACTAGCAATAAATGAAGTCTTCAAAGGATCTTACGCTAGTGAACACAATTCAAGAGAAACCACTATCTCTCTTTACTAATTACAAGATCCAAGTAAAAGATATAACTTAACAAACAAAGAATACTTAACTCTTTAAATATTCTGATGGATGCAAGATATGTTGCTCTTGAGCACAGAACAACACACAACTTTCATGGCTTGAACACAGGCCCATGACTTAGAATAGAAATTCCCTAGAATCCTTCTGAGGAGAGAACTTATTCATATCCATAAATGAAGCATGCTGATTAGGCCTGGTTGGGAAATCCTTTGCATAGTGACCAAACTTGTCACAACGAAAGCATTGGACTTGGGAGAGGTCCCACTTCTTCTTGAATGCGGGAGCACCATCTGACCCTTTATCTCTATTCCTCTTGAAGTATCCTTTCTTTCCTCTTTTTCCTTTCTACTCCGATGATTGAGCGGAAAGAACATGAATTTCTTCATTTGTAGAGCTTCGACCAATACCTCTCGCAGCCAACCTAGACTCTTCTTGAATACAATCCGCCCTTAAACAATCAATCTTGGGAAGTTTTGATCTCGCATTGATTCCTTGAATGTAAGACTCCCAAGATGAAGGAAGACCATTAAGAACCAACATGGTCAAATCCTTGTCATCAACAATATGACCAATGGTAGAGAGTTGATCTCTCAAATTGGAAATCTTCATGAAGTAGGTGATGACAAATTCTCCTTCTACCATCTTAACATGATGAAGTTGTTGCTTCAAGGAAAGTGCCCGGCTGGTGTTGTTGATTTCGTACATTTCCTCCAATGTCTTGAACATCTCCCTTGTAGTCTTCAACTTGGAGACAATTGGAACAATGTGATCCTTGACGGAATCAATCAACAACTTCTTCGCCTTGATGTCTTTCTTCTTCCATTGCAACTTCTCTTCTTCCTCTTTAGGTTCGGGAACTTTGGTCTCCACAAACTCTGCCAAATCATTCTCCTCCAATGTGAGCATGATTCTAAACCTCCATGAAGTGTAGTTTGACACTCCCTCAAGTCTATCTTCGATCTTCAATCCGTTCACCATCTTGATTGATGTAGAGATAGACAAAGAATTAAGATGAAGAGAAAAGATTATCGCTGTAAATCTGATCATGATCTTCTCAAACCTGCTCTGATACCATGTTAATTTTTAATGATCAGATTGTATGCACATAAATTAATTCAAATCAGACACAACAACGCAGCAGATACCCTGGGAAAACCCTCCTCTTGAGGGAGAAAAACCTAGCACCAATATATCTCTTATATATATAAATCTTGAAGAGAACACTTGTACAATTTAGGCCAATGAGAGAGGCCAGAATAAGTATCAATGAATGATAGAATCACATATTCTATTATATCAATCTGCTATTTCAGAACTGAGAACTTCAACAATGATCCCACTTTACATATGATAACTTCACACTGCTCCTTCTAATGGATTCGCACTTGATATAAGACAATGATCGAACTGAATTGAATGAGTGAATGGAACGAACTTAATGTATATATATACAAGAGAGGGAGAGAGAGAATCATCCTTTCATTTAATCTCAAGGTCGGCCTCCAAGAAGAATCGCGTCCAAAGGAAGTGGGTCGGCTTCATAAGAACTCGTGCCTTTCCTTTAAAAACAAAACCGTGCCTCTTCATAATGTAGGTTTAACATATAATTAGCACCTTATAAATATACATGCCTCTTCAAGATAAACATCTCATATAAATTAAATAGCATTAAGCTATTATTTAATTTTATTTCAAATGATGATATCGCTGGAATAATACTCCTGACGCTACATGATATCATTAACAACTAATAGGATATGATATGCCTACCGTACAAATAGATTCAGAGAAGATAAAACTCCACTTCCAAAAGAAGATTGAGGACAAGATGTTAGACAAAATCACCACTGATTTCATGAGCTTCGCTGCCTGAGCCTTCACCCAGTCAAAGATGTTCCAAGACCACAATGCAAAGTATGACGAAGACTGGGAAAAGCTTACCGAACAATCCAAAGAGTGGAGTTATCAAGTGTTGCAGTCCGAGATCATAGATGTGGGTAAGCTCCAACCGTTAATTCTAAAATTTATAGAGTATGCAACTTTGAAGAATTAGGAAGGAAACCCTATTATTGATGAAGAGCTCCTAAAGGAATAGCTATAGCAAAATGGAAACCAACAAAAAGACAGAATGCTACAGTGTTGTCACTAGAGGACAAAATAGGGATAAAGACAAAGTTGTATTTTAAATTGTAAAATATTGTGGGGTAGGTAGAACCCTAATTTGTAATGAATCATGGCCACACAATGAAAATTAATCTTGGTCATTCATTCTACCTTTTGGACACTATAAATAGGGGGTCTCCTCTCATTTTCAAAGGGGGATTGAGTTGTTGTAATGACATGTAAATTTTTTTATGGAAATACATTGACTTTGGTGCATTTTCTAAGTTTCTCTACATGTTTCATGATTCAATCTCCCATAGTTAGATGTTTTAGTTAGATTTACATTGTTTTTCTAGTTGGTTTTAGATTGCTTAGATAGATTTGGTAATTTTTTTATGTGTTTATAAAAAATTATGCTGTGTAGATGCCTTCCTAGTCCATACTTTTTGCTATTTGTTGCTGGTAAATGGTTGTGCAAAGTTAGTTTGGGCTAAAACTTAAAGCTGCTTTAAATTTTTATCTTTATTCATGCATGTATGTGGCAGATGAATGGTAAAATATCTGCAAACCTTAGAAGATAGCATAGATTTCATGATATTGTAGGTTTCTTGGTTAAGTGGAATCTTGTTTGAAGGAAGTTGCCCACAACAGAACCTCTATGATCACTATTCATAGTTAGTTGCAAATCCAGGAAACTCTCCTCTTCCCTGCTCTTTTCCTCTCTTTTTTAGAAATAACCTAAGCTAAGGTTCATTGCACATTATAAAGCCAAAACTCAAGGAAAACTTTGGAGTTTCAGATAGCTGTTCGAACCTACACCAAAGTGCATGCAAGTTTCCATCTTAGAAACTTCAATCTTCAAGATTCATTTCGTCCTACCTAGCTACGTAAGTCTGCCCTATGATTACCAACAAAATCACATCCATAATCAATTGAGGAATTCCATGCAAGTCATGATTTGACACCTGAGAGACCTTGGGGTGATTTTCAACAACTTGTTGTTGGAAGTCTCCTTTCAAGAGAGGCAGTGCACTTACGCATTTCCTATGTTGAGAAAGTGTGCAAAACGTGGCATCAACATGTACCTTCTTTAAAACCTTGGAAATGGTCTTTGTCTTCTCAAAAAAATTAGGAACAAACCTCCTAACAAAAATTATCTACCTAGAGAATGATTGAATTTCCTTAACTATTTTGGGTTAAGGGATAAGGTCAATCTCTTTGACTCATTTTGAATAAATCCTCACCCCTTCCTAGATCTTTCCTTTTTCCACACCAAAAATACATTTTTTAGGATTCAAATATATTCTATATTCTAAACACATTAGAAGATTAACTCCAAATGTTTGTAGTGACCATTTTGATCCTTGAAGTTTGCAGTCAAATCATCTTGGTAGATAGCCATAATTTTATTTATAAGGCATGTAAAATTGACATACATAGCTCTTTGAAACATGAATCCAATATTATTTAAACAAAACGGCATTCAAACATATACAAATGTATCCCATGGCATGGTGAAGGCCATTTAATGTTGATCAAAGTCTTTGATCGTGATTTGGTTGTAACCTAAGAAGCCATGGACATCATTGACATCAATTTTAACCTTATTACCCACTGCAACAAATGGTCAATATTGGGTAGTGGATAGTTGTCCTTGAGGTAATTCAAATTCAAATTCCTAAAATTCATGCACAATATAATATCTCCATTATTTTTTCTAACTAGAACAAGGTTTGAAACCCGTTCTAAATGTTTGATTGGTTTAATAATTCCTCCTTTTAGCTTCATTAGTTATTTTTGTATTTGAGGGGAAAGAGTAGGGTTGATAGGACATTGTTTATGTCTAAATAGATTTGTACCAGGCTTCAATAGAATGGTATATTGGAACAAATCTTCCCTATAAGCCTTTAGTTCATCATACCTTTTTAATAATGCTATCAATATTTTCTTCACTGATGGTTTTAACCTTTTACCAATGTAGATCACTTAAGGAGCTGATTTAGTTCCCATATTCACACCTTCTATGTATCTTCTTCATTAGCAGTCTTCTTGTTTTACAACAATCACCATTATCATTCTTTCTAAATCAACAAGACCTCTTAGAATAGTATTTGTTTTGAGTTGAATAATATCATTTACAAAAAAAGAGTTTTCATACCTTCATATTTTTCTACCATAGCATACTAATCAACTATTTGGCTCTCAAAGTTATCAATGCAATTCAGGAACTCATATATTTGTTGATCATCATTGAAGACTTACCTATTGTAAATGTTTTCTAGAATATTAGGCCTGGTAAGAATTTCAACATCATATCTGCATTGAGGGGAAGCAAAGGAAGCATCAAATATTGAGGCTAATACAACAAGGACGTTAAATATTGCATTATTATTCCTCTCAATCCGATTAATGTTGAATGCATTAAACACTTAAATAGTATCCCACACATCATTCCTATATATTCTCAATATTTTTTTTATTTTTGTAGTGTACATGCTCCTAACTTGAGACACCACAAGTTTTGAATAACCATGCACTCTAATACATTTGATTCCATATTTGGAATCCACATTAAAACCAAGAATTGTAGCTTCATAGTCTTCCACATTATTGGTGTATTCAAATTTCAACCTAAATGTGAAATTATATTTTTTTCCTTTTGGGGACACTAATACAACTCATGCACTATTGCCCTCTCTTGAACATGCACCATTGAAATGTGTGTTCTAAGTGCCATCATTTCTTGGATATCATGGTGGCCTAAGAAATAAATCAAGATCAACCTTTTTCTTAAATTCATCATCACAGTAGCCCACAAAACAAGCAAGTTCAACACCAAAGTAGCAACTTTGATTCTTTTCCTCATTTGGATTCTCCAATATATTGAGATTTTTCTTCTCTCTATACAATTGAACATCCTTTTCATGTAGTGGTATTGTATCATAAGATTATTCCATCTGAATGCTACCACCAATTGAGGTTTTCCACTTCCTAGACAATATCATGCCTCTTTTAGCTAGATAATCAACTATGATAATACCCATTTATAAAGTTTTACCTAGGTATGCATCAAGTTTCACTTCAACACCATTCACTACCTCAATTACATTTAATTCATGAACATCCATGGAAAAAAACTTACCATAAAACTTTGAAACTTGCATGCCTAGTTGGTTCATGATTTCTAATGGCATCACATTGCTTGATGCCCCAAAATCTAAGATACAATTATGTACCAACCAACTATTTATCAAAAAATATGTGTAAAATGGGTCAACTATTTGTTTGTTACTTGAAGATACAATGCCCAAATAAATCTTAGGGGCCTCTTATACACTAACTTTATCTGCAGGTTGCCTTTGGGAACATCTACAGGTTTATTTGGTTAATCAAAAATAGTAGGGAGCATTAATATAAAGTAATTCTCTAACTAGCACTTGGAAGTTTAATTGACTCAAAGCTTGAGCAATGCCAACTGATAGGTATGCAAATAAAAGAGTGGAGAGCATAGAACTATCACAACATTAGTATCAAGGATGAAAGGCATCACCTAACCACTGCCATTATTTATTTTGTGTTGACTAATTTTTTGACCTCTTAAATTTCTTTATGTTTCTCTTTTTTTGCTTCATTGACTTGCTTCAATTTGACATTATTTCTAGCAACCTTTGAATTTTCCACATTGTTGGTTGATACATCAACAATCTTTTTCTTATGGAAATATTTATTTTGGAGGAATGCATTTAACATATGCATCTTCTTCCTAGGTGGCAACCTCCCTATAGTCCTATTTACATTTATTTTTACATTATTTTCCTTTATTTATTTATGTGGGTGGCATATCTAGGACAACCACACCTCGACCTTGATTTATGGCACCTACTTTCTTATTTCTTAGTTGGTAATCACTTTGGACCTACAAGACAAGTACATTAATGAGAGATTTGATATCTTCAGTAGATGATTTTTCTCTCTTATACCTTTTTCTTATTTATTCCTTGAGTTGATTGAAGTCTTTGTTTGATAATTTATGTGGAACACAATTGTTGTCATGATTATACTATAATTCCTTACCTCATATACATCCAATTGATTAACATTATCATCCTCATAATACTTGGGTGCACCTTCATTCTCTTGGAATCCTTTATCTTCTTCAAGTGTTATAGCAACAACATAATTTGACTGATCATGAGGTAAATAACATATATATGCCACACTAGAATGAATCTTATTGAAGATTAAAATGATCCTTCATCAAGGAATTATGGGTATTTTTTTCTTGGCATATTTAGTTTATGCTCCTTGGTACCACTTGTTTATCATTGGCTCCAGGTCTTGTAGACCAAACATAATTGTAAGTTCTATTATGCAATATTTTACCTTCATTGAAGTGGATGGTAGAATTGTTAGAGGACATACCTTTCTCATTCTTGCAACCTTGTACATGAGATATCCTTCATGACCCCCATTAACTTCTCCAATTTATCCTCAATATTGAGGGGCTTAGTATAAGTTATTGTATTTAATAAATTTAAAGTTTTACACTAGCCCTCTTGTTTTATTTGCTCGATGCCTTCAAATTATTCTATATATTGATAGTCACATAGCATAATCTCCCTTCAATATTTGGGGATTCTTATCTCGTAAGTAGTAACCCAACTTTGAATCAAATTCTCCATAATACAAAAGAAGGCACATAGGCCCATTTGGTCTAACATAGGGAGGAACTTTCCTCAATGTCATAATAAACTTGTTGAAACCAACAACTATTTCATTAACCCCTTTCCTTATAGTATTTAGCTTATGGATTGAAAAATTTGGATCCAATCTTCTCCCACATTGCTTTTGAAAAACCCTCATAAACTCATCCCATGAATTTAATCAAAATACTCACCATCACACAAACCACACCCATTGCATAGTGTACCCCTAATTTGGTTGTTACTTTGTGCCTATATGTTGGTTTATGACAATAAATGCCCAACACCTTATTAAACAAATTATTTTCCACATAGGTTTCAATGAACATCTTTTATAATACCTCTTAAAGTGACATACATTTTGACATGGTAGTCGGAACAAGCAAACAAATAGAATTAGAAATATGTTTATATTGATGTATTTTGAGTGTGTTGAGGATGATGGGGAGAGAAATACAATAATAGAATAGTGCCTTTACATATTTGAGCAACAAAGTCTCTGAATTTAATCAAACATGTAATAACTAAAACCAAGGTGATACCATAATCAAGACACCACAAAAGACTATGTCTTTTAGAATGCATAGGAAAGTTGGGATCTACACATACATTCGAAAAAATAATTAATATTTATAAAATATTAAATTAATCTACTTAGTAATCCATGATAATTTCCATACATTTCATTTATTGTGTTGAACAAATATCTTACAAAGGGTTTGTATGGATTTTATAATCTTATGGTAAGCCAACTAAATAACACACATCCAATAATTACACATCATACACATGAGGACACTTAATGAAGGTTAATTTTTATATTAATCACTTGATCTATAAAGGTTATAGATGTTATTATGAATTTTTACAATACCTAGAACTATAAATTGAAACCCTAGGCTTCCTACATGAATAACTTTCTTTTGTTAGTTTTGTAACTACTCCATCCAAAATGTTATCTTCTTCTATTATATTTAGAAAAATGGCAAAAAAGGTAGATATACCCATTATAGGAAGGCATGTAGGTTGTTAGAAATTCATTTCACACAAGGAAACCCTAACCACGAGCTCCTCCAATGCCTCAAAAACAAGTGTCTTCTGAAAAACTCAATTTGACCATAAAGAGGTGTGAAAGAACAAATGATTATAACCCCTTCCATACCTAAGCATTGATGATATGTGGGTTCGAGGTGAAGAAGCTCCCACAAAGTTTGTTGAAAATCATAGCCCAAGAATGACCACTACAAAAATTGGTTCTACAACAATGAATCAAGCATGGCGGTGTTGTTTTCCCAAAAATCACAATAAAATACATTAAAATCTCGCATCAAGTCCTCATGGCATGAGATTTGGGTAGTTGCAAGAGTGGTTGTGTGTTAATGACTCTACATAGGGAGTGGTTATAGAAAGTGGCATGAATTGATGAAAGGGTGGCCCTTAGGAACCATTTGAAGGTTCCCATTGTTTTAACAACTGAGAAGCTCTAAAACTTCATCTTTGTCCTTAGGTTCCTTTTCCTCTACCCTTATGGCCTTTGGGATTGGTTGTTTCCTTAGCACTTGTTGAAGTCCCTTTGTCAGGGATTCCACTGGAATTGGGAACCGTTGAAGGTTCCCATGGTTCTAGGAGCTACACAAACTTTTTATGTCACTTACCTTTAATTTGCTTCCTTTGTTGGCCCCATTATCTTGAACTTTCTCTTGGTAGAGGAAATATTGAGAACATGAACCTTTTTGAAGGTTCCTATGGTTTTGAGAAACATAGGTAGCTTCGACAAACTCTTAGTGCTTTTTATTTCCTTCTGTTACTTTGGCCTTTTGTTGCCTGGACTTCATCCTTCATCAAAGTTTCACCAAGAACCAAGAATCATCAAAGGTTTTGATGGTTCCAAGAACCATTGAAAGCTCCAACACTTCACTAAAATTGGCTAAGGCACAAGAACCCACATATTAGAGGCAAAGTGGGAACCAAGAACTATTAGATTTTTTGATGGTTTTGGGAACTTGGTTAGAGGATGATAAGGTTCTAAGAACTAGTCAAAGCTTTTAATTTTTATTTTTTTTGGTGAAAGGATAAAAGCCGATATATATATTAATATATAATAAAAGTTACACAATAAGCTTTACAATGGTTATTAATAGCCAAGATTGTTGTCATGTTTACTTGTTGCAATCAAAATTGATAACAACCCCTTATATGATCTATACTTCCACTGACTGTGAGTATCTACAATATCCCTGAATTACTTGCTCTTAATTTTAATAAGTAATTTTTACCCCAAATTTGAAATAGAGATACCCACTTAGGCACTCTATAAGATGGAAACATGAGATAACCCTCATGGCTCACACTTAATCACTTTTTTAGAAATCTTGAGTTTGGGTAGCTGACTAAGGTGAAGGGAAGTGAAAAACACAAATCAAAAGCACATTTTGACATGATGAGCCACATGAAATCTCTTAGATTGGTTAATAAAAAGTGGGAACAAGGTCAAATACATAACTCATGGAGCACAACAAGGAAAAAAATAGACACACAAAAATGAGGTTTCAAAATACCTTCTAACATAATGTGGGAAGTGATTTTCCTTAGATGTCCATGAGATTAAGGTGGTTGGAAGAAAGGGTGTATGTGTTCACTTTGAAGAGGATATATCCATTGGAATCAAGATGGTGAATAACTCACTAGAATTTATTGAAGTCATAAAATCAAACATAAAATCACATTATTTATTTTCTACAACAACAAAATCATACAAGGTTTCCTAAAAAAGCTATAGGACTCCATTAATGAACTCCATCAAGTTTTTCTCAAGAAAATATAAATATTATTAATAACTCTATTGAGCACACACATATTCCTTAAAAAATAGAATAATTATCATAATAAAAGTCATTTGTTGTCTCATTCTAATTTTTCTATCATATAACAATTGAATGAATAGGGTATAGGGTTATATGATCTCTCTCTCTCTTTGATTTAGTAAGAAAAAACATAAGTTATCTATGTGTAATTTTCTCACTACATAATGATTGAATTAGTTGGATATATGGTTATAAGAATTTAATCACTCTTACACTTATGAATATACTCCTACTCATGCCTAAAATTATAAAATATCTAAGGAAATATCATATTGCATGTTTATAACTATAAGACATGTTTTGAAGCAACATGGACCTAGAACATTATTTACTTAGTATATTTTAATCCAAACACATTTAAGACATGCACAAAGGATCAAAAGATCATGAATTTACCCAATAAAATCTATGTTCAATAAAATCTTAAATACAGTAATAATGAAAATTACATTAAAAACTATTTTTGTACATGATAAAAAAAGGGGTTTTGAAAGGGCCCCTTGACTTTCGTACAAGAGAGAACTATAAATAAAAAAAACTAAATGGATTTTCTATAATAAATCATGAAGAACAAGACAACTAAACTACAAATCAGAAATAGAGAGAAAACTAGACACAATAAAGGACCCAATAAATGAATACAAGATAGGAACACAAAAGTACCTAGGGTAATCAAAGATCGTGAAGAGAAAGAGAAGCCTCTGATTCATCTGGTAAGGACTTCATATGCTTCTCTAATGAGGTAGTGCTACCCAACTTATTACCTATTTTGGATTTGATACTCTCATTTTTGTATTAATACTAACCTACTCTAACAAATGATGAGAATTGATCCTTTCATGTAGTGCTTTGAAGTTCTTGAAAAAGTTGTTAATAATTTATTTACTAAAGTTTTCCACCTTAATGAGGTTAGATTTAATATATATCAAATCTACCTCCAATTTAACAAATTTCTCTTCCTTTTTTTTTTTTTTTCTATATTCAACTTCATATTAACAATTTTATTCTTCACATTATGTTCTTCCATAGGGAAAGTCATCAACTTGGTTTTGTTGATTTTGATAAACAACCATTTCAAAATATTATGGTGGATATCAACCTTCTTTTAAATTTTATTGGATTTTCCAACTAGTGTGACCATCACAAAAACAATATTCTCAAGCAAGGAGCAATGAGGCCCACCATTTAGCCACTTAGAGGAACTAAGGAATAACCCCTTGACCCCAAAATTTTCATCTCCCTCATTCAAATCCATATCCTCGTGTATTTTACTCGTGCCTTTGGAATTCCTATTATCACCACCCTAAGATGTCACTTCCTCATTTGAGACCTTCCCTAGCCTAATTTTCTTAGTGTTTTTGGCATATGGTTTCCACCTTCACCTTTTATAATTTTTTTATTGTAAAAGTCTTAAAAATTAGACCCATTTGAAATAAAGTTGGCATGGCTTAGGTAGTTAGGGTCAAAGGAAGAAGAGTTACTAGTGGTCAGGGACATAGAGGGAGACAAAATTTCTTCTTGCTAGGTAAAGGGGAAGGACATTTATGCTTACAGGGCATGAGAACATAGGAATCACCACCACTAACCATAGAAAGTTAGAGTTTAATAGAAAAATCATGTGTAATCAATAAGAAAGGATTGATGAAGGGGGAACACCAACACCTCTTTTGATCTCCAAAATTAAATGTTATAAGGAGGAAAAAAGGAAAAATGGGAAACTTGCTAACATTCTTTGATGGAAGTGACTAAGAAAGGAGAAATGATAGGTGTAAATAGCTTGGAACCAACCTTACAAAGCAATGTATATCATGACTTACACGGCCACCTCAACCCATGGAGGAGGCAAAGAAGACTTGACATAACCCAATTTATCCCTTTTGACCACTCCACTTTCTTTCGAGAACATGCTAGCCACCTCTTCATTGTTTGTATGGTCATTGTAAATCTTTCTTCCCTCCATAGACATGTCAAAAATGTAGTAAATCATGTCCTCTTAAATATCTAATTCAAACCCCCTCATTCTCACCAATCTATTATTCCATTTTATAGAAAACTCCACAAAAAGGTGGGGTTAAAACTATTTATACACTCTAAATAAGTGGCCAACCCACCCTTTAGGATATTCCAAATCTTTAGTTTTTTCTTCATTGATTCAAAAGATAGGGGATCCACCTTGTTATGGTCTCACCTTATGATAATAGATAAATTTCCTTATCAAATGTTCCAAAACCCTTGTATTCTCCACAAGTCACCAAATCCATTTTTATAACAGTGTGATAGAATGAGATTGTTAAGCCCATACTTTTCTAATAAATAACCATGAATCTTCTTAAATTTTCAAGATCTTAGTCCTTGATTTCTCACAATTATGAATATCTTGATAATATGAAAGGGGAAAAATAGAAAATCTCATGTGGGATCATTGTTGAGAATTGAAAGCACTTTATGAGGGATCCCATTATAACCCAACCACTTACAATGGCCTTTGTTAATCACACCCTAAATGGTGAAAAATATGTAATGACATTACACTCTATACACATTTTTTATATTAAATACGAAGAAAATTTTAGCAAATCCAAAGTATCACCAATGATGTGGTCAATGGTCCAACTAAGGGGTCGAGACTTAAGAATGTAATTATTAATTTTTGAGACTCATGCTCAATTTCCAACTAAAGAATACCCAAATCATTAGCCAAGGAAATTCCCCAAAAGATAATAGAGGCTTCTACAAAGTGGCTAGAATGAATCCCCAAGTTGATCAATAAAGAACCAATACCACTTCCAAAGTAATCCTTGATGACACTACCACCCCCAAAAAGTCCTAAGTTACCTTTAAAATCCCCATCAAAGTTAAAATTATACCATGAAAGAAAGGGGTTCTTCCAAAAATCATGTTGACAATGAGAAACCTTAAGGAAGGAGATTATAATGTTGAATTCCAAATTCCAATCGTCCTTTCAACCTTAGACTCAACAAGGGAGACATTGAAATGATCAAATGAAGAGGCTATATATCAAAAAATTGAAAATAATCTCTTAAATTAACAAAGATGAAGAAAGTGCCACCTAGGCTATAAAGGACTTCACACCCTTGAATACTCTATAATTTATCTCCAACCAGAGACCCAAAACAACACAAGTAAGGAAAAAATACCATAATAGCTTAAAAGAAGGCTTAGGGAATAGGGAATACCAATTGGATAAAAGATAAATAAGGGAAGAGAGGAAGACCCATGCCAAACTAAAAAAGAGAAAGACACACCCCCAAATAAGATAAGAAAAGAGTCACTCGACTAAAATATGGCATACCAACTCCTTTCAATCTTCACAAGGGGCACACAAGTTGAGAAGGAGAAACCATCTTTTGACAAGGTTATCCATAAAGAGGATTTTTAAGGCTAGCAAATCAAAGAAAAATATTAACCTTAGGAGTGAAAGGTTTAAGCCAAAGTAGGGCTTAGAAAAAAGAGGTCTCCCAAAAGTGGATAGGAAAGAAGGATTTCTATTTTCTAGTAGATACATTCCACTCCAAATAGTCTCTAACAAAGGCACCAAAAATTCCTTTCAAAATGTCTCTAAGAGGGATAGTACATTTTGGAGAGATAAGAAGGAAATCCATTCTGGAGAGATAAGAAGGCAATCATTCAACCAACTAGCCTCCCAAAATTGAACCAAATATATCACCAAATATTTGGAAACCAAATTAAGATACTAAAGAAAATATAATATTTATATTTGAAACCCAAGAAATGCCTTATATAAAGAAAAGAAGGAATGAAAAATAAAATAAAAATTATTAAACCATTATTGAATGTAAAACTCAGATGTGTTACATATGTTCTTGGATAAAATGTAGGTTGTTTGAATTAGTAGCATGTACTTGTAGATTGATCATTTGCGCATATAAAATGAAGTATGAGGGTTGATTTATATATTTTTGGATGAGGTTGTGAACAGTAAGGGTTCAATCAAAAATATAAATTTGAGATTGAATAAGAGGAGTGGAGAGTCCTTGCTAACACTAAATAGTTAGGAAGAGTTATTGAGGCTCATTAGTGGGTGAGGATAATTGCTCTTATTTATTTATTTTAGCTAATTAGATGTGCATGGGTTAAAAATAAAAGAGAATAATTTGGGGGGGTTACACTAGAATAGTAGTGGATAATTGAATTTTTAATTTATTTATGGAGAATAAATAAAAATAGATTTAATTATTTATTTTGGAAAAAGAGATTTATTTACTTAACATGGATTATTTAATAAATTAATGATCGTAAATAAAAATGAGAATTAAATGTGATTAGAAAATGTTACCAAGACATGTGACATAGTACAAAGACGTAATTTTGGATGCAATGTTAGGAGACAATGTGGAATAAGCATTTATATTTTACCCCTCTTTGAAATAGCATCATGAAGTAATGGCATTTTTAAGAAAGTAGATATAAGCACTCAATGAGAAGAGAGAACATTCCACAAGCATTGGGATTTTAATTTAGAATTGATTGATGATTTAGGGATACCCCCTTGAGAGGATAAATAGGGTTGAAGAACATGTGCATGCTCTTGGAATGGATGAAAGAGAGATTGAATGGATAGGGAGGAGTTGAAGAGATAAATTTGGATAAGTTAAGTGATGGATGAAGGGATTGGTGATAATGGGTAGAGTTAGTTAGAGGATGAATGTTAAGGATGAGAAGATTGATGAAAGAGAGATTGAATGGATAGGGAGGAGTTGAAGAGATAAATTTGGATAAGTTAAGTGATGGATGAAGGGATTGGTGATAATGGGTAGAGTTAGTTAGAGGATAAACGTTAAGGATGAGAAGATTGATGGTGAAGGGAATAGAGAATTAGGAAAAAGGTGAATAATCATTAAGGTACATGCTATGAATCTTGATGTTGAACAACTTGATGTTTACTATAGCATATGATAGGATACACTTTGATATAGAAAACCATTATGATGTTGTTTCCATGTGCTATAAGACTAACCCAAAATAAAATTTTGTAAGGAATTTGACATATGGTACCATAATATGATATACCATGATTTTTTAGTCATAAATTCCCGAAGGACCAAAATATATGCAAAGAAAAATCACAAACAAGAAAATATATTAAAAAAAAGATAAAATTGTGCTCTTGGCTAAGCAAAAAAATTAAAGATTGATAGATGAAAATTGATGATGACATTGATGGTAGATTAGGAATGATATATCCTACTGAAACCTTTATTGCACCTCCAAGTAGCGTATATGCAAGGGAGGTGGATTGGAAATAATATATCTTGCTAAATATTATAATGACTTGCTTAAATTTATTTTCAAGACGTTGATTCACAATGGATCTTCTTTGAGATTGTTGAATGTTGCCTTAGTTTATTTGCTAAGAATGGTCCTGTAGTAGATTTCTACATTATTTCAAGTGTTTGGGTTTGGATATTTTAAGCAATTAGTGCTTATTTAGGTCAAATATTAAATTTAAAGTAAGAAAAATGCCACAAGTATAAGTTTATTGAAGCACCAAAATGCTGCTTAAGAGATTGAGGGTATTAAGATGTTTTTCCCAAAGCATGAATCAACACTTCTATCAAGTTGTGGTCAAGGTCAAAGTAGGAAGGTTACTAAGAGGATGATAGGGAGTTGTGTATATATTTTCTCAACTTCAAGGCCAATATATTTTCACCAAGAAGGGGAAAATAGGATCATTAATAGACTTAGGATAGTTAAAGGTGAACTTTGAGAGTGGTTTATATCTCCTATGCTTTGAGATAAAAAGAGAATTAGGAGGGTGTTCTTAGAGGTATACCTTATTAGGTATAAAAATCAAACAAAATGGATAACCAAAAAAAGTATAGTTATTAAACATAATTACACACTTGACCCCAAATTATGTCACTAGGTCAACTAAGACTAGTTGCATTAACCCTTATATGGTTGAGAACACACCCTATACACATATCTATAAATATCAACATTTAAAATCTCCTAAGATTGCTTCATTTTTTGTCTCTTACAAAATGATAGGGTGTAAGCACACATATTCAGATTCCCTGATGATATACAATTTTGGTTTGCTCAAAATATTTCCTTGATTTACAATAATGAACCTTAAAAAATATAATAATAATCAAACCTCTAGTTAAATAAAACATAAATATTATTTAAATTTAAACATATGATCAAAAATCAACAAAGATCAATGCTTGATTCATTGGGCAATAGAGTCTTAACAAAAAATAAAAGGGAGAACTAAACATTTCATCAAAAAAACTAGGTTTGTACATGGAAACCAAATATTACATTTTAATGAAGAACACACTCAATAATCCATGATCAAAACTACAACCCATATGTATTTTAAGAGAGTGATTATTACAAACATATGTAATACACTAGGTGTTGTCACATATGTACCGAACCCTAAATACATTTGTGCCAAAAAATGTGGCAAAGGAAAATATTTGACCATGATTAAGGAATTTCCTTGAAGCATTGCAAACAATCATGAAGAAATTTATCATCAAAGAAACATATATAATGGAACCTTCCTAGTAGTTACAAATTTTATTATTTTTTCTATATTTAAAATAGAATGCTTGAATCCCTAGAAATACATGTGAACAAAATTGGAGCCAAAACTAGTTCAAAAGCCAACCTTTTAAATGTTGAACTCCCTGTTATAAATAGATCAATCATTCAAACACCTAGCTCACACTAGGAAGCCTTGAGATTGTTGGTGATCTAAGTTGTAGGTCCCAAATCCCTAAGGCTAGATAGTTTTAAAAAGTTTTAGGGGTGTCAAACCTAGGAAGAATACCATATAGCCTATATTCAATTTGGGTAACTAAGGACCAATTATTGAGGTGGGTAAGGCCTCCTTCACTTTTGGTTTTACAAGACCAAAGGGGGCTTCTCTAAGGTTTTGAATTATATGATATTATAAATACTAAACAATCTCCTTGCTACAAACCATATTCACTACAAAATGTACCCCTATTTAGGTTGTCACTACGTACCTATGTGTTGGTTTGATAAATGCAAGGCTATACACCTTTACATAGCTGAAAATTATTATCATTTAGAGTGTAAAATATTGATGAACAACCTCTATTTTTGTTATGCACTCATATATGGGAGCATGGACAAATAATACAACACGACTAAAAGAAAGTGATTATGATTGATTTATTTTAATGTATTGGGGTGATGAGAAGTGGATTCAATAGTAGAATTATGACAATTCTAGTAGGACAAAAGAGTCATGTGAATTTATTCAAAATATGTAATGATTGAGATCTCATTGTGATACCTTAATGAAGGTTTCACTAAAGACCATACTCCTTATAATACATAAGTAAAATAGGTTCTACACATGCATGCAAATAAATAATTGAATTTGTGAAATACTAAATGAGTCTACTTAGTAATACATGGATACACCTAAACATTTCTTTTATTATTGTGAAAAGACACCATGCCAAAGTTTTGTAATGTTTTCATAGACATCTAACTAGCCCACTGAGCACATATACATCTAGAAATGAACATATTTCCAATAGATACACTCAATCAAGGTCAATTCCACAATTTAAAATAATTATTAAGAGATTACAATAAGTTCATTACAAATTTGATATGAACCCAAATCATCAAAATACACAAATAATGTCTTTTCCCTTTGTTACAGATGAAATCCTAGCTATTTGAAAGTGCATTCTTCTTAGTTTTTCTCCAAAATGATTTATCATCCCTTCAATAATGAAAATTAAGGTCCTTATACCCCATTACAAGTCATGCCAAACTAGGAAACATGCAAACTTGTAAGAAAATCCCAAAAATTTGAAAAATCAAAAATTACAAGGGGCACCCATACCTCCACATCATGTTAATCATCATTTTAGTACTTAAAAACTACCACAATCGTGTCCTCATGCACCTGTAAAGTATGGGGACCCATATTAATTCCATTTGTAACACTTTTAGTTATCAATAGAGTCCATGAGTGGTGAGAGAGTAGGTGGAGTTAATTAATGGTAGGGAGATGGGTGAGAAACACTAGTAGTTGGGGAGACATGAAAACTATGCCATTCCATTTGGTGTTTGTAACATTTGAATAAATATTAAAAAGTATTTCCTAACTGAAATATTTTCATTTTACTTTACTTGTTGGACTCAATGGCCTTTCAAAACCTACATCACACTTTCAACAAGTTCATGAACTACCAAAATTATTGTTATTTGAAACTTGTTCATCTTCTTTATTTATCTTATTTATTCTCTCTTTTTTTATCATTGTGTGACTTTTAGTGAAATGAAGAACTCATAAACCTATTTTGCATTTTTAGTAGGTTTGTGGACTCATGAACTTAGCAAAAATAGGAACCTCACAACTTCTTTGCTTTCTTCTTCAATCTTTCACACTTTTGTTGATGTGGTGAAGCATCTTGCACTTTTTCACATTCTATAAACTTAAGAACCATGTCAATCTTAGGTAAATATTGGTAGGAAAGTATAGCCACCATAGATCCTACTGCAATTTACCGCAAAGATCTTATAGAGTCTCAAACTAAAAGGATATCATATAAACTAGGAGTAGTATGAATGGGTTACATCCCATCATATATATATATTTGTATGGCTAAAGATATAATATAGCAGAGAGAGAGACGATATGAGGGATATGTAATATCTAGAAATAGAGAATCAAGTTAGAAGATAGAAAAGGAAAGAATACCATATGAATGCACACGAATAGTCTTTGGTACTATAAATATACATGATTTCCATATATAGTATTATATTTAATGAATGCTCTATGTTTCAAAATCATATTAACTGTGTAAGACATTATCTAGATTAACTCCTTGTTCCCTTTATACAATCGAGTTTTGGGTATAAATACAACACACATAAATTACTTGGGGCTCAAAACTTTGATTTTTGTTCCCCCTTTTGCTTCTAACATTGGTTCCATGTCCAAGAACCTAGTTAGGTTTTATAAAGGACAACAAGGATATACCAAAAATTTAAAATCTTAAACTCATATTGAGAAGTAGAAAGAGGATTAAAATTATGACAATCTACAACATTTTCTCTTTGGTGTATGCTTTGTGAGAGGCAGTTAGGCATCAATGGGATAGATAATGGAAAAGGAAGGATCTTCGAAAGGAAGCCCTGAAAGGATGTGAAAAATCAAAATAAAAAATAACTACCATGCAATATAATAAAGTAGTAAAGCAATCCCAAATAAAACATACCCATGGAAAAAGGAGATAAGAAAAACCCAAGAGAGATTAGAGAATAAATTGAATAAACAAGGAAAGAAAAAATGGAAAGCCCAAATGGTGAAGAGAGAAGATAGAGACAAAATGTGGAAAGGGATGAGAGACACTGTAGAAGAATATAGAACATGGAAAGAGGAGAGGTGAGTGCACCAATGAGGGTGCTATTGAGCATGCCAAGGTGGGTGCTACTAGAAAAGAAAAAGAGAAAGAAACTAGGAAAGAAGGATGAAAGACCATAAAAACTAAATTCATGCTGGGAAAAAGTAGGACAAATCATCACAAGTTTATAGAAGAGCATTAATTATTATGGAAAATCTAAGAAGTTTTTGTTAGGAGATTGTAGTAGCACAAAGGCTCCATCCCTACCACAACTCTCCAAAATTCCAGTCATCGGACTAGTTCTATCAAATATAATAGTCAAGTTAGATGATAGATTCCTTGAATTCCTTAAGGCAGTTGAGGAAGTATTGCACAATGAAGAGATAAGAAAATAAGAAGACAAGGCAACAGATTGAATAGAAGTTCATGGAGAAGAATATTTTGATATAGAATTGGCAAGAGATAAGGGTAGAGAGCATAAACACCCTATACTAAAAAGCATCACAAACACTCCACAACTCCATAAACCTAAAAGAGAGAAGAAGGAGACCAAAATGGAGTTAGCAATTAAACTACCAGTGTTTGGAAAAGATACCATAGAGGCTGTGAAACATATTTTCCTCTTGTATTATTTTTGGAAATGAAGGATGTAGAAGAGGAAAAAATTAAACTATTAGACTTTGTGGCCCTTGTAGAAATATACATTGGATTGGTACAAAAAGACCTACCTGAAACATGACAAGGACTAGGAAGAGGTGAAGAAAGAATTCCTAGCCAACTTTGATACTATATATATCCCAATAGAAAGTGTAAGAAATATGAGAGAAATAGTCCAAAAGGAGGATGAATCAGTTAAAGTATATGACAAGAGGTTCAAGGAAGTTTGCCGAAAATTGGAACCACTAACGAAAAGATAAAAGATTAAATGGTTTATTTCTGGTTTGTAGGACATTAGAGCAACATTGGATGGGAGGATCTTTGAAATATACATGGATGTTGTCACTATAGCTTACCACATTGAATCCCAACCATGGAGGAGAGTAGAAAAAGATGGAAATAAAGAGGCATTTTAGAAATTATAATTGGTGGTAGAACAATTAACCTTAAAAAAATACATCATGACCTAAGAAGAAGCAAAGAAGCTTAAGCAAGAGATTTGGTGTTCATATTGTTGAAGGTAAGGGCACCTAAGAAATGGATGTCCCAAATCACAAGGAGAAAGAAAAGAACCTGTTGTCCAAGTATAGTTCAAAACGACACTGGCCAAATTGAATTCACTACATTGTGGCGCATGTGGAGAGTGGGATAGTCATCCCACAAAAAAATTCCCTACTAACCATCTACACCTCTAGAAATATGAAGACCACCCATACCCTTGATGTCTGTTGCATCATGCATATGATAGGGAGATAGATAGGAATATGACATATATCAAAGGACTCAAGCATAGCAACCCTTGTATGCTAATGATGGAGGATACAAACAACCTCCATGGAGAAATGAAATTAATGCCTATGCATTACAAAAAAATCCTTCATAAAAATATCTAGAGGACAATAGATAATTCAATTATAGAAGAGGACGAGGACATGAAAGTTATAACCACATGAGAGATGATGCAACATGTTATAAACATGGTTAAATTGAACTTGCAATAAAATGTTGGTTAGAGAAGAAGAAGAAGAATTACACATTCTACAACAATGATACTCATGATTTATTCAAATGTGAAATGGTACAACATTATTTTTAGAATTCCCCACCACATTCTAGAAGTGATGAACTGCAAGAGAATAGGGGTGCTAGGGTCATAAGGAGAAATCCCTTGTAGGGAGTAAGAGGATTCCAAAGACTGGATAACTAGTCATCAGATACCTCAAATGGGGAACATTCCACAGAAGAATATTAGATGTGGACCACAAAAAGGAAGAAATTAAACACTAAGAAAATAAAAGTTACAATATTAACCCAAGTAATAGATACTAGTGAAAATAAGAAAAATATCATTGAAGAGATTAGTGAAGAATCTAATATAGAGGAAGAAGAATATGATTACTTTCAGCCTAATAAATGATAGCATGATAATATAGAAGAAAATTCCAAACAACATGTATCATAAAATAACAAACTAAAGATGTGGCTTTCTTCTTTGAAGAAGAAGCATTGATGTTGAAAAGCTTAGCCACCTTGGCCCAATTTTTTTTATTTTTATTTTTCTGTTAAATTAAAACAATTGGGAAAATACTGGAACAAACAAAGACAACCAAAATTCACTAAAATTATAGAAGACTTGAGCTAGAAAAATGACCTCTTCTAATTACTGAATATCTCAACAATTTTAAGGTGAAATATGTCATGGTAGACTTAGGTGTAGATATCAATATCATCTCGACAACCACTTGGCAAACCCAAGCTGGTCAAAATTCCATTTAACATAAGCTTAGTTGATGGATCAGGTATGGAGACACACACTAGGAACATGGAATGATGTAGAAGTGAATATACATGGCCTTAAACAACTAGCATATTTTGAGGTGGTGAATATGAAAGAACCATTTAACACTTTCTAGGCACTTCAAAGCCTAAAATGGTTTTCCAATGCTAATGGCATTGTGGATTCAAGGAAAGAGGAGATCTCTTTTTCGGATGAAAATATTATAGTCTACATTCCCTTAGGAGAAGGAGAAGACAAAAAATATGTAGAAGAAATTTCTTAAGAAAAAGATGAAGAAGATAATTCAAGAATCATATATTCAATCTCCAAGTTACCAACCCCAGATGAAGAGGAAGATCCAAATATCACATGTGAAATTGAGTTGGATAGTCACAACGCTAGCATAGATAGTGATGAAGTACTTGATGCATGGATGAAAGGTGGGCAAGAATTAACTTCTCGAAAAGTATATGGGTTTCAAAGAGCATTTATAATACAAAGTAGGTCTAAAACCCTCTACAAATCACCAAAAAAGAAAGGATGACACCATAATTTTTTTTTTTAAATACTGAATTATTAGTAAATCACTCTCTCCTAAACTCTTAAAAAATATACTCATCATACCATAAAAATTAAGTCATAGGAAATCTAGGTTCAAACATATATGAAATATGCTAAAAAAACATAATAAAATTGATAAAATGGAAATACATAAAAAGACCTTGAAATTATCATCATATCCACCACATATAATTTACCTTCTAGAGAAGGACACCTCACTAGTTAGGTCTGAGTCTAAACATCTATTTCCTCGACCTAACCCTAAAAACATAAAACATAGTATTGGTAAGGAATATTCTAAAAAAAAATTGAGCTAACCCATCATAAAGTTAATCAACACATTTTGTATCATAATATATACTAAGTGTATCATCATCTAGAGGAGAAAAAAATACTCGATGTAATAGAGATGTGAAAAAGATAACAGGCAGAAAACTATGGGAAGATGGAAAATGGCTATAGCATTAAATAAACTCCCTCACTCCACATCTATACATAGTGAAGGTTGTTATCACATTTAACCCAATCCACTCTCATATTAAGTATTTATTCCCACACTAAACCACACTTCAATCTCAAAACTTAGGTACTTCAAGCTCCCACACAACAATGGAAACCCCCATCCTTGTTGATATATCTTAGAAGCCAAGGCCTAAATATAAAAATGTCCCCTATAAATTCATAAAGATAGACCCAATTGGATCATTCTCTAACGTTCCCATCGATGTCATCTATAAATAAGACATTTGGAAATGTGTACATGTGTCATGAATAGAGATAAACCACACTAAATTTGAAATCCTAAGGCTTACCCTGCTACAACCCAAAACCCAAAATTATTTGGAATAGTACAAAAACATAGAAGAAAGGAAGCTCAATATGTGGAGAGTTCCTCAAATTCACCAAATAAGAAGGGTAGGTTTGGATAATCCTGAGCAAGATCCACGATGAGTACTCATACTTAGACAAACCCTACAAGATAACAAAAGAGGCAATTCAAGCTATCATATGGCTCTATGCAATGGGGATGTGTTCTCGAAGAAATCCATAAAGAATGTGGAGGTAAACTAGGGCAATGTATGATGGGAGTTGTTTGGATGTAACAAATTTATTATGAATCTGATAGTAAAATATGCTACCGTGGGAATCACATATAAGGTTTATTAAACCAACAAAGAGGATTTTTCCACCATAAATTTTATTTATGTGTCATATCAAATGATGGTGGAGGGAAAATATATTGACCTCTATGAGGTATTATAGTAGGAGTTATTGGAGAATTTGGATCACACCAAATAATCCCATTATCAATTTTGGTATGGCACACTGATTATATTCTTAGAAATGTATTTCATGAATAATTTACCATCATTTGCAGGGAAAGTGTGGGACACTACTAGGCCAATTTTCATACAAATACATTAGCATGTACAACACTTTAAAGATGCTACCTCCTACATTGCTACATACTAGATATTTTTCAAGTCTTTCTAGCAATAGATGTAAGATAGAGAATGGATATCATATGACATAGTCCAAAATACATATGGAAGAATTCACACTTATAGAAGCAATTGAACCATGAACCTCTTGGATCCCTAAGCTACCCTATGAAGTTATAGATGCAGAGATATAGTCCTATGCAACAACACTTATTAGTCTCCCTAAGGATCCATAGGCAAAAAAAAATGTAACATATTGAGAGTTCATGTATAATGTGTCAAAAAAGAAAGTGGAGTACATCAATAAAATAGAGAGAAAATATGGGAGAAATGAGGCATACTTAAGAAATAACTGGAGGAACAAAGCATAACCACTTCATGGAGGTTCAAACACTTACCGATTGGATCTTCACCTGTCGAATCTACACAAACTAAAGGTCACACAAGAAGACATAAAAGGGGACTACCTATCACACAATACAGATGGATCCATCAAAGGAAGAGGCCTTCAAAGCATTGGTACAAATGAGTGTAGAGAAGAAAAAGAAGAGAAGAAAGGAAAAGTATCGCAAAGAAAATCCTCTAAAAGAAGAGAGAAAACATGAGGAATCTTTTAAGAAAACTCAAAAATGCCTCCAATAGATGAAGATCAATTGTATAGCGACCTATTTTGGAAATATGTCCTAGACCAAACATTCTAAATCTTTAATTATATGGTAGCTCATACCAAAATAATAGTAGAGAAGAAACTATTATGGTATATGGTAGCTTCTAACATCACACTAGAAGACCTCATGGACATATTCTCCCCTCCATTGGCTAGCACACTTAAAATCAAAAGGGAGCAAAAAAAGAAGAAAAGTTGAAAGAGATAGTTGTTATAGAGGTAGATTTTGCTACTACTCCTACCCAAAGAAGATCGTCAAAATTCAAACTAAGGAGTTATAGTCAAACAAAGGCTTGATAAATTGATGCTTGGAAAGCCAAAAATAACCAAGCATATTCAAACAGAGATTAAGGAAGCTACCACCAAATCCTACTAGGAGATTTATGAGGAAGAAGAAAAATATTCAAAGGCAATTGAGTCAACGCCTCCAAACCATAGGGTACCATCTCCTCTGCAAACATCAGATAATGCTTCTTCCTCTACTACCTCACTTTTGCAATCCATCATAGAATTTTTGGCTCACCAAAATAAAATACAACCAGTCATGTAACCACAACTACTCCAACTCCCACTAGTAGGATCACAAGTTGATCTTAATAATATCTCCCCTTGGCACAAATTTTAATTAGGTAATCTCCTACACTAAACAAGGGAGGAAATTTTGAAGAAAAATGTATATAGCTTATATTAGCTAGAAGATTTGGTGGATATTAAGGAAATATTCCCTCAACTACAAGGGGACTCTTCCCAACCCCTTTTGATGCAACTAAAGATATTGGTGGATGGGGTCATATAGAACACTCTGTTGTAGAAGAGCACTATGTGACAATAAAATTGGCAAAGCAGTAGAAGACAAGAATGGACAAGGACAAGAAAAAGTGTGTCACGACCCAATCCACCTTGGAATCACATCTTAGTACACTTAATAACATTAAGGGAGACATCAATGACCTCTACCGATTTTTCCTACAATGGCTCACTATTACAACCCCTATGAAAACACAAAAGGATCAAATAGAGAAGCATATTCAATAGGTGGCTACCTCATATGATGATTTATAGGATATGGATGAACAAACCTGAGTATAGATAGAGGCCAAGTTACATGCTCAATTTCAATAGCTCCAAGATCAATGGATCAAACAAGACACAAATTTCAATAGTTGAGGGAGGTTGTAAGCCTAAAATTAGCTTACATCATTAAATTGATCAAGGATGCACAAAATTTGGCCCAATAGATTTAAATTCCTACAACCCTTTTGGAGGTAGGGTGTCTACTCACATAGATCTAGGTGTAGATTTAATAGTTACAACAAGCTAAGGCACAACGTGATAGCACTTTTTCTAATCTCAAATAAATTTATAAGGGGATTCTTTCTCCATAGTATCTAGTTGGCATGAGGACAAGCCAACATTTTGAAAGAGGGGATGATGTTGGCAGGAAATTATAGCCACTATAGATCCTACCATATTTTACCACAAATATATTATGGAGCCTCAAAATGAAATGATATCATATAGACTAGGAGTAGCATGAATGGGTCATATCCCATCAAATATAAATTTGTATAGCTAAAGATATAATATAGCAGAGAAAGACGATATGAGGGATATGCAATATATGATACGTAATATATAGAAATAGAGAATTTAGTTAGAAGATAGAAAGGGAAATAAGATTGTAGAGCTTCCGTAATGTCTAATTAACTAATGCAGATGATCATACATACAACTTAATGGACTTGAAGATCACTAGATTAAGTAGTTCATCATTCAAGAGAGGGCTTCATTAAATTATCAACTAGGGAGTTGTAGATTTTAGATGATGTTGGCACCATATATACATCCAAGAATCCTAAACATCCTATAATAGTTGAGTATAGGTGTTAAATAAATATAAATACATCAAAATATTTTAACTAAAATTAACTTTATCTACAAAACAGAGTAAAAAAATACTAATAACTATCAATTGCTACGGGTATTGAATGCTTATGACTGTAATTGATAACTATTATGCTACAATAGGTCCTAATTTGACTGACCTTCAAGAATGATTAAACATAATATAAACTTAAAGACTTATAATTCTAAAGCTACAATACAACATTCATCATTGTATAAAGTAGAGACTATATATTAGAATTTACAATACATAATCTAATGAATTATCAAAACCAACCTGGCTCCATAGTACCTCAAATGGTCCTTATTTGAGTTGTTGCATCCACTGGATCTCCTTCAACTACTTAACTCAAAGAAATATGCCAACATATCTTATTTTATTATATTCCAAAAATACACAAGGTTTTGAATAGAATGTAATTAAATCTCAATTCAATCTAACACATGCAAAGATCTAGTTGATGGCCTTCTCGACACAATACCTTGCTATATAGCATTTGTGAGAGTCGATTTATTCATAAAATATAAATAAACTAAAAGAAAATGTCAACTATCCCCAAAAACTAGGAAGATGACTAGGCCCTTTAACAAAAAATAATAACTAGCAAGAACAAGAGTGTAGAAGTTGAATGAGGACTCTACACTATTTAAGATAACTGTTATAAATTGGAAACGTGCCCTAATAGAGTAATTCTTATTATAATTATTATTCCTTATTGTAAAATACTCCTTTATCCTTCATAACTTATTAAAAGGATGGAGTGACACTTAGACATCCATGATTTTGTCCTTAAATTATTGCCTTCATCCTTTTATGAAATTATGCTTGTGTTGTAGCAAATTAACTCCTCTAGTTGCATTGGATTGTCATCCTTTTGTTGTGGGTTGACAGATTCTTCCTATAGGGCTTAGTCCTTATTTCTTCAAGGCATTTTCATTGTTAACAACCATGATTAAATATGAAATTCTACTAAACTCACAAACATTCAAAGTTCACACACACACTTATTAATATAACATATATCACCTTTAAATGATTTGAAATGCTTAAAGTATATAAAAGGTTTGGTAATGTCTTTTAGAGTTTAGTAGAAATAAGGTAAAAGCATGTAATTACAACAAGGAAATTGGACATCCTTATGGCTTATCAAAGACCATATGAATGTACATGAATAGTTTTTAATATTATAAATATACCAAATTTCCATATATAGTATTTTATATTGTATGCATGCTCTATGTTTCAATATTATATTAACTATGTAAGGCATTGTCTTGATTAACTCCTTGTTCCCTTTATATAACTAAGTTTTGGGTATAAATACAACACAAATAAATTACTCAAGGATTAGAACTTTGGTATCAGTTCCCCATTTTTATTGCTAACAAGAAAGTTCTATGAACTTTCTGAAATTTGAACCATTTATTCCCCTTTGTCACACTTTCACATAGTTTGTGAACTAACAAACTTCACAACATGGTGAAAACTTCTTTCTCTTTTACATTTTACTTATCCTTCCTTTGTGTCACATTTTCATAGGGTTCTTGAACCCATGAACCTTATGATATTAGGAACTTAGTGACTTTTCAATCTTTGTCATGGTTTCAAGAAATCAAGGAATCAAAGAAAGGATGAAAATTGTGAAACTCTAAAATACATAAATTTTTTGATGAAGTCTTAATATAATTTTAGGGATGAGAAAGGAGTCATGCCACTAAGGCATGATGGGAAGGGGGAGTCCAAAGGTTAATATTTAACAAAAGAAGAGAACACAAAAATGTCAAGGTTTACGATTACCTTGTGACAAGTATTGGGAACAAAGGAAAGCCAAAATTTTGACTTTCAAAGGTCTTTGCAAAGTAAAAAAATAATTATAAACTTTCACAGGGAAAAAAATGGGTACTAAGAACAAAGGAAGTCTAAAATCCCAACTTGATAGGATTTTATAAAGGGGATTGGCAGACTTTAGAGTTTGGGGGAGACAAAAGAGGTACCCAATTAAGGATGGTTTGAGACTCTACACTAAAAGATAGTAATTTTTTTGGTTAACATGGGGAATCCAAATTTGGAAGGAAACACATGTAGGTCCAAACTCTAAAACACTTAGATAATTTCTTAGTATATGTAAGAGTGAGGTGTAGAAGGAATATTTTTTTGAGGACAGGGGAGTCTGAGGACCTAATAGAGTAAAGGGAAGAAAAATTAGGTGGGATGATATGAAGGGGTAGGAAAGTCTAACATTTCAAGAGGAACAAAGGGAAGCATGTGGAAGAAAGGAAACATGCTTGGCATTGAAACATTGAAAAATTTAAAACTTTGCACAAAATTAAACATTTTAGCCTACAACCCAAACACTCACACATTCCTTGGAATTTTAGCACTTATAACACAATATAAACAAATGGGAAAAATAAAGAACACATATATAATGTTGATCAAGAAAGAATCATGTAATAATTATTAGATCAGTTATAAATAGGGGCTAAGTATAGTCTAAACACACAAAAGTAAAGGGGACTCTATAAGGAAACTTGCAACCATTGAATGACAATTTCCACATAACCCAAAAGAGATAACAATGCAAATAAGTGCTCAGAATCCACATGCAAGAGAATAGACAACATACCCATCAAAGATGACACAAGATATACCTTGGGAAAACCTTTAGGAGGGAAAAACCCAACCTCCAAAAGCATCCATACTCCATCATATTAATCAACCATAAAGCAAATACAAGAGTTACAATGAACACCTCTAAAGCATCAAGCCCTCCAATGCATTCCCATGTGTCCAAGCATGAATCCACAATTCCCATGCCATGCTTCACAAATGCGCTCTCAAGAAGAGTCAATAATGACAACCAAACCACTCAGCCAACCTAAACCACTATACATGTGTTTGCTTTTATAAACACAAGCTCATACAAAATACAACTAGTGGTAAGGTGAAACCATGTACCGCAAAACCATGTGAATACAAAACCACTAACCCCTTATTTAATATTGGGTACTAATACATCACATTATTTAATATTTACCTAATATTAAATTATTCACATGTCTCCTACACATTAAATAATAATACAATGTTATAATACAACATCAAGTGGACCCCAAATAATTACCTAGTGTGATTAACAACACTACTAAGGTGTATCACAACTAAATAATTATTTGATTACAATAATATAATAATTAAATTTATGCAATGGTGTACAACACCATATCCCAACAAACTCAACTAAAATTTGTGGAGGTGAAATTGAGTCCTATCATTATGAAGAGTGGATGTGTAACTAGTAAATAGCCAAAGGTAGATGGAATAGACCTACCTCCAAGTGTAAGTTTCTTGTAGCCAATAAAAAATAGGCTTGCACATGATGACTATGAATGGGTTTTCATCATGGTACTTTCTTGAGGCACCATAGGAATGGTCATCACCATTAGACAAAAAAAATCTCTCTACTAATTTAAATTTTCTTTTCTTTTTTGACCTTTTTTTATTTTCTATTTTTTTGCTTTTTCTAAGCTGCTACTACAATAGTCATGCAAATGCTTGAGATGCATAGTGTTCATTAGCTCTTCAGACTCTTGACCATCTAGTGTAGTTAACTTATATGCTCCTAACCTATACTTAATAGTGATGATATTAGGGCTTAACCGATTAGGCTCAAATTTTCCTTTCTTCTCACAATCTTGGTGAGTGTTTTTTTATTCTCTTTCAAAACAAGATCACCGACTTTAAATTCTCTTAACTTGATGCATTTGATAAATTTTTTGTATAACGTATTCTAATATTCTTGTAAGTGATATGCATAAATAAGGTAACTCAATCTCAATTGGTAAGATAGGGTTCAATATTAAAGACAAGGGAATAATGGGTTGCCCATGTGGGTGTGCAAATATTGGTTCAATAATCCCATAAGGAAAGATAGGTCTAAAGATGCCAATCTTGACGTATATCATTAACAATATTTGTGATGATTTTGATTGGAATTTTGTTGGATGCTTCAACTTAGTTGTTACCTTTCAATAGTACGACAAGGAAAATTTGTGTTTAATGAGAAAATTTTCACAAAGGGATTTGAATTATAGATATTTGAAGGACTTGTCATTATCAATAATGATGGTAGAAGGGATTACATAATGATAAATGAAGTGATTTAGGATGAAATTGGAGATTTGAGTACTAGTTACATAAATGAAAGGAATGGATTCAACCCATTTAGTGAAATATTTAATAGTAACGAGAGTATGTTTATGGTCATTGGAGGAAGAAATATTAATCTTATTATAGACATCAAAATAATTCTACCTCCACTATTATTGAATTTACATCCATTATTATTCACTATCCTTAGCTCATAATCATTTAATTGAATAATTCTAATTATTTAATTAAAATAAACTAGTATTTTATATTATCCATCAAATAAATAAAATATTATCTTCACTTAGTTCTCCTATTATCCATCAATAAATTAAATAAATATCATATTCCACCTAATATACACCAATTATCCATTAAATAAATAATTAAATCCTCAAATTTCACTTCACTTAGTTAACTCATTGGTTTGTTTAGGTGACTCACCTATGCACTTAGTTATCTATTTAATGTAAATAGTTAACTCCTCCTAACTCATCAATCAAATCCTTCATCAAATCACTTTACTACTTCATATAGACAATCAAATCCTTCATAATTATAAACAGTTTTCAAATTAATTCAAAATTTCTTTCAAATATTCACCTTTCTTTTTAATTTTAGCTAGTTCTTGTTCCAAAATATTTTTTTTGTTGATGTGAATAAAATTCTTGTACCTAAATAATTCTTGCTAGGGGACTTATTCGCATGTTAAGTTTACTTGGGTCATAAGATTCTTTCTAGAACACTTAGTTGTCATGTCTAGATCTTATCTTTTTTCAACTTTTATGTCAAGTTATTTGTCTCATGTCATAGGATTAAGACACTTGTCATGATCTTGTCTAATCCTATGTCTCACCTTGGCTATATAACCAAGGGGTTCTCATTTGTAATTTAATGCCATTGGATTTAATTCTATACCATTACAATCTTGAGCATTGCATATTGATCTTCTCTTCGTGCTTTCCATTTGGCCTCTAGATCTTGGATGGCTATCTCCATAGCCAAATCTTACATGGTATTGAAGCGAGTTGGGTGCCTTTGGTTAGTCTATTTGGATCGATATCTTGGTAGATCTTAAAAATTTGAGTATGCTCTTCTCCTACATCATATGATGATCTAGAGAATCAGAAAAACTTGATAGAAATACCATAATTTGGGGGGGTTCCTCTTTGTGGATTTGTATTGCAAGTTCATTTTGGAGCTTGTTGGTATAAATCTGAGCTCACCATTGAGTTCAAGGTGTTTGAAAAAGTCATTTTCCTATTGTTTCATCCAAATTAGACAAATGAGGCTAGATCTATGAGGGTTTGAAGTTAAAGAGTGGTTGCCAAATTTGGGATATAGCTACAATTTTGGAACATTTTGGGTCAAATCCGACCCTACCATCGCATCCAGAAGGCCCTAAAACCCCAATATCAATTTTCAATTCATCAAAATCAAAAAAAAATTCTTAGGGCCATCAGGAAAAAAACCCCCCTCCTCAGTCGTATGTATGACCGTATGGTTGCTTGTGTAGTGTAGTCGATATGTAGAGTAGGATTGTAGATAAAATATTTGATTTAGTTTAAAATTTTCTAAATTAAATAAAAAAGTTTTTGTAAAGGTTTTATTTGAAAATTTTAGATAAAAAAAATAAAAAATCTGCGAACCTGTAGGTTGTAGCGCAGAAGGTACTGTGGCTAGGTGAGACTGCCAAATGGCCTCTCGGTTGCGACCCCACACACTGCACAAACTTGTCGACAAATATCCTAGTAATTGGTTGATGCTTTCAAAATACTTGGTGACATAAAAAGGCATATTCCGACTGTCTAAAGAGATTATGGAAAACAATATTTTGATAGTAGAAAGGAGAATATTCAGACTTGGAAGGAATATACCAAGAGCTCCAAAGAATATTCTAGCCACCCACTATCGAATTGTGATGCCCATTTGGATGTCAAATTTAGTTCAATGTTTTTAGCATATTTAGGGAAAATTCCCTGCTAACATCAGCAGGGTCCTTTTAATTTCCCCCCCTCATGATTTGCATTTTTCTTTTGAAGGGTAATTTTCAAACTCATATAACTTAGGCTCAAGACCTCCTTTTTGTGAGCATTTTTTTTAATTTGGGGCCAAATTTTGTGGTCTTCATAGTGGTGTAGCTTATTTTTGATTTTGGTGTCTAATTTTTCTAGAAATTATAGATTCTCACAGGTGTTGCTGATCCATTCTCATTTTGGGAACTTTTGGGGCTCCGTTCTTGATCCTATGGTAATATTTTTGAGTGATTTTTTTTGAAAATGCATAATTTTCATGTACTTTATAGTGGTGTGATCGAATGATCTCATTCTATGTAAAAGTTTTACTTTGAGCTTGTGGCCAAATTTGACATTTGTAAGCACTAAAATCAAGTCTATTTTATTGTGTTTGGCATCTAACACTTGTAATTGCACTAAATGTAAAGTGCCAAATCATATATTGCTGGGGGGATTCTTAGTCGAGTGATTTAGAGGGCGTCTCTTGGTGCATTCTTTTGATCTGTTTGATTGTGCTCTTCTTTTTCATGGATTATTTTAAGGTTCCTTTACTAACATCATATAACTATTCAACATGGCATCAAAATGCATGGAGTATTCTAATGACTAAAATTCACTCTCTATATGTTAAAAATAAGGTACATGAACCTACAAATGAGAATAAAAATGGTAAAATAGATGATTGAACATACCAAAGCTCTTGGATGTTTTCGTAAACTAGTTTCACAAGATTTATTGTTTCAAATTGAATCATGTAAGGATTATCATGAATTAAGAGGCTATCAAATTGACAATGATCTGATGAGCCTTGATCCTAAGAACTTTAACAACATCCAGGACTACATCACTAAATTTAATGATCTAAAAGAACAATGCAAAGCATATGGAATTGATAAGAAGGAAATTTAGTTGGTCTATAATATATTGAACAAAATTTGTTTTGATTATGTTGCTAGTTTCTAGCTTTCATGCTCATAGGTTGACTATGGGGTCTGCATATACGACACTTCATTTGCATAATTTTTTGAGATGTTAATAAATGTGCAACAAAATCTTATATTGATGGGTCTCATCAAGTCATCTAAATCTCAGGCATTGTTGGTTAGTCAAGTGAAAGAATCAGAATGTGTGTAATGCCCCACCAAAGAACCCTAGAGGACAACACATCTAACTACAATAATGACATAATTTTTTTTTAAAGAGAAATAATTATAAGAAATTTAAATCATATCTAAACATAACACATAAGATAAACTATGTCCTCTAAGGTTCCATGACTGCATTACTAACACAACTATAAACATGAACATGACATCAGATAAACAATATTAAAGATCTATTATAAACAACTAAAAATTTTGTACAAGTTCCATTTCATGAGAGTACATCATAATGGTTACATCAATGCACTATTTACAATAAGGTTTCCCCAAATACAATTGGAAAGTATACATCAACATTAAATACATAGTACAATTGATATGCAAGTCCAATACATATACATAGTAACTGTCTCCTTGAACTGGTACAAGATTTGGAATCTGCTACGCAAGAACAACCTCCGCGCACATGAACAACATCAAGGGAAACCCAATAGATGAAAAAGCACAAACCTCCCAACCTTGTGGAACCCTAAGGTCCACCCTCCGTGCTAGGAGATAACAATAAGGCCCCACCACAAAACAATCAAGAAGACAAAAGGCTTAACACAAAAGGACAAATCATCATTCCAACATAATACGATACAACATAACATCACATAACAAAGACATCACTTACAACATTGAATTCACTTCTAGAGGAAAACATACAATAGAAGGGGAACACGAAACTAGGGAATTCTAGACTACAATATCCAGAAGAGTGTCATTGCACGGTCTTGACATGGGTTGTCTTGGCGGTATCTCACTAGACCTCGACCCCCATCTATGGTTGTCCTGGCAACCTCTCACTAGGTCCCGACCCCATAGGGTGAAACATGCAGAACCAACATTCCTTTCATGAGGACAAGGAAGTTGATCTTGCCAACCAGACCTTCTCTACCCATCCTTAGCCTAAACAAGCACTATAGGCATGGGTGAGGCATCCATTATCTTGTTTATGTGAAAATTACCCATCCCCCCAATTCATTATTTAGGTTATCAATGAATTAAGACTCTCCAATGGGTTGTCCAGGTCACCACTTTGGGATTCGACCCCCATTGAGAGCCACTCCCCCTAATTGCATCTAGTAAACCCTACAAAACAAGCAAGGCATTTACCATCTTGCAAACATAACATAATCATATGAATCCAACAAAGCAAGGCCTTAACCATCTTGCTCACATATCTCAATCACAAGAAAGCATACCCAGTGGGAGGCATAAACCCTCTTGCACACATAGCAAAAACCCATAAAGCTATACACAGTGCAAGGCATTGACCCTCTTGCACTCATTTCAAACACATTACCAACCACTTATATATGAACAAACATAAGACTCAAACAACAAAATACTCCCTCCTAATCTCTGGAAGCCAACTTAATCCACTTGCATAAAAGACTCCCACTTAAAAAAAATAACCAAAACCAACCTAGTTTCCAATAATCTACACAATAAAAATGAGCAAGCACTCTAATAAGACAACTATACTATAAACCATTTCTACATTTCAATTACTCTTAACTTGACCACTAGATTCACTTTACAGGGTTATATAACTACCACAACGATTCGTAATAATAATAACAATTATTCTCAAAACTAAGTTACTTAATAATCTTACAAATCCATTAAATAATTAAGAACATAATCAACCAATAAAAGACATTCTACTTCATTTATTTAATTAAATCCTTCCATTTTTAACTATAAGACAATCAATTTTCTCTATTGTAATTTCTCAATTTATTTAGCTTACAAGACCATTTAATTGTAAATGCAAAAAAGTTTTAAATAACTAAATTCATAATAAATTCCCAAATAACCATAATTTATATTCATATAAACACATTCATACATATATATATTAAAATCTGAGTTGTTGTTTTTAAAGAAATAATCTGATAATAGTAAGGTAAACACAATCAACTTTAAAATACATATGTAATTATATATATATATATACCCGATTTACCATCTACCAAACTGCCATGTAGGTAAAATCAATTTTTTTTTTGGCATATACATGAGAATTGAAAGCTAAGTAGAGGAGTGCATCCAACACACATGAAATAGGCTGCAAGGTAGCAACCTAAGAGAGATAAGAAAGGTGTGTATAGCGCATCCTTTAAGGTTGAAGTAACCTCCAAGCAAATGCAAGAAAACAACAAACCATTATCTAGAATCAAAATCTTTGTATAATTTTGAATGCAACCACAACCATTGGCTCAAAATCAAATTCCATAATGGAACAATTACTATGTGAGACAAATCGAATGCTATGAAATTTTAACATCGAATTCTTTGTTAAAAGAAAATCGAAGGTTGTTCATATAAAGTCGACTATAGCATGAATGAAATCTGTTTCAAGGTAGCGACATGAGGGAGATTGATGAAAGCTAGAGGAATTAAAAAGTTACACTGATGTAGTTGGATCGAACACCATAAAATGGTACATGATTTTAGTGAAGAAGACATATCGCATTAAAAGACATAGGAGATGTATGCAAAGTTGGAGAAATTGGCTTGTTGACTAAAGGCAATAGGGTATTTTTTTTATTCGATACTTTTATGTAATGTTGTGGGAGATAAGATGAAAAGGAATCATTTATCGACCACCATAATGAAAAGATGGCATTTGCATTTGGTTTATTAGACATGGCCCTTAGATAGCTATTAGAGTTTTTAAGAACCTCTGAGTATGTTCTAATTGCCACGCTGTATATTAATTCATCTCCAAGATTGTTGCAAGAGAAATTGTTCTGAGAGATGTGAACCATTTCCATCTTTTAATCATGTATGGTATTATTGTGGGGAATATTGGTGATGCTAAAAAGGAACAATCTAAAAAGATAGACTTGCACTATACTAAAGTGCACTGCATTAGTTATCCATTAATTATGAAGGGATGTCGATCAAGCAAACATGCAAAGGAAATTTCAAATTGATTGCTTTGAAAATTTAAATCAAATTCTTTGTGCATAAGTAGAGAATCAAATACAGTTCAATGGTTTACATTTAGAAATAAGAAGGTAGATAAATCAATAAATCAATAAATCAATAAATGTCTCGACTACCGGAAGAATTGAACAATCAATTATTCATTTACAGAAACAGTGAGAAAGAGAACAATTCACATTGATCAGAATTACAGAGAAACAATAGAAGATCAAGCCTACCCCGATCCAACGCTTGGCTGGGTTGAAGGTTCGATGTCGAGCTCAAAAATTTACAGCTTGCAAATTCAATCTCACCAAACTCCAGTCAAATTTTCCAGCCTTCGACAACAACACACAATTCTTTTCACCTAAAATTTCATACAGATAATAATCATAATTCACTTCCCCCAAAACCCCAAAAATTCCCTATCCTCAATATCTCTCCCCAAAAGATGATTATTCACAAAAGAAACGTTGTTTTATTTCCAAAAATAGAAATAAGATAAAATCTCAAAAATCTCCAATAAAACATCAAATTCCTTTTCGACAAATAGTTTGAAGTCACACATGTGCTCAGAGACAATCTTTTTTCTATCTTTTTAATCATCTTTACTGATTATCCATTATCACCTTCCATTTTAATATTTTATTTTATATTATAATATTTTCCTACCTTTTAATTTATTAAAATCCCAACATTAATAATAATATCTTTATATTCAATTATTGAAATACTTTATAACTTAATAATTTAATTTAATAAATTAATTAATCAAGAACAACTTTTAACAGATAACTTAAAATTGTTAGTTTTAGATTAGAAATGTAAGCAATAAATAATGCAACACATAAGACAAATGAGCACAACAATTTACCCTGGGAAAACCCTCCTCGAGGGAGAAAAAACCCAACAAAATATATCTCTTACATATAGAACAAATAAGAGCAAAAATCTGCTTTACAGTCAAACCCTTCTCAAGGGCAAACTTGACACAACGAATGATGAGAATCTCTTCTTGATATAATCGAATATTAATCTCCTTGAAGTCGAACTGCTGCTACAAAATTATGATCTACTACTAGGACACAAACTTCTCCTTGAGAGTGCAAATTGAATGAAGAATGAATTGATGATTTGATGAATCAACTTCACCTTGTATATATACAAAACAAGGTGTCTCTTCATTTAGATCGGCTTCTTTTAAGGAATAAAAAATAAAAATATAATTTATAATTAAAGCCGACTTGCCTTATTAATTATTAATTATTTAAAATTTGAGAGATAGATATCTCCCGCCACTATAACATCAATATTCCCTCTTAGTTAGGGAGGTATCTTTCTAGATATCCATGTCATGGAGTCTCTCAACATGACACCCACAATGGCTACACCCATTTGTGGAAAAGAGTTCATCACAAAGTCTCTCAACGTGATGTCATCATGGAGTCTCTCAACATGACGTCTCATCTCAATCTCAGAGATGAACAAGGGCTCACACCTCAGAAATATACACTACAAGGGCTTTCACCTCATATTTCTCCGTCTCAGAGAAATATACACTACAAGGGCTTTCACCTCATATTTCTCTGTCTTAGAGAAATATACACTACAAGGGCTTTCACCTCATATTTCTCTGTCTCAGAGAAATATACGCTATAAGGGCTTTCACCTCATATTTCTCCATCTTAGAGAAATATACGTTACAAGGGATTTCACCTCATATTTCTCCATCTCAGAGAAATATACACTACAAGGGATTTCACCTCATATTTCTCTGTCTCAGAGAAATATACATTACAACAAGTCTTCATGATGATGTGACTCCCTTTGAAGCTCTAGGTATGACATCAACCTCCTGACCTCCTTGTCCAAGGTTGCTTCTGTTGGTTTGTTAGACTCCCTCTAAATGTTAATTCCTCCTCTTGATCGACTTTAGAATAAGAAACCTTCTAAATTGACTTTAGAGCTTGGCTCATTCTGAGTTGTCCCTATTTCAATTTCTGTAGAAGAAACATGTTGTGTAGACCTTAATTTGCAATCTTGAGCAAAGTGACTGTACTTGTCACACCTGAAACATTGAATATGAGAGAGATCCTTCTTCTTCTTCTTCGGTTCTAGGGTAGAATCTGATTCTCTGTCTCTATTCCTCTTTCTTCCTTTGCCTCTTTCTCTAGAAGTATGTGTAGCAAGAACTTGATTTTCTACATCATGATAGTTTTTCCCAATTCCTCTTGCTGCCAACCTAGACTCTTCTTGAGTACAATCAGCTTGAAGACAATCAAACTTGGGCAAATTGGATCTCCCATTGATGCTATGAATAAAGGGTTCCCAAGATTGAGGAAGACCATTTAGTGCCAGCATAGCAAGATCTTTGTCTGCAATTATATCCCCAATAGTGCTCAATTGATCTCTCAAATTAGTAATCTTCATAAAGAATGACATGATTGAATCATCTTTAGCCATTTTTACATGGTGAAGTTGTTGTCTCAAAGCAAGGGCTCTACAGGTGTTGTTGATCTCATACAATCCTTTTAGAGTATCAAACATTTCTTTAGTTGTCTTCAACTTGGAGATGATCAGTACTAGGTGATTCATCACAGAGTCAATCATGATCTTTCTAGCCTTCATGCCATTTTTCTTCCACTGGATTTTCTCAATATCATCAGAAGGCTCGGGCATATCACTTTCCATGAAATCAAGAAGATCATTCCCCTCTAATGCAATGAGTACCCTGGGTTTCCAAGAATTGAAGTTTGAAGCTCCATCAAGCCTATCTTTTACCTTGACACCGCTCACCATCTTCTTTTTCCGCAAAAAATCACCTTCAAAGATCTACCCTTAGGTCTGTAATAATTTGCAACCTCAGATCTACAATACTTCAAGATCTACCCTAGATGAAAATGTGACTTGATTACTTAAGCAAATCTGATTAGATCTTTTCTTAGACCCGCTCTGATACCATGTTAGTTTTAGATTAGAAATGTAAGTAATAAATAATGCAACACATAGGACAAATGAGCACAATAGTTTACCCTGGGAAAACCATCCTTCTCGAGGGAGAAAAATCCCAACATATGTCTCTTATATATAGAACAAATAAGAGCAGAAATCTGCTTTATAGTTAGACCCTTCTTAAGGGAGAACTTGACACAAAGAATGATGAGAATCTCTTCTTGATACAATCGAATATTAATCTCCTTGAAGTTGAACTACTGCTACAAAATTATGATCTGCTGTTAGGACGCGAACTTATCCTTGAGAGTGTGAATTGAATGAAGAATAAATTGATGATTTGATGAATCAACTTCACCTTGTATATATACAAAACAAGACGTCTCTTCATTTAGGTCAGCTTCTTTTAAGGAATAATAATAAAAAAATAATAATTAAGGCCAACTTGCCTTATTAATTGTTTATTATTTAAAATTTGAGAGAAATATCTCCCGCCACCATAACATCAATAAAACTAAACAACCCAAAACAACATTTATCAAACATCATGAAAGGGTGAATCATGGAGGGGCACTACAATGTGCTGATAAGAAATGTAAAATAAATCAAGGAAAAATCCACATTTAGATAAGCCAAAGAATAAATCATCTTCCATAAAGAAATCATCTAAGGAGAAGCCGACTTGTTCATATTGTAAGAAACTTGGACATGATGAACATTCTTGTTATATTAAGGATATTGATGAATTAAAATATCTTCTTGAGGACAATCATATTGATCTACATTCTAGAATTTCTGAATCAACTTCTTCTTATTCAAAACAGTCTAATAAAGACAAAGGTCATGCTGGTTTGGTTACTACATCAGGTAATAAGGGGAAAGATCTATGTGCTTCTACAGGTCTTGGATCAGGGATATGGCTTCTAGGATCAGGAGCATCTCATCATATGGCATCTTCACAGTTTATATTCTCTTCTTTTGAGACTTATGTTATGTCTCCTATATTGATGGGAAACACTACATATGTGAGTGTAATTGGGAAGGGATCTATTGATATTGGGGAGGAAACTTTCAATGATATTTTGTGTGTACCTCATTTATTAAACAATCTTCTTTCCATCTATTAGATTACACATGGTGGAGATGGGAGGACTGTGGAATTCACTCCTAATTCAATTTTTATTAGAGACTTGGAGAGTAGAGAGATTATTGCTACTAGGATGGTTGATGATTAATCTTGATTGTACACCTTTTTAGATTTTTCTTCTGATGATGACATCATTCCTTTGACTATTAATCACACTTCTAGTGTGGACCACGATTTTGAGGATACTTTTGACTTCTTGAACTTTGGAGTTCTCACAATGGATCCCATTCTTGAGCCTTACATTTCATCTCCTCCATCTTCTATTGCATTTGATTATGCTTGTGTTGTCATAGTTTTGGCCTCTCATGATTCAATGCAGCAAGATCTACATTCATATTCTAGCTACATCTATATAGGATGTGTACTTGATAGACATTGGTGGGTTATTTGTTGAGTCCCACATTTCAGATTTGGGAGATACCATTGGTTGCATACATAGATTCTCTTTGACTGAGATGATTCTTCTTCAATTGTTACAAGGGAATACTCTGACCCTCTTGTTCATTCTCTACATGATCATTCTTTGTAGCTTGAAGTGAGTGTGGATACTTTTGGATAAAATTTGGATGACGATTCTTTGTCTTTAGAGGAGACATATTTGTCTTTGGAGTGTGTTCTACATACGTCTCTAGGATATTCTGGATTGACATCTTCATCCGTGTGGCCTAGAATTCCTATTTGGAGTGTGTTAGCTTTCAATATCGACATGGAGACACTTGATCGTAGTTCAGAGACATCATACATCATTCTTCTTCCCACATCTTCCTTTTAGGAATGGGAAGACATCTTGCATACCATCTTGGTTTTGTTTCTTCCTAAGGGGAGGAATGTTGTTCAACGAGATTGTATCATCTTCAACATTCAATTTCAAGCTTCTACCATTTCAAGAGACCCACCATTGAGGGGGGATGCATGGTCTCTCTTCTTCTCTCTTATGAGGGTATTTTTCTTCTTCATTGAGAGTATTTTGTTTTCATCTCTCTTTTGGGGTGGAGTTTTGAGCCACTGAATTTTCTCCTTTTATCTATTTGCGAGAGATTACATTTGCACATGTACATGGATACCTAACATGGCCTTGTATTTGAGACCCATATTTGTATCATTTTTATAATAATCTACTCCCTAAGTTTCACTTAGGGGGTGTTGGTGTGAATAAAAGTCTTGTACCTAAATAATTCTTTCTAGGGAACTTATTCACATGTTAATTTTACTTAGGTCTTAAGATTATTTATAGAATACTTATTTTTCATGTCTAGATCTTATCTTTTTAACTTTTATGTCAAGTTAGTTGTCTCATGTCATGGGATTAAGATACTTGTCATGATCTTGTCTAATCCTATGTCTCACCTTGGCTATATAACCAAGGGGTTCTCATTTGTAATTTAATTCTATTGGATTTAGTTCAATACCGTTGCAATATTGAGCATTGCATATTGATCTTCTCTTTGTGCTTTTCCATTTGGCTCTAGATCTTGGATGGCTATATCCATATCCAACTCTTACATTTTTCACATATTTAATATTTATTTTTCTCTCTTTACTATTTTGTTGATATTATCCATTAAAACAAATGAATTATTTCATGAATTTTTTATTAAGGATAAAATCTAGGGTTTTGAAAGGTCCTAGAACCTTGTATAGAAGCATAAAGATAACAACATGATAGCTTAAAAAAGTGACCAATAATAGATAGGCCTATAAATTGAACCAATCCACATTAGAACTAAAAAATTAGTTAGTAAAAACCTAGTTGATAGTCAATCATTACTAGACCAACAACAAAAATTCCTATGAAGTAAAAAAGTCAAATAGAACCAAGAAATAATAATTAGAGATCCAATTAGCAAACACTTTATAGTCATTTCCATTTAGTTATCTTTCAAAAAATATTTTTCTATTTCTAAAAAAATTCCATTCATTCAAATAGTCATCTTCACCCCTCTATAAACCAAGGGGGAAAATATCCTTAGGGTACTCTAAATTGAATTTATTAGAATACCTAAATATGGATCCCTCCTAGACCTTGAAAACATATGGCACATGGAGTCCTTTCTTCTTCTTTTTATTTTTTAGGAAAACCAAGAATATTCAAAAGAAATGTTCTCACTTCTTATAGGATAAACATCAATGGACAACACCTTATTGCTATCAATATTATCATGAACCTCAAGATCTAGTTGCATAACATAATTCAAAAGATCCATATAAGAGAGCACTGCTTCTTCCAATACCTCAAAAAATATATTTTTGGTGCCTAAAACATCATCTTGATTGAACAAGTCATCTATGTGTGTATCCATAATTTATTCATTATTTTATCTAATTTGCCTTAAAAGAAAATTGTATAGTGTCAAAAAAAATTTAATCACACAAGAAAAACTTGAATGACACCCTCATATATATTTTAAGATATCCTAACATTGAGTATTTTGACATGTTATTGATAGGAAGTAGGGGCGTGGAATACAATTCCTATATTAATTTATGAGAGGAAATATGAACAAAATTTAAACTAATACATATTTATGAGGAAATAGATATAAAATAAATATACCATAACATTACGACTTACATGGAAAAAACCCTTCTAGGATAAAACCCCCCACTCCAAATAGTACATCGAGTAATCAAAGGTTACAATACACTTGGAGAGTCTAAGCCTCTATGTAACGCCCCACCATGCTAACCCCAAAGGACAACCTAAACTAACAAATTTCCACACAATTTTTTTTTTGAAAGAGAAAAAGACAACAACTATGCAATAACTATTAATTAAGTAACCTTACAATATTACATAATGAAACCTAACTAGTCCCATGGGGTTACATGGTGCATTACATGTAACGTTCCCAACCAAAAAAATCGTTAAAGATAATGCCAAGTAAATAAAAAGAGAATCATACATTCACACGATAACATGATGATAACATACAACCATCCATGATCAAAAGAGATGAAAATGATACATACTTCATTCTATTACATTTCAATTTATAGATCAATATTACAATTATGGAGCACATTTCCACAAATACAACACATCAAATAACAACTACCACGAATCATTAATCACATAAGGTTTACAAGGTACATAATACATTACATTTGTTTCATTTCATTACATCATTTAAGAATTACAATAATACAAAAGTGTTCCCCAACATGAATGAGAACAATACAATATGATAGAGTGATTCAACTGAAAAGATGAATACAAGTATTAAGATTGGATCCATCTACGACACATCTCAGAAGTCACCACAAGTGGTACAAATATCCACCTCTCGATCCTTGGCTAGGACCCAATGGGGTGCATAGAACGTTCCACCTGACCACGTGGGTCCAAAGACCCACCCCTCGTGCTAGGAGATGACAAGAAAGACCCTCAACATAAAACAATCAAGTGTATAGGGTTTAAAAAGACTCCACAAGAAAAGCAACAATAAACACAACAAAAATCTTACATCATCAACACATAACCACAACAAAACAATAGAAAACCAACAAGAACCAATTCCAAATTTCATAGATTAACACTAAATAACCAAAGAGGTCCCAACAACAATAAGACCCAAAAGCCCTCAAATGAGATCACGATATCATCCAACAATAAATATCAATGGGAACCTTTCATTATCATCAGTAAGGTTGCCATGAGGCATGTATGCAATATCAAATAACTAAAAGGATGCTTCAACAATAAACATAAAGAAACAATCGCTTCAATATGCATAAGGTACAACCTCTTCCAGAGGTACAAGAACAACAAGGGGAAACAACAAACACACAAGGTTGCTAGAGGGTGGAGTGTCATCACATAAGCTCGACATGGGTTACCCAATGCAAATATTCATAGGTTACCGACCCCTTACCTGGTTAAACCCTAGCAACCTCAACCAATCCTTGGCCCCCATTCTCACTCATGCGGGATCAACATACCTTTCAAGAGGACAAGGCAGTTGATCTTTTCCATTCCAGGCCTTCCCACTCATCTCAAGCCTAAGCGAGCACTTAAGTTGTGAGTGAGGCTAACTTATCTGGATTAAAGTGAGATACTACCCCACACCCCCTCCCCCCTAATTAATTATTAGGCTATCATTGGTCAAGGAAACTCTCAATGAGTTACCCGTATGACACTTTGTGCACCGGCCCCCATTGAAAGACAATCCCCCTACTAACAACAAAAGACTCGTAGCCACAAATGGGGCAAGCCAACTCGCACAAAGATATCAAGGCCAAAATTAAATACATCAAGTGAAACATGCACCATCTCATGCTAGAATTCCATAAATAAGCAACTTCCAAGTGCAAGGCTAAACCCACCAAAATCAAAACGAGCATAAGAGCAACGGTTCACAAAACCAAAATGGAAACCAACTATGAAGCAACATATTCTTTCTCCTCCTCTAGAAGCCTAAGAAGAACGACTAACCAAAAACCCACAAATGAGGGTAAAACGAAGCAACACGGTTCCAACACAAAACTTCAACACATAAAATCCCCCTCAATACAAAACCAACCACAAGATCAAATCCTCACAATGACCATTAGGTACAAATGAGCTCCCACTTTCAACCATAACCCAAATGACATACATTCCAAAAATAGAGACAATTTCCCAAAAAACACCCAATACAACACTAACCATACTGAACAAAATCAACTTACGTACCAAGATTGCACACATTGTTCCTCACAAAGAAACAAACATTATTGCAATCATGACATACACTATTTAAAACCAACTCTCAATAGACTAGTAATCGTGAGTCAACTTCATAGATAAACATCACTTCTACTTTCTACTTTATTCACCACTAAGACAAACTAGTCTATATAATTAATCAAATATCGTTAATAATCCACAGATGTAAGTCACTTACCTACCTGATCAATCACCTAGGAAGAGATAATCTTAATCAAATCATTTAATTTCCACATGGTTAAACACACTCGTCCAATTGCATAATACATCTACCAAGATATATCGATACAAACACATATATATAAATCTTAAATATAGTTATCATAGTTAATATTTCCCTTTAGTCTTAATTTATTTGTACATTCACTAAATCTCTATAGGAGTGGTTAATTAAATATTTAAGATTATAATAAAAGAGAGAGAGATCCATTTATTTTAAACTAGTCATATACTGCAAAAATAATGTCAATAATAGAATTTATCCTTCACACATTAAGTCCCTCAATAAATCTTCCTTAAAATACTCAATGGGTTTTACATATATCTTTTGCTATAATTATCCGGCTCGTGTATATGTATATATATATATGTATAACTCCAATCTGCCATTAATTTCTATTAATTACATGTTCGAAATAACTTCCAAAATTTAGGGTAAGATATTTAAATATATGCTTATTAGTTGCGAATCTATGATCAATACATGCATTTTAAGAAATAAAGTTAATAAAATACCTATGTGACCACAGAAGCAATAGAATTCTGAAATTTATTTGTAAAGAGTTTAATATAATAAAGGATTTCTTCCTATATTTTATTTTAAGCTACACAAATTGCCCATTCCCTACTAATCTTCTTGGTTAGTTGAAACAAGACATTGAAATTAGGTTTCTAATATTTATAAATAATATTGTAAATGTGATCTTAGTTAAATTTGAATTCAACGCTTGCTATAGTCCAGAATAAATAGAGGTATCCATGTAGAGGTTTAAGTATGAATATTAATGTATAGGTTTAACTATGTTGATACCGCGACTCAGGTTCTATGGTGCATGAATAAGATCACAAAGATTTTTCAGTAGTCAATTTCCTTGCAAGACATTTTTGGATGCCAGGAAAGGTAAACTCTAATGCAAGTGAAGCTTGACCAATCGAGTGGAAACTGAACTTTTTCACATGGTAGATTGGTATTGATCAATGGTGAAAATAGTTGTATATGAAGGATGTAAGATTATGTTTAAAGCAGGGTAAGGAGCTTAAAGAAATGCCTGAGAATACAATAATTTGAGAGATATGAATCAATTCCATCATTTTAAACAAGGACAGCGTTCTTGTGGAGAAAATCGGTGATGCTAAATGAAACAATCTAAGTTTAGTAATGTGCACCGCAACATATATCCAGAGATAACAAAGAGACATCCATTAAGTTCCCTACTAGAGAAAGATGAAAATGTGGAAACATAGACAAGGCACGTAAACACGTAAACTGTTGGCAGAATGCCTCAAAGGAATGGACTTGTGAATGCTTGATCCATATAAGTGCAATTGGATTTGGTTGGTGAAAGAAGAATCAGGCATCTTCAAGGCAATCTTACATTTTGATAATTAGGGAATGACTAAGGACGAGTAGCAGCACATCACCAAGCAGAATTTACATGTCAAAAGAATAAAGGGACTGCACGAAGATTGGTGGTAGGGGAAAACGAATGTCTTTAAGAGAGTGTCAAACTATGATTATTGAAGACAAATATTACCCAACTGGAGTCACAGTTGGAGATCGCTAAATAACTATTGTCTGAGCTGATAATATTGAGTAAGCCCTTGACTTAACCACATAAAGAAAATTTGTTTCCTGTAGCCTCTGACAAGAGGTAAGGCATAAATAAAATTACAAGATTCGAATGCAAATAGGGGATGCCCTTGACGAGCAACAACAAGTACAAATTTCTATATCCACATGACATAAATACTCGACTAGAGGTTATCAATATTATTTTTCCTTCACATGCATAGGGTATTAGGGACGACGGTGCAACAAGAGGAATCCATCCATACCAAATAATTGAATAACGGTGCTTAAAATATGATAAATAGCTAATAACAGGGGGCGACGACCTAAGTCACTAAGTCAAGTGTAAGTATGCAAAAATTGAATGTTGTACTGGTACTCGTTTATGGCATCATGGTTCCATTTCATGTAACCACCGTTAAGAGTGTTACAAGCCAACAAGATGGAGGAAATTCCTCATACAAGGATAATTTTTCACTGTCCCAGGCCGCGGCCTTAATGCCAAATACATGCCTACATTGGAATTCATTAGTGGTATATATATATTGAGGAAAAATTACTTTAGATCCATGAAATCAAGGTACATCAACCACATGGATTAAAATATTAGATTCCCACAGGGGATCAACATCAATGAAATAGTCTGAAAGGGCAGATAAAGCTATCTTGGTGACTCAAGAGAAACTTCAGTTTATTCACAAAAGAAGGAGCCATGATAGAGAACCCGTGGCCTAAGGGAAAGTTTTCAGACATGCATTCAAGTTTTGAAGTTTGGAAATTAAACCCCATCGCAAGCTCAAATGGATCAAAAGAAGCACAAAAGTTAAGAATACAAAGGCACCTAAATTTCGTATCAAGGAAATTTAGATATGTCGCTAGAAAGAATAGAGGCTCAACGTGATGTGATCTAAATAGCAAGAGATTGAATAAAAGTTAGGAGTAACTGATACCTTGATGTAGCTGGATAGAAGCCATAAAAAGGTACATGACAGTTGAGTGGGAAATTGAATCACACCCACCAACACATAAAATGTAAACAAGATTAGAGGCTTGATTAGGCGGCTGAGGGCAACAGGGAATTTTAGATTCAAGACCTTTACTTAAGCTGCAAAAGAGAAGAAATTGTTTGAGAGATGTGAACCATGTCCATCAGATGCAATGTTCTTGTGGAGACTGATGCTAAATGATACAATTCGTAAGACAGGCCCGCTCTAAACTAATGTGCACTGCAACGGATACCAAGAATAATGAAGGGACAACCAACATGTACATCAACAGGGATAACCATGGAAGGACGGGAGAAAACGTTAAGACGTTATGGAAGAATACGCGGTTTCAGTACACTAAACATTCCTAGATGTCGATCACAATGCATTTGAATTTAAATCCAGCCATGGATCAATACAAAGCATATGCAGGAAATTACAAAATTACACAATCATTCCCACCAAATAGAAATGTATTGCATTTGCTTTTCAGAAGATAAGTTGCAAAAGAAACCTACTTGGCTGTGCAACATTGCTGAATGGAATCTGGGAGATGTTGAGGTTGAAAGAAGCACCCATATTCCTGCACTATCACTAGCCTCTCCATAGAAAATAATCCCCCCCCTAAATACCACTCTTCAATCTTTTATCAGCTCCTCTACCTTGCTTCAAGAGTCGTTCTAAACAAAATCGATTGCAGTTGTCCCCCTCTCACCTCTTGCATGCAATTCCTTCTTTAATGCTCTGCACAATCACCCTCCATTATTTCCTCTCTCAGCGACCAAGGTCATTATCGTGGTTCAATGAAAATTGACCAACCTTTTTAATAGGTGATTAAGGAATGGTATGATGAGATATCCTTCATGGACCATCTCCATTTATTTTCATGTCTCCCGTTAGTACTCCCGTCGAGCGGTTACCCATCAATTTTTGAAATAACTTCCTTCATAAATATCGTCTCACATATCTATATATATTATAGTGATAAGGTTTTTATTTATTTATTTATTTTCACAAAATAGCTTCTCTTTAATATAATAATTGAAATAATCTTTAACTTAAACATAATACATACACATATAAATATATGTATATATATTTGTTAAACAAAATGTTGTTATCAAAGTAATAGGTTAGAGTACAACAATATATTGATAAACATTTCAACAAGCCAAATACCGCACCGAGCCTGATCACAAAACACAGTTAGAAGCAATCATGGAGGGGCACTACACTTTGTTAGAGTGTCACAAACAAAATATTTATAGTAATTTTGGTAGTGTAGACACGAAAAATATACTGATTGACATTGGACATCTGATTCTGACCATTAACATCATTTCATCCTGAATCATCCTTCGGTCTAACCATTTAATCAAATACCTTTATTTGATTAAATTCATCAATATTCCTCTCTTAATTAAATAAATCAATTATCTAATTAAGTCATCCTTTCTCGATAATTAAATTAACCATTATGATCTAATTATCCTATTTAATTAAATAATTAATTTTATTTGATTAAATCTCTAAAGTCTATCTATTAAATTAAATAAACTAAAACCTTATTTAGTTTAATCTAACATCATCTCTTTTAATTAAATAAATAAAAAATCCCTATTTAATTAATCCTTTATCACATTCTTCTCATATTTGATTTAAATAAATCCACAAATTTAAATCAAATAGGTCACATCATTTAATCCCTTCATTAAATTAATTAACCTTGATTAATTTAATCTCTTCTCATGTCCCATCCTCCATCTTTTACCACTTGCACATGAAAATAGAGTTATTTGATTTATTAAATCTCTATTTTCCTCAATAAGGCATCTTTTAAGGAATATTCCTCAAGTTTGAATTCAAAATCCAAGTGGACTTTGTCCTTCCAACAAGGCATTTACTCCTCTTACAAAGTCCTTTTTCCTTGAGCCAAGTGGCATTCAATGCACCTTCTTTCCCTCTTGCATGTCATTTCAACAATTTCAAAATTCAAATACATGCATTTATTGACACATTCTTCAAAACTTGCACATCCTTCATCCACTCATATGTTGACAAGTGGCACTTTGCAATTGGCTAATTCTTAGTCCCACATTGCTCTATTTTGGACATTCTTCCATCTTCCCATTCTATAAATAAGAGGCTAATCTCCTCAATTCATCATCCACAATTTGAGTAAACTTATTATGCTTAAATATTTAGCAATCTTCATCCATATTTTTGAATTTGTAGCTAGGTTATGCAGATTTTGGTCTTGAAACACTCACCATTCTTCATCAAAGTGGATCATTCATCAACATTCATCAAGCTTGCTTCATAGGAGTTGGGAAATGGCCAATTTTCACATCAAATTGGCACCAATTCCCCCATGGGATCAAGAGTTTGCATTGTCTTCAATATGATTTAGTTTGCTTTATTGTTCTTTCATTTCATCCTTGTTTCATTTCCTATTTTAAACTTTGCTAATGGATTTCATGGGGAATCCTTGTTCTTACTTGCATTTGATATCCTAATGTGATTGTTTGTTGTGTTTTACAGGTATTTGGATTGGGGTTCGACAGCTAGCATAATAATACTTATAAAAATCATTATCAAAACCTCCATCTCAAGAACCCGATAAATAGGAGACACAATACATGAAAACATCAAATGATAATTGGGAAACCATGAGCTAAACAACCCAAAATATGACACCCAAATCCAAAGATGAGTCCACAAGATAAAAACAATATATTCCTTCTATTGGTGATCTAAGCTATAGACCCCAAATCCCTAAGGTTTGATAATCTCCCAAGTACTAGGGGTGTCAAACCTAGGAAGATCACTACAAACCTATATTTAGGCTATAAAACTTAGGATCAATTATTGAGGTGGGTAAGACCTTCACTTTTGGCTTTGCAAGACCAAGGGGGTGTCCCTAAAGTGCTAGATTGGTTAATAAAATGATGATTGACCACTTCCTTACAATAAACTATACACATTGAATAATGTATCCTAATACTAGTGTCATAATATACCTATGTTCTAGGGTAACAGTGCAAAGTTGTGTTACTTTTATAAAGGAAACAACCAACATTGATCCAACTTTTAAACTTGAATCACTAAAAACTGGCATATATGTTTTGAATTTTTAAATGATGTAAACTAATAAAATATGTATTTTTTAGTATATTTTATATTTGTATTTTTTTGAAATAATTAAAAAATTAGTTAAAAATAGTTTTTTTTTTTTTATATAAATTAACAAGTTATAATTTAGCTGCTAATACTGAAAAATGAAGCTACATGAGATGAAAAATCTTTATGTAGTATTTTTTTTTCCTTCAAATTTTGTGTGTGTGTGTTTATAACTTGAAAATTTAGTGCATGGATGTATATTTTTCTAATTTTGATATATATATATATTAAAATTTGTGTGTATTAATACATTGTTATTTCCATTCAACGCCAACTTCTTTATTAAATATTTATCTAAAATAGAAAAAAAATACCATCTTGATATAGATTCTTTTATCTAGTGCATCATATTTTTTCAAAAAATTTAATAAGTTTTAGTATTTTTTCTTGACATGGTAGTCAACCTAATATTTTGTGCTAATAACCTACTTTTAGTGAAAATTAAAATATAAATATAATTAATAATTAAACTATTAAAATATTTATATTTTTTGAAAACTACACTTATGGATCTACAAAATGGTATTTTTTATATTTAAAAAAATATTATTTACATGAGTAGGATTTGTTTTTGATTAAGGGTAAAATAGGTTTTGATGGGGCCTTGAAACCCAATACATATGGTTTTGAAGGGATTTGAAACCCTATCCAAAGCAAGCAAGTTGCGAACAAAAAAAATAGCAAATCATGGGCAGCCAAACAACAACAACCATCAGAGATCAGCAAAACAACATAGGTTGCAAACAACTAACAAGAAGATAAGGGACCTTTGTAAACGATGATTTTGGATTGCCCTCACAATGCTTTGCTCCTCCTAGGGTTTTTCACCTAAAAGGAGAAAGGGAATTGGATGGGGTCCAAAATGCAAGGGTTTACACTCAAAGTTAATGTGAATGATATTTATTATGTCTAATTAAAATGCTCTAATGCACTGATCTAAAATTAAGATGATTTAATGATGCAAAACTCAAGAAATGAAAAGTGCTGGAAAACACATTGTGATATGTAAACATGAACTAAATGACCTAAAAATGCAAATAAAACCAAATAGAAACCTGTAAGACAAAAGGTGTGCACCTAGAAGTGTGTTGAAGACTTGAAAGAACTCTAAAATTTTGGAAATTTTGATTTTTAAGCATGATAGGACATTTACACCAGGTGGGGCAGCTTAGTCCATTTTCAAAAAAATTATGAAAAACTGCACTAAAGCTCGTTTTTGCCAAATGGGTATCTAAATCTACAAAAAAATCCAAAAAATAGTTTCAGTGGGACTAAGTTGCCACTAGTAGCAACTTAGTCCACTTTTAAATTTCTGAAAAATTCGAAAGTGGAAACAAAAGCCCTAGGTTTGCACTCTAGTTTCCCACAGGTGTCCACTTCTGAAACTTTGATTTTTAGGCTTGAAAGTGACTTCTTATTGATACTTTGACTTGGTCAACAAAGAGATGTCTTCAATGAATCTTCAAACTAATCTTCAATGATCTTCAAACCCTTAAAGTTCCTAAATCTGCAAGCACACAAGACAAGAAGGAGAAATATTGAATGTTAGGGCATGGGGGTTTGCCTTGGTCAAACCCCTTTTTAGGTAATTAAACCAAAATGAAGAAATGAGATAATGAAGCATGAAACAATGGAGTTAGTGCCTTGCCATGGTGATAGATCTTGAATTTCTGCAATAATAGTTGAAGAATTTTCCCTTGAATGTCTTAGGAAGCTATCTTGATGTCTTGCAATGATAAACCCTAGCTTGCTTGACTTGAGAACATGATGAGTGATGAATGATAAAGAGTTATGACTTAAGATGAGTTAGGAGATCAAAAAATGAGGGGAAAAACCCTTACTTATACACAATTATGCCTTAATTCCCAAAAATACCTCATCATAGGTTGACCTTAGGTCTTAATGAATAAAAACCCGAAATAATTTTGAATTAATTTTGATTTTTGTGCCACATGGGACTAAGTCACCCAAGGTGGTGACTTAGTCCACCTAGGTAATTTCGATTGGATGTTGGAGATTGAGATGTATTCAATGTTGTTTATTGGGTTCTTCTTCAACAAGACACTTAATTAAGGCCTGTAAGTGCATAAAGGGGCCATTTAAAACATAAGAAAGGTGTAAATATTGATGACAAGCCTAGGAAAGTGTGAAAATATGTTACAATACTTTAAAACACTTTGAAATAGGTCTTTGTAATGTTATTTATGTGAATTATAACATTATGGTCTTAGAAAAGTATGAAGATGTGTTACAACACCTTTACAAGACATCATTAAATGTAATTTATTGAGTTTGCAAGGGTCCAAGAATTAGTGTGGATGTGTAAAACACCTCACAACACCAAATCAAGGCCTCATTAAGTCCAATTTGTCATTAATTATTCCCATATCAAGCAAAGTATACACTTTTTGGAAATACAACCTTAAACTCTAACAACAAGGTTCTGATGGTAGAAAACACCTGAATCGATTAGGCAAAAATGTAGCCAGGCTACAAAAAACCATCAAGTTTTTCAAATAATCATATTTTTCAAATAAGGGACATGAGTAGGAGTTGTTGAAACATCAAGTTTCTTAAATAATCATATTTTTTGATAAATTGGCCTCAAAGAAGTGTTACATATGCATTTAGCCTATAATTTTAGTTGGAAAAGTTACGGAAATATCTTACTTGGCTACAATTAATATTACTAGATCATATATTTGATCAAAATTAATTTTTAGTTAGAAATACTAAAATTCTTGTTGTGTTGATAAGTGGGCTGAAAGTGTGACAACTTTGTATTGTTACCCTCTAGTTTGGATATGCAGGTTTCATCACCTTAATAAACATGTGATCTTCCATATAAGTGTCTAAGAATGTGTTTTGTGATAACCATTAATATTGTTATATTCATTTAGACATGACAATTGGAACAAACACATACATAAAACTAAAAAATATGTGTAAATTGATGTTTTTTGAGTGTGTCAAGGATAATGGGGAGATAAATCTAGTCATAGATCAATGCCTTTATCCATTGGGAAACTAAGTATCTAAATGTAATTAAATGTGTAATAGTTGAAACCAAGGTAGTTCCTTAATAAATACACCACAAAAGACTATGCCTTTCAGAATGCGTAGGAAAGCTAGGCTCTACGCATATATTCAAAAATAATAAATAGTTGTAGAATATTAAATGAGTCTACTTATTAATACATGAATATACCCATACACTTCCTTTGTTATGTTGAAAAGATACCTTACAAAGTCTTTACAAGGATTTAATAAACTTCTGGTTTCCTAACAAAAAATACAAATCCAAAAATGCATACCATACATAAGGGGACATTCAAATAAGGCTAATTATACCCTTAATTCAATCTTCAAGGCTTAAAATATGTTGTTATAGATTTAGGATAGGGTAAAAGTATAAATTTGTGTCACACTTTTGACCAACTTATCAACATAGGGTAGATGCACAAAGATGAGTGCACTTAAGGTGGAAGTTTCAACCTTAGACAAAAAGTCAAAATCAGGTTCAACAAAACAGGATCCCATTTTTTAATAAACAGGATCCTATTTAGGTTCTCGGTCTCGAGTCAAAAATCTAAATGTGATCCCATTTTTTAATCCCCTTTTGTATTGGTGTCCTGAGCCACCTCGCGGGAAACAGGATCCCATTTTGTAAAGGTATTTATTTAAAAAAAAGAAAACCTGACCCCATTTTAACAGTTTGGGATCTTGATTGAGCTATGACAATGATGTCATGCGACCTCGAGCAACCTCAAGTATGTCATTCAACCCTTTTCTTTATATTTTTTTTAATTATTAGTGATGAATTTAAGTTTTTATTTGCACTCTTTGTATTTTTGTTGATTTTTTTCATTTCAATTTAGACATGCAAAAAAAATGAAACCCTCATCAGTGAAAAACAAACATAAAACATCAAACAAAAAATTGAACCCTAGAACCTAATAAAAAAAAAAAATTGTATATATGTACATATATATGTATGTATATATGTATATATGTATATATGTATATATGTATGTATGCATATATGAATGCACATATGTTTGTATGTATATGTTTTTCAACTCTAAAATATGAAATAAAAACCCTTAATTTAGCTATCTTGAAACCATTGAAAGATGGTTTCAAAAAACATATATACATGCATACATACATACATACGTGTACATACATACATATACAAATCTACATACATACATACATTCTTAATTATATGTATACATATAATTAAGAATGTATGCATGTATGTACATGTGTATATGTATGTATGTACATGTATGTAAGTATGCATGTAAGTATGTGTATTTGTAAATATGTATATATGTATATAGGTATATGTATATATCTTAAATCTTCATTGAACACATATAATTAAGAATGTATGCATGTATGTACATGTGTATATGTATGTATGTACACGTATACATTAAGTATGCATGTAAGTATGTGTATTTGTATATATGTATATACGTATATAGGTATATGTATATATCTTAAATTTTCATTGAACATTAAATACATACATACATACATTCTTAATTAAATATGTACACATACATACATATATGTATGTATACATATAATTAAGAATGTATGTATGTACATATAATTAAGAATGTATGTATGTACATGTACATGTGTATTTGTATGTATGTATGTATGTAGTATGTACATGTAAGTATGTGTATTTGTATATATGTAGATATGTATATATTTTTTTGTATGTAAGTATGGGTATATGTATATATAATCACATCCTCAAGAAACATAGAGAAACTTCCTTCTCATCTTCTAGGTGAGAAAAAAATTCACCTTATTCTATAATAGTCTAAGACACCTATTAGAGGACCTTATGTTGTCACATTCAAAATCTTGTCATTATTGGTTATTTGGACATGTACCCTAGACCAACTTCTATGAATGTGTAGTGGCTAGATAATTATATGAATACAAACAAATCAATCATAACATTTTCTCTACCCAATTTAACTCTAATGTTAGTGAGATGTTCTTTGACAATGAACTATATAGGGACTTTCAACACCTAACATCTATGGTAGATCATGATTACACAACTAGAGATCCCCTAGATCTTAGATACCTTTAAATAACCCTATTTTGTACATATTATAAGGCTCTAGGAATTTGTACCTCATTTTTATACACATTTTGTATTTTATACTATATCATTCTTATTAATGATGTTATTTTTGTACATTACCATCAAGTTGTATGGCATGTATTTAGGATTCATATATGTGGATTTTTATATACTTGGGATGTTTTCATACTTTCCAATTATGTTCTTGTTTATTTCCATTGAGGTGTATAGATTATTTAAATAAATTTATATTGCGGATTTCTATATTCTTGGACTCTATAACATTTTTATTACATGATTATGTATATATTCATCAAGTTCAATATTTTATTTATTAATTATATATTTGCATATTAACAAACACCTAGTCTCTAACATATTTACATACATATAGTTTTCTACTAGAGTAATCCTTTTTTATGAATTAGGTTTAAAAAACTCACAAATTTCACCTAAAATTTGATCAAATCAATCAATTTGGAATCAAACCAATCAATATAACTTGTTGAAGATAAAAGTTGAATTTAGACAAAAACCTCCCACCTTCTTAGCCAACAATTGAACCATCTTGTCTATTGGCATATGCAAGGAACGTTTCAAAACACTATCCAAATGGTGACATTAGTGATCTAGAGTCAATCAAAAATTTAAGAATGGTTTCCAATGACTTAAAATTAATCCATATCTACCATGAAATTGGTGTCCATTATTTTAAATAAATTCATGAGTTGAAGATAAAAGAAAACTAATGAGAAATAAACCATTTGGGATCTAAGGGAGATAGAAAATTGATTTACCTTAGGCTAGATTGATTTCATCCAAGTGTTATCTTAAATAGATATAAAAGTAAAAAATAAATTAAAAAAAATTCATAAAATAATGTTCTTGCATATGTAATGAATCAAAACATTGACCCCCTTAAGCCATCCTATTACTCTAAACCCTAAATCGATGTCTTAAGGGGTTTAAATATGAAATGTCTTAAGGGGATCAAATAATTTCTCAAAATTTGGTAAATTTGCCCAAGGCAACCAAATTTAACAATAATATACATTTAATATTTAGTGATTAAACGATAGACTAGAGCCTTCCCATTAAAGAAAGTGTTGGTGTAATTAAAAGTGTTGTACCTTGCTCTAGGTCATTATTACACCTTAGTTAAGTTTACTTAGGGACCACATAGGAGGTAGTTGGAGAATTTCCACTTTTGGTGGAATTATCATGTTATTACTTTATCACATCCACCTTTCATGGACATATCATGTGATTACCTCTCCACCTTTTGTGGGTGATCCACCATTTGTGGTGATTATCACAATATCACTTTTCCACTTTAGTTGGAGTGATAGCTTTTCACAGTTGTCTCATGTCATAAGATTACGACACTTGTCATAATCTTATGCCCTTCTATGTACTCACCTTGGCTATATAAGCAAGGGGTCTCCTATGTACTTTTGATCATTCTATTTGCATCATTGGTAGAATACAGTTTATTCTTATCATATTGTTTCTATCTCTCTTATGCTTGTGCTTTCTATTAGGCCTCTAGATCTTGGGTGGCTATCTTCATAGCCAATTCTTACATTGTATCAGAGCTATTGGAGTGCCTTTGGATTGTCATTTTGGGGAGATCTTGAGTGCAATCTTGTATTTGTGTGATAGAAATACCAAATTCTAGGGGGGTTCCATTTTTAGGCTTTGTATTGCAGGCACATTTTGGGAGCTTGTTGCATCAGATCTGAGCTCACTATTGCATCCAGAGTGGTCGAGAAAGTCAGATTTTCCTTTTGTTTCATCCTAGTTGGGCATTGGAGGCCAAATCTGCAAGGGTTTGAAGCTAGGTGTTGGTTGCCAGATTCAGAAGGTAGCCATACTTTAAGAGCAGTTTGGGTAAAAAAAAACCCTGCCATCGCATTCGAGAGGTCCAAAAACCTAAAGATCAACTACCAAATTGTCGATTTTGGACACTATTAGTTGCAAGTTGAGGAAAATATATTTTGTCCGAAGGCCGTACGAAACTCCCAGATTGGTACAATTTTTTTTCACAAAAAATATTTTCAAAAATATTTTTGTGAGTATTTATCAAAATTTGGGGCAATTTTTTTTTATTGTCAGGCAAAATTTTGGGGTTTTAAATTAAAATCCACAAGGTTGTACAAGGCCAAATATGCAAATTTATTGTGGAATATACTACACTATCTTGCATCACTCGTGCACAGTCTGCTGTCACCTCCCATCCCTAGATCTTGTCGTATGAGCATCAGGCTATACACTGGTATGCGAGTTTGTGCCAATTAATTTGTTGTTGTTTTTCCTCATTTTTGACTGCCAACTTTGATCACATCTTTGTCGGTGGGTCACAACCTCCGTGAATATTCCCTCGACATCTTGTATTCCTATCGATGACCATTTTGCTTAGTAGCTAGCTGCATTTTAATTCAATTGGTGGTGTTTTGAACAAGACCCGTCATAGAAAATCTGCCCCTGCCCAATCATCGTCAGTGTCAAAATGTGTTACCCTCCTCAACATATGATTCAATCTCCATCGGGCTATCTTTTCATTGTTCGATCACTTTACCTAGCTATTCGGCGTTCAACACCTATTACAGCGACGGGTTTCCTTATTCCATGGTCGTTGTGTTGGTTGGAATCATCGTCATTTTTGTGGGCTTTGTGATATGATCTCAGTTTGAATTTCTTGTATTCGACATACAACACCCGGTAGCAACTTCCTTCAATCGACGTACTCTCTCCTATTTGCAGTTTCTTGGAGGCTTGTTTCCACCAATTGACGTCCCTTCTACATCATCTCGGGTACTAGCTACATCAGCAAATATAAACCAATCGGTGTGGCATACCATTCACTGTTTTGTCTTTGTGTCGGCATATCTCTATGAGGTCAAATCTCTACCTCTCCCGTCACTAAATCCAATCACCATCCATCCGGGTCATAGTAAGATTTGCATCGATTGGGAGGTGGGTATCTTTTTATATATGCTTTTTTAAAGCTTTGTTTATTTACAGACTTTTTTTATTTGAAAAGCCAACCACTATTGTTTTGGCCAATCAAAGTTTTGGATCGAAGGTAAATGGGGTGTGGCCCGCGGGTGGCGTGGCCACCAGGGTAACATCCCCACTCCAGCCACTCACCACCACTGGTGGGGTGGTGTAAAATCTTCTTTTTAAACCTTTTCTAATAAGGGGGTCATATGGCACAACCGAAAGCACAAATTTTGACCCCAGTTAGTAATGCTTTTTTGCACTTAGTTAGTGTAAAAGGTCATTTTCTAGGCCTTTTCTTCATTTTTGCATAGCTTTTGCTCCAAATGGCAGAATTTTGAAAATGAAATATTGTCAGAAAGGTGGCGATCTCAACTTGACAATGGTATAGGTGTTTCTTCAAAAAAAATCTATTTAGTTGCATTTCTTTCTCATCAAAGTTAGAAGGTCCAATTGCACTCCTGAGCTCATAACTTTTGCACTGTTCCTCCATTTTTCGTGATTCTTGTGGTTTTGGAAAGGTCTCCTCGACCTTTTCAAAGTTACTCATGTACTTTTGCATCATGATCATGGTTGTTGTAGTTCTACTCTTTGTAATGTTGTAAACACACTAAAATAAAGTGCCACAATCTTGCTACTTCAGTGTACTCTGTTGTACTGCATGCTTCTTTGGATTGATCTATGTATCTAGTGTTAGTTCCTATATACTCAACGAATGCAGTGGCTAGTTACCCATGCATTTCAGTGAGATGGACTATACACCATATAGACACTCCTATTTTGCAAGCAATCTACATGTCATTAGAAGTTTGGTTCTACATCCAGAGACTTGGTACCTGCTTCCAGTTGAGATAGGGATTTACCAATCTATCAAGAGAGTGTCTAGTTGATACTCAAGAAGTTGTCTCCTTGGTTCTGACCTTATTCCTATTATAGTGTGGGTTCATCTACAATTATTTATTGAGAGATTCTACAGTTACTCTTGAGTTGTCAGATTCAACTTAGTCACCAGTAATGTGGCATCTTCTATAGTTGTACCTGATTCTTTCTATCAGTGCTTGTCATAGTTTGGAATTTCTTTTGGAATAACATTTGGAGGACTCATCATCATCCTTGGTCCGCTCTACATCAGTCTTCATGTTGTTCCACTCCGTCTCCTTTAGTTAAGATTTGGGACTCTTGACATTGTGACATTTGAGCAGTGACTCTCCATTGGGGGGGTTGCACGAACTTCTTCATTCTCTCTTATGGGGGGGGGACTTTTTCTTCACACGAGGTTTTGTCTTTTCTAGAGCATGTTTCTTGTTCTATTTCTCTCTTTTGGGGATGAGTTTTGTCCCACTGGGTTTTCTCCTTTTTTTTGATTGTGAGAGATTTCATTGTGTGTGTACATGGGTACCTAACATGGCCTAGTAGTCGGGACCCATCTTGCATTATTTTCTTTTGTGTACATTCTCCCTAAGTTGCACTTAAGGGAGGGTGTTGGTGTAATTAAAAGTGTTGTACCTTATCCTAGGTCATTATTACACCTTAGTTAAGTTTACTTAGGGACCACATAAGAGGTAGTTGGAGAATTTCCACTTTTGGTGGACTTATCATGTTATTACTTTATCACATCCACCTTTTGTGGACATATCATGCGATTACCTCTCCACCTTTTGTGGGTGATCCACCATTTGTGGTGATTATCATAATATCACTTTTCCACTTTAGGTGGAGTGATAGCTTTTCACAATTGTCTCATGTCATAAGATTACGACACTTGTCATAATCTTACACCATTTTATGTACTCACCTTGGCTATATAACCAAGGGGTCTCCTATGTACTTTTGATCATTCTATTTGCATCATTGGCAGAATATAGTTTATTCTTGTCATATTGTTTCTATCTCTCTTATGCTTGTGCTTTCTATTAGGCCTCTAGATCTCGGGTGGCTATCTTCATAGCCAATTCTTACATGGTATCAGAGCTATTGGAGTGCCTTTGGATTGTCATTTTGGGGAGATCTTGAGTGCACTCTTGTATTTGTGTGATAGAAATACCAGATTCTAGGGGGGTTCCATTTTTAGGCTTTGTATTGCAGGCACATTTTGGGAGCTTGTTGCATTAGATTTGATCTCACTATTGCATCCAGAGTGGTTGAGAAAGTCAGATTTGCCTTTTGTTTCGTCCTAGTTGGACATTAGAGGCCAAATATGCAAGGGTTTGAAGCTAGGTGTTGGTTACCAGATTCAGAAGGTAGCCATACTTTCAAAGTATTTTGGGTCAAAACAGACCCTGCCATCGCGTTTGAGAGGTCCAAAAATCTAAAGATCAACTACCAAATCGTTGATTTTGGACACTGTCAGTTGCAGGTTGAGGCAAATATTTTTTGCCCGGAGGTCGTACAAAACTCCTAGATCGGTACAATATTTTTTCGTAAAAAATATTTTTGTGAGTATTTATCAAAATTTGGGGCAATTTTTTTTATTGTCGAGCAAAATATTGCGGTTTTATTAAAATCCGCAAGGTTGTACAAGGTCAAATATGCAAATTTATTGTGGAATATACTACACTATCTTGTGTCACTCGTGCACAGTCCGTTGTCACCTCCCATCCCTAGATCTCGTTGTACGAGCATCGAGCTATACACTAGTACTCGAGTTGGTGCCAATTAATTTGTTGTTGGCTTTCCTCATTTCCAACTACCAACTTCGATCACATCTTTGTCGACAGGTCACAACCTCCGTGAATATTCCCTTGACATCTTGTATTCCTATCGGTGACCATTTTGCTTAGTAATTGGTCGCATTTTAATTCAATTGGTGGTGGTTTGAACAAAACCGGTCATAGAAAATCTTCCCTTTCCCAATCATCGTCAACGTCAAAATGTGGCACCCTCCTCAACATACGATTCAATCTCCATTGGGCTATCTTTTCGTTGTTCGATCACTGTACCTAGCTATTCAGAGTTCAACACTTGTTACATCGATGAGTTTCCTTATTCCATGGTCGTTGTGTTGGTTGGAATCACCGTCATTTTTGTGGGCTTTGTGATCCGATCTCAGTCTGAATTGCTTATATTCGGCGTACAACACTCGGTAGCAACTTCCTTCAATTGGTGTACTCTCTCTTATTTGTGGTTTCTTGGAGGCTCATTTCCACCAATTGACGTCCCTTCTGCATCATCTCGGGTACTATCTACATCGGCGAATATAAACCAATTGGTGTGGCGTACCATTCACTGTTTTGTCTTTGTGTTGGCATATATGTATGAGGTCAAATCTCTACCTCTCCCGTTGCTACATCCAATCACCATTCGTATGGGTCACAGTAAGATCCGCATCGATTGGGAGGTGGGTATCTTTTTATATCAATTTTTTTAAAGCTTTGTTTATTTACAAACTTTTTTTTACTTAAAAAGCCAACCAATATTGTTTTGGCTGATCAAAGTTTCTTATGGAAGGTGAATGTGGGGTGGCCGCGGGTGGTGCGACCATCGCGGTAACACCCCCACTCCACCTGCTCACCACCACTGGTGGGGTGGTGTAAAATCTTCTTTTTAAACCTTTTCTAATAAGGGGATCATATGGCGCAACCGGGAGCACAAATTTTGACCCTAGTTAGTAATGCCTTTTTGCACTCAGTTAGTGTAAAAGGTCATTTTCTAGGCCTTTTCTTCGTTTTTGCATAACTTTTTGCTCTAGATGGCAAAATTTTGAAAATGAAATATCGTCAGAAATGTGGTGATCTCAACTTGATAGTGGTATAGGCGTTTCTTCAAAAAAATTCTATTTAGTTGCATTTCTTTCTCATCGAAGTTAGAAGGTTCAGTTGCACTCCTCAACTCATAACTTTTGCACTGTTCCTCCATTTTTTATGATTCTTGCGGTATTGGAAAGGTCTCCTCGAGCTCTTCAGAGTTACTCATGCACTTTTTCATCATGATCATGGTTGTTGTAGTTCTACTCTTTGTAATGTTGTAAACACACTAAAATAAAGTGCCACAATCTTGCTACTTCAGTGTACTCTGTTGTAGTGTATGCTTCTTTGGATTGATCTATATGTATCCAGTGTTAGTTCCTATATACTCAACGAATGCAGTGGCTAGTTACCCATGCATTTTGTTGAGATGTACTATACACCATATAGACAGTCTTGTTTTGCAAGCAATCCACATGTCTTTAGAAGTTTGGTTCTACATCCAAAGACTTGGTACCCGCCTCCAGTTGAGATAGGGATTTACCAATCTATCAAGAGAGTGTCTAGTTGATACTTGAGAAATTGTCTCCTTGGTTTTGACCTTATTCCTATTGCAGTGTGGGTTCATCTGCAATTCGTCATCGAGAGATTCTGTAGTTGCTCTTGAGTTGACAGATTCAACTCAGTCACCAGTTATGTGGCATCTTTTGTAGTTGTACCTAATTCTTTCTATTAGTGCTTGTCACAATTTGGAATTTCTTTTGGAAGATCATTTGGAGGACTCATCATCATCCTTGGTCCACTCTACATCAGTCTTCACATTTTTCCACTTTGTCTCCTTTAGTGAAGATTAGGGATTCTTGACATTGTGACATTTGAGCAGTGACTCTCCATTGGGGGGGTTGCACATACTTCTTCATTCTCTCTTATGGGGGGGGAATTTTTCCTCACATGAGGTTTTGTCTTTTCTAGAGCATGTTTCTTGTTCTGTTTCTCTCTTTTGGGGAGGAGTTTTGTCCCATTGGGTTTTCTCCTTTTCTCTGATTATGAGAGATTGCATTGTGTGTGTACATGGGTACCTAACATGGCCTAGTAACCAAGACCCATCTTGCATTATTTGATTTTGTGTACATTCTCCCTAAGTTGAACTTAAGGGGGGGTGTTGGTGTAATTAAAAGTGTTGTACCTTGTCTTAGGTCATTATTACACCTTAGTTAAGTTTACTTAGGGACCACATAGGAGGTAGTTGGAGAATTTCCACTTTTGGTGGATTTATCATGTTATTACTTTATCACATCCACCTTTTGTTGGTGATCTGCCATTTGTGGTGATTATCACATTATCACTTTTCCACTTTAGGTGGAGTGATGGCTTTTCACAGTTGTCTCATGTCGTAAAATTATGACACTTGTCATAATCTTATGCCCTTTTATGTACTCACCTTGGCTATATAACCAAGGGGTCTCCTATGTACTTTTGCTCATTCTATTTGCATCATTGGCAAAATACAGTTTATTCTTGTCATATTGTTTCTTTCTCTCTCATGCTTGTGCTTTCTATTAGGCCTCTAGATCTTGGCTATCTTCATAGCCAATTCTCACAAAAAGAAGACAAAAAGTATACTCATCAAACAACCTGGTTTCCTAGAAAATAACCACATCTATAAGGGAAGAGATGAGGAAGTTAAAAAACACCTTCCTCTTGTTAGGGGTGATAAGGCCTCAAACATTTAAAGAGAGGATTCTCATGGAAGGGGAGGATGAAGGATTCTCATGATAAGATCATGCAAGATTATAATATGAATGAGATTTAATGAGAGGGTGATCAGTTGAAACAACAACTATCTCAATCAACAGTTCCACAAGAAAATGTTGTTTTGTGAGGAAAAACTGGTTTGTGTAATGATTCAATGCCATTGCACAATACGATATAGTTCAAAGGCTCTACACATATTTTCCATGTTCCTTCATGAACACTAGCTTTTTCACTAACTTGCAAGTCCATTATTCCAAGGGCCACCCAAGCTTCAACATTTTCAAGTTCTAGCAAGTCCATTATTTGGAAGGAACTCGTTTTGGAAGCCTTTTATGTTTCAAAATGCAATTAACATTGTAGTTATATCATGAGTAACTCAACCAATAAGAATTTTGTCCTAGAATCTTAATTCATAAATCCCTTTAAGTCATCATAATTTCTCCTAATTTAATGTAAATTTTAATGAGATTTTACATCACATTAACAATTTTTTTTTTTCATTTACATGTGTTAGACATAAATGAGCCTTACCCATATTTTCATTTTTATTCAATTGGGTCATTTATATTGAATGGTTTAAGGGGATTTTAAAACATGTATCTTACATTTTGAAATTACAAATTTAATGTAGGTTCACTTATATCTAGATCATGGATCAATTCAATATTGATGATATCTGTAATCCACCTCCACACCCTCCATCTCCACCCCCTCCACCTCTACCTCCACCCACTCCACCTCATAACCCCCCACCTCCACCACTTGCATCTGATGGTGCTCACTTGTGAGCATGGATCGATGTGAATGTTAGATCCATTCAAGATCAAATCAACACTATTCAGAATGAAGAATGTATTCCACCATATTTGAGGCGTTTTGTATCTATGATGCAAAATGTTTTTGATGCCTTTAGGTCCATTGATGTGGAGTTAGACGAGCATCTATGATGGATAGAGGAGAGGAGACAATCCTATTCTAAAAAGGAAAACATAGAGAAATGAAGAGTGTCATGCCCAAAATTTTTACATCTGAACATGCGACACAACCAATTTTTTTTTTTTTTTAAAATACACAAAACACCACTATATATTTTTTTTAAACACATTGACTAAGCTAATTACTTCACTAAGTGTTGGAGTTGTAACCAAAGCTTACACTCTACTATCAATATTCACATAAGTTCCATTATTCACTAACGATGGTTAGATGTAAACCAAGGGCCTTGCCTTTAAGATCAACATTATTTGGGCATTCACTCTGGTACAATATTAATTCTATAATTATAGTCAACACAAGTTACGACTCATCAAGGTTGTCACTACTATTACCTGACTACTTGGTAAAGCGTCTTTAACCTCCTTGTGTTCTATTTTATCCTACTGGTTTTAGGTATCCTTGATCCCTTGGATGAAGTCACATTTATCTTTTCATTCAATTACCTAAATGCATGAGAAAATAATTAAATTGAAGTATGGATTACATGTAAGTTTCGTTTCCATTTTAGTCCCTTAATGAAATAGCCCATTGAGGTGATATACCTCAACTCTCTATTCTTTTTCAATTATACATATTCGATTTAAGAGAAATATTTCATATCTTCACATATGGTTTCCTTTTATAGTGATTACTCATCTTGTTAAATTAATGTTAGCCTAGACAATCATATTATGCACATACATGGACATTTGATTTGTGTCTTCAAGTTTCATTGCCATTTATAATGATAATATCATGTTATGATCAATTACCATATCTATATAGCATACCCCAAAATTTGTACTAACAATGTTTGGATGATAAATTAAACAGATCAAAGATATTGATATTATGAATTATGAGACTATTATAATTCAGCCAACTAGACTGTGTAATTAAATTGTTACTAATTAATCATCTTTTAGACATAATAAGGGAGTATTAATATTTAAACAAGCATTAAACATTAGCAATGATGTTACCGCTATTCAATCACTTAATTAATATTAATACCACTCAATCTTAAATTAGGTATTAGTAATGTCGTAGTTATTAGTAAGATTTATATATATTTGTCAATCCATAGATTATTATTGAGGATATATAATCCACTCATTGTTTAATCTTTGATCGATTGAAATGATTATTATAAAAATAACCAAATGTTAACACATTGTTGTTAAATCCACCATCTAACTATTATTAACATTATTAATTGTCACCCAATATTTATATTGATAAAGTTTATTATAATTGAACCCAAAAAATAATTGAACTATATTTAAGATAATATTATTGTTAAAATGCCATTTTAAAAGAAACATTTGGAATACAATACCTTAAACCAATGTCATTATTTAGTCTAATTTAAAATTAGTAACTTTATTTACTTAAGTCCCCAGATAAATTAAGTTAAAATAAATTTCAAAACCATATTTTCCCCTTTTTATAATTGAGGATTAAATTGACTTAATGAAATCTTAAATTTTTGATTTGTAAGAAAGCACAAAATATTATGAGAAAAGTTTTCTCATAGCTTTAAGTTTTCATTTATTTGAGGGTTCTTAGCAGCATTGTTCCCCACCAAGAAAATAAACAACAATTAAGTGAGATTAACTAAAGTAATCCTAAATTTGAACTAATTATTTGTGCAACAGTTCCCAGCCATTAGATTGAGTTACTCACAGCCCTTAGATCTTAGGGAAAATCCATATAACCCTTCTTTTAAACTATTCTTTTCATTTCACTTCTTTTAATTTTGCAAGTTGAGAAGAGAGGAAGAAATGGAGAAATACAGCCATTTGTTACATTTTGTTGGCTTGAAATCCCTTCTTCTTCTACTATGATTTTGTTTCCAGCTTTCTCCTTTCAATGAGACTCTTGCAGGAAACCATTTCTTTGTTGGTGATTTTTTTCTTTCTTTCTTAATCCTCCCATTTTAATGGACATTGTGTTTGCAGAATACAGTTTTTTTTTTTGGTCAGAATCCCTAATACAACGGCCATGCTTTTGGATTTGCGTTATTTGTTTTGAAGCAATGTTTATGCAATATTGTTTAATCTCTCTTTTTTTTTTAGAACTTTTGCTGTTATATGTTTATCTATTTTCCTGTACAATCTTTGTTGTTGTATGTAAAAGCAATATCCATATTTTTTTATATTGCTGTGTTGGACAGCAATGACGCTGTTTAAAATTTTTAAACAACATAAAATAGGTTAAATATAACACATTTTGTTTCAAAGTTTCAGACATATTGAAGGTATATATATATCTTTGTTATATAGACATTCAAAATCCTCTTCATATATATTGACATCAAAGGGTGAAACCAATTTAGATTGTAACAATGCATTATGACTCCATACTCTCCATGGTTTAATGTTTGCAGCATTAAATATAGATTTGTATATGTTTTATTTTCAGCAATAATAAATGTGTGTTATGTATATTTGGCTCGGCATACAACACATATATTCCAATCAATAGACCCAATACCTTCTGTAAGAAAGAATATTAATGCTCTAAAGAAACTTATTATGCATGTAAATCATTCATTCCAACACATACATCAAATCTCATATATACATTCTCACATTTTTTTTTGTTTCCTCTTGCAAGTAGGAAGCACAAGGATATTATTGTATTATACAAGCTCACACTTCATCAATGCATTCTTTTACAATAGAGGGAATCTTAAACAAGTTCTCCTATGTCCCTTTAAACAACTACTTATGCATACTCATATGTGCACATTTGAAGAACAGTAAAACACTAGTAACATTAAAATAATGGGTAGTTTTTCCTTTCTTTCAATTTTGAAGAATGAACAACATTATTTCTTTCCTTACAAACATTTACATTATTTCTTTCCTTACAAACATTTACTTGTATTTCAAGAGGAAATGTACAACTTGCACACTAGTTTAAGGATTCACTCATCTTCGATGTTTCTATTTAACTGTTTCTTTTTCTTTTTCTTTTTTATTCTTATTTGGAGAAATTTACTATAACCCAATGTCTCCTCTATTATCAACATGAAGACCCAAAATGTCTTGTTTTAACCCCTATTTCCAACCATATTCTTCAACATAAAACTCCAAGGAAGACCTTGTTAAAACCCCAAAAATAATGTGCCGATGGGAAGAGAAGTTCAAGCTCACCACCCAACCTTCTTGGCATCATCAAGCCATTACTAGGCTCTAGCTAACCCCCAAGCAAGGAGAAGACACCAAACCCAAAATCAAATAACCAGTTCAACAACTCCCAATAGCCAGAGAAAATCCAATAAGTTTGCAATTAAACCACATAATAAATTTGCATTAAAACCTCATACAACTAGTTTAACAATTACCCACTAAATATTGGGTTGAGATTCCCACCACTCTCTCTAAAGAAAAACTAGACAACAAATACCCACTCTACTAAAAGAGAAACCCAACAATCACATAGTCATTTGCAACATGAACCAACAAAAATAGAGAAAATGCAACCAGCATTTCAACAAGCAAAAGAAGCACATGTATCCATTTAACTAAGGCACCAAAGAAAGGGTTCAAGAACTTATCTCTTTTATTGCTTTCTCCCCATGCTGAGTCCTCCACCTCCTTCTTCCTTTCAAACCTTCTCCCTAAACCCTTCTCCTTTCCACCCCCAAAAGAATGCTCCCTTTTTTTTCCCTCTTTCTTCCTCCCCAATGATGAATAATATAAAATAAAATAAAACCAACCCTAACTTCAAATCCCGCCACTTTTAAAAATGAGAAATAAAAATGAAGTAAAACTCATGTTTTACTTAATTTTTGGGTTCCAAAAGGTGTCTAACCCCTAGGTACACAATCAAGGCTTCCAAAAAACGCAATTATAAACAATATTAAACACTTAAAAACACATTTAACTCACTATAAAATATACCTTCCTATTGAACAAAAGTAAAAATGGACTCCTGTATCTAACACAAAATTTCCCAAGAAAATATCAAATAAACAAGATAGCAATAACCCCAAATAAATAAAAAGTTATCACATTAATCATCAAACAAGATAAACAACTTCACATACGAAGTGTTTTGATAGGGTGTTGGTGTCTTCTCCCTTCTTTCCCATTGGGTCTAATTTTCCTATACAACAGTCACACATTAGTAGATATATCCAATATGCATATAATTAAATATTACAAAAATGCATGATTTCACTAGTCTCATTAGGGTCTCTTCCTTAATTCACTTGATAAAAATAATTTGATATAATTAATCTAAATCATTATCAAATAAGAAAATAAAATAAAATCATGGCCATTGGTCTAATCTCTCCTAATTTCATTGTTAACAATTTATTTTATTATTAAGAATGCACCTATACATACCTGAAGTTGATCACTTGTTCAAGAAATGTTACCTTGACTCACTTCCTCGCATGCTTGATGACAACTTTCTTTTGTTGTTATGAAACCCTTGAGACCTCCGAGACCTAGCTTAGGTAGCGTCTTCATCACCATTTGACTCATTAGTACATTTGTGTAAACTAAAGTGTAATACCACATTAGTAACCATATTTTACTCAACTAATTTGTTATATCTTGTTTCTTGAAAATAACTCATTTATAAAAGAATCACCCACCATCCTAAACTTGATTAAGCAATCACAATTTCTTATTCTATACCAACAATTAAATAACTTACATCAAATATCTTTCCAAGTTTACATAATCCATAGTCCATTAGCTTTATCCATAGCAATCATCATCATTGTTAAGATTCAACCATGTCAGGAGGTGAAAAGACTAATAATCCCCTAGATGGTCAATCCATGAATAAGATTATGCAAGGTTCTCTTAGCAAAATAACTATGTTTGCTACATAAATTCAAAGAAGAATTAACCCATACGATTTACAAATACACTTGATACATCAATTCAACTATGAGTCACACTATGCATCTACTTCATTCAACCCATAGTAAAACACATATCAAAGAATACCAAAATATTAATGGTCACATAGGGGTGGGTCTTACAAAGAGATACAGTAGAGAGCCGCAACACTTTATTAAGAAAATGATATTATTGAATTTTATTGAATTAATTTGCAGTTCACATTGATAATGATCTTATTTTTATAAAGAATTTGGTTGGATGGATATTTTTAGTGTTGAATTTATGAATATAATAGTATAATGATGAGATAAGAATTTAGTAAAAAATATTAAATAATCTATTAATTAATATTTTATTGACTTTTTAATTGGTGTTTTTTTTTTAATTCTAATTTTTAGAGGTACATCTCTATGATGGATTACATTCACACATTTTGAACATTTTTAGAATTGTTTTGATATACTTAGTTTGTGATGCTTAGACTTGTTTTGATATACTTAGTTTGTGTTGAATTTATTTGGCTTCAATATTGATGATAACATGATCATCAACATAAAAAACTACTATCACAATGTTATCATAATTGATTTCTATATAGATATTTAAATCAAAACAACTCAATTTATATATTTAAATATGGTTTAAAAGGGGATTTTAAAGAAAATGGTTTAAGGGGATTAAAGCCTAAAGCCTAAAGCCTAAACCCTAAAGCCATCATATATTATTAATTACATCCTTTAAATGTACATTTTAAAAAATAATATATATTTAACTTAATGAAATTTGGTTGCCTTGGGAAAATTCACCAAATTTTATCCCCTTAAATCATTTTCTCCTAGGACCTTAATTCATAGATGCCCATTAAGCCATCTTATTACAAACCCTTAAGCCATCCTACGGGGACCCCTTAAGCCATCATAATTTCTCCTAATAAATTAATGTAATTTTTAATGAGATTTCACATCACATTAACAATTATTTATTTTTTCATTTACATGCCTTAGAAATAAATGAGCTTTTTGTGTATGCTTTAAGTTTATTTTTAGTATGTACATCTATTAAAATTACATAGTTAGATCTTAAAATTTGAAATTTCTATGTACATGTATGGTAAAGTTGAATGATGTATACATGCATTGTACATCCTATTTTTTATTTTAAACATGTATCTTAAACTTTTAAATTTGTATGTACATGCTGAAGTTGAATCAATGTATGCATGTGTATGTATATATATGTATCCTATTTAAACAAATTTGAATGTACATTTAAAATTTAACTATTTCATGTAATTTTGTACTTGTTTGTTTGTTAATTTTGTATAATTTAAAGTAGGTTCACTTATATATATATCATGGATCAATTCGATATTGATTATATCCTTAATCCACCTCCTCAACAACTTACACCTCCACCCCCTCCACCTCATAACATCCCACCTCCACCACCTCCAGGATCTAATGAGGCTCGCTTGCGAGCACAAATCAGTGACAATGTTTCATCCATTCATAATCAAATAAATGCTATTCAAAATGAAGCATTGATTCTACCACACGTGAGGCATTTTGCATTTGTGATGAAAAACATTGTTGATGCCATCAGGTCCATTGGGTCCATTGATGTGGACTTAGATAGGCATCAATGATGGTGAGAGGATATGAGTCAATTTTATTTAGATGGTCTCTCCTATAAACAAATTTTGGACCTGAAAATAACCAAAGCCCATCTTGCACCTTTTTTTGTCGTCCCTATCACTAACCTACCCATTCCTACAAATAAACCTAGAATATCGAAGAGGTGGTGCATCCATCCACAAATTACTGCACATTTTTGGGAGTGATGGTGGATGGTATTTGACCATCCAACACATGCTAGTTTGGAGGTCTCTTTATACTTTTTGAGGAAATTATATGCAAAGTTTGTTTTGGGACAAAAGCCCAATTATTTTGATTTTAAATCATTTTAGGGTGTTGGTGGTGGCATGCCACAACAAAGGTTAGGGGCACGAGTTGATCCCTGATGCCCCATGCATGCCCAACCTCTTATAGATCCTCTTTCTCCTACCATTCCTGCACCTGTGCATCATTATGCGATGGTATCCACATTAGGATCTTTGATTACACTCATAGGAAACCTTGATGAGCATACTTCTATGATGGCAGCTAGGGAGCCTAGAGACCATGACCATGGAGGAGCATTCTATGGATTTGGTCCTAGTACCACTCCATGAGTGTCGACACCCCACATATGTACCAGTTTCCATCAGGTATGCTATGGACCTAATCAGGCTACACCTAGTTTGGGTGGACATAGAGATTCAGGTGGAGAATTTGGTTGCATCAGTTCATATGTTTATTTTATTACTATAGAGCATCACCCTATAGAGAGTTTGACATAGGTATAAATATGCATGTACATGTTGAATTTATAAGAATTTTTAAGCACACATATTTTTAATGAACATATATATCAAAAAAATACAATGTTTTAACAATCAAATTGTTTAGTGTAGATGATATTGACCATAGGGGAATCATCTACTTCTCGAGTTTATATATCGATACTAGTGCAAGTCGGCAACCCTTATGGGGTATTTTAATTTCAATTTTTTAAATAATATGAAATAAAATTTTAACTTGAATTTTTAATTTGTAATTCAATCATGAACATGTTTTAAATATTTATGTTGGTTCAAGGGATTCAATCTACTTCCATGTTGGTTCCACCTGAGGGGTTGTCAAGCGCTCATCCATTGTCGGGTGTCTCACATGAGGTGTAGGTACATGTATATTGTAAATTATTTAGTTACTATACTTACAATTTTGTATTTTGAATTCACTTTATATCAAGTGTGCATGTACAAGTAAATAAATTATAAGCATTAAATGTTTATGTATGTAGGTTGACACAACCATGAGAATGGGGATTGAACACACATTTGATGTGGTGGCAACTCAGGAGACATCTGACTTTCAGGTTGTTTAAAAAAAATTCTACACAATGTGTGCACACTTGAATATATATTTTTAACCTAATTCAAGTACACACGTGCTTTAAATTTGACTGTGTAGGAATTTGTTAGTGCCACTTTATGCCTTGATGAGGTCACACCACCTCAACCAAGATATGCAAAGAAGTCTCATATGGTAATTTAAATTTTTTATTATATTTAAAGTCAATTACAAATTATACATCGTGAATAACTTAAATTATATATATATATATGCTCATACATGTTAAATTATTTTTCTTTTATAGCATGAGACATGTTCTGTAGTTGAGCATGTAGAGACAAGTCTTGGAATAAAGGATGCACAAGAATAGGTCCTAGAATTGAATTAAATCATTTTTAATCGTCTTACATCTAATTTCAACTTTCTTTCTCTTGTATGTAGACTGATTTAGAGCATGTTGAGATAGGTCTAGGTGCACCATAGCATGCAAAGCAACCTCACACAATAATTTAATTTTATGATAAATTATAAATTAAATTATCATCAAATCATTTTTAATCATCTTACATCTGATTTCATCTTTCTTTCTCTTGTACAGAGTGATTCAGGTCATATGGGTAGTCTACATGGTGTGAAGAGGTCTCTTGATTATAGAGACGATATGAGTTAAATTATTTCATGGGCTGTATTTGATTATTTCATGGATTACATACATTGTTTCTCATGGATTTAATATATTGTTTCATGGACTTTATTTCATGGGATGTATTCTCATGGACTTAATATATTACCCAGTTATATAGGAGGTAGGGGCAGGTCTTCTTAGTCATTCATATTCATGCAGTGAAACCCCTGGCACTCACTCAACCGACTTCAGGTCGTTCCCCATTAATATACCGTAAGGGGGGGCTTATTCTAGCAAGTTGTGCCTTCGACACTGACCGTATGGCCATAGCCCCACAAAACCCTTTCATGGACTTTATTGATTTCAGTATTTTATGGTCTATTATTGTTAAATAGTAATTTACACGTGTATTTATGCATTTTATGTGAAATTAATATGAAATTGACAGGACATATTTGTACTTTACAAAAGATTCATAGTCAAGACATTATGCGAAATTAAATACAAATATGAAATTAATAGGACATTTAAATATTTGCACTTTACAAATTTAGTGATTCATAGTCAAGGCATTAACTTATCAAAGAATTTGTAAAAAAATTACTTAAGGGGATCAAATACCTCAAAGTACATATCTCATATTTAATCACAATTAATACAATTAATGTAGAATTTAGGATGACTCATCATAACAATCACAAAAGTTATACAAAAATAATGTTAATGTTAATATAATTTATGTCATAATAGGATGTCTTAAGGGGTCCTAATAGGACTTGTTAAGGGGATAAAAGAATTCAAAGTACATGTCTCATGTTGGATCACAATTGATATAATTATTAGACTTTAGGGTGACTCATCATAACAAATGATATAATTAAATATAAATATTTAGGCTCTGTCCTAATAGGATGTCTTAAGGGGATCAAATACTTCAAAGCACATGTCTCATATTTAATCATAATTGATATAATTAAGTATTAGAATTTAGGATGACTCATCATAACAATCACATTCTATACAATTTAAATAGTGTCAATGTTAATTTAATTTATGTCATAATAGGACGTCTTAAGGGGTCCTAATAGGATGTCTTAAGGGGTCCTAATATGATGTTTTAAGGGGATCAAATAAGTTCTCAAATTTTGGTGAAGTTTCCCAAGGCAACCAAATTTAATAATAATATACATGATATTTAGTGATTATACAATCAAATTTAAAGTTTCAAAGTAGGAAAACATGCACATTTAACGAATAAAATATATAGAATATTGATTTTGATATATAAAAGTGTAGAGTATAATTGTGTATGTACATGTAATACAAACTTGTACAAAATGTGTAATTGTGTAATTCTATATGTACATATATGCCAACTCAAAACAATGTTTACAAAATGTGGCTAATGCTTGTCTCAAGAAAGTCTAAAACTTGTGGGGAATGTAACACGTCTTCATGCCACTTGACATCAAAATGATACAAGCAATATCAATGAAATCATCAAAACATGTATTTAAATTTATATAAAACTATCTATATACACAACTTGTATTGTATTTACAAGTATTCCACATAATGTGTGTAGGCTGAATTTGCATCCTCTCCTTTTTGTTTCAAATTATGAAATCAATGTGATGATGGCTTAATGATACAAAAAAGGATAATAAATCAATTTTAACTATTAATGTACAAGCAATATCAATATATAATCAAAACATGTATTTAAATATATTTTAACTAATAATTACTTGTTTTTACCAAGTATTCCATGTTGTCTAGGTTGAATCTGTATGGACTCCTTTTTGTCTCAAAGCATGTGTTGAATTTGTGATGATGGCTTAAAGATATAAAAGGACAATTTAAATCAATTTCAACTAATAACGCAAAAGCAATATCAAAACATGTATTTAATGTATTTAAAAGGACAATATAAAACTAAAACTATATTTACATGTATTTACTTATTCCATTGTACCATCTGCATCCCCTCTTTTTTGCAACACATCTATGATTGTCTCATGATCCTCCACATAAATTTTCCATAGCTCTTTATTTGTAGGTCTTGCATGATACCTCACTAGTTTTATATTTGTTGCCACTACCAAATGTGAGTAGTGTATAATCTTCTTATGTGTTTCATAATCTTCAAATACAAGCAAACCATTCTTCCTTATTAGTTATTTTCATAGCCAAGTTCCAACAATCATCACATAACCTATTGGATAATGATAGCCATCATCAAAGAAGTTCTCAAAATTTGCTTAAGGGGATCAAAGAAGTTATCAAAATTTTCTTAAGGGGATCAAAGACTTGTTATCAAACTTTGCTTAAGGGGATCATTGAACCTGTTGGATAATGATAGCCATCATCATCTTCTCGAGGTGCTATTAACTTATGTTTAGTCTCCACAAAACAAGACAACCAATTTTTTTTTCTTCTTCATTCTCCTCAGGTGCAACAACAACATACACATGTCCTGCAAACAAAATTTGATTCAATAACTTGCACGTGTTCATGTAATTTGACCAATCTACATACATCCATTCATATGTATACAAATAAATAAAAGCATTTCAAAATAGTAATAAAGTGAAATAAAATGAGATAAATTAAATTAAATTACCTTCTTGTACAAGGTCTAAAACACGGACATAGTCGTCTAATACAAACACTTGATCATTATCTTCAATTGTTGTTTCATATTGATCATGTGCTCGTGCAAGTGTCAATGATCTTTGCTTCCACTCTTCAACCCATTTTGTATTTTCCATGCTTCTCAATCTCTTGAAATAAAAAATTGACAAAAACATGCAAGCTCCCTTGTCGAGATAGTCCATGTGCTTGCATTCAAACTCTTAAATGAATGTCATTTAGTAGATCCATTGATTATCTCACAATCAAGTCTAGGTAGAATGTTCTCTTCCTCAACTAACCAAAAGAGTCAGTGAACTGTAGAGTACTCACTTGATCCAGGTGTAGATAATCTTGTATTGAACCAATCCACAATCCCACATGCATCTTTAAATTTTACTGCATCCTCAAATTTCAATTGCTCTCTAACAAGAATTCTTTTAACACATGCACTGACTCCATCATGTTCTCCTTTACCATGTCTATCTTTAAAAAAACTCCACATATGTTGGACATTATGTTCCTTATGAATCCTTATTAACCAATAGAACATTCAAGCATTCTTGAACTGTCCCGTACAAATATCTAACCATATGAGATGTTTTGTCATCCAGATTCCTCTTTCTCTTAAATTTGTATAAAATATATTGAAACGATATTGAACAAATTGCGACGAGTGTAACCAGCTATCACTCAAATAGAAATGATACTCCCTCAAAAAATTTCTATCATCCTCGGTGCTATCATCTGCATGTCTGTAAACAATATGAACAAACATAGCCACTTGCACTGAATTGTAATATTGTGATTAGATTTCCTCTTGCAGAGATAGAGTATAGTTTTTTGCAAAATCAACCACTGATAGTATAGTTCCAACTGGAAATGTGTTTCTACATACACAAAATTTTCCATCAAGCCATTGAGCATGTTGAGAGTTCTTGACATATTTTGGTACAATCTTACTCTTAAATTATGATATGAATGCGTGTACACTACCTTTTTCTGTAATTAAATCACAACGCTTTCTAATTTTTCCATCTTTTAAAGAATACTCAACATTCTTTTAAATCTTTTAACATCCACTAATTGTTGTCCAAAATCATTTTCAATACTTTCATCCATACAAACTCTTAAGAATGAAAGATTGACACAACTAGTGCATTTTCCAGAAATACATGAACTTAAATAAAATAATTTCCCATTAGATATTTCACAAAGAAAACTTGATTTAAACTCCTTTATTGTTTCAGGTGGCATATTAATACCACATTCCTGCATAATTATGTTAGTATGTAAAGTACAACGTATGTATAAAAAAATCATAATAATAACAAAATTGAACATGTGTTTTACGACAACAAGATATTTGTTTCTTATTAATTTTTACATACCAAGGTTTACATTTTTCAAAAGACATTTGACTTATTTTAATATTACTAGGTAACACTAAATCACCACAAAATTTTCTATAAAATTTAGTTTGTGTTGTATCTAATAGGCATTTCAGATGAGGATCACAAACTTTGGACCTCACTCTTAATTTTAAAACATCTCTAGCATTAGATGATACCCTAGTATTATCATGCCAATATTTTTCAAAAATTTCAACATTCAATTTCATGTTAGACCTTGGGAGTTGACCACTAAAACTCCAAAATTGGTTGATTGGATCATTTTCTATACTTTCTCTTCTCTTTTCCGCTCTTAGGAATGTTTTAGAATGTATTTTTAGAATTTCACTAATATTGCTTACCATTCTTTTATTCAAAGTTATTTTATTAACTATAGTAGTTGTTATAACTTGTCTTGCTACATTCTTATCTTTAGATCAAATATTTTTTCCAATAGACTCAATGACACTAGTAATAGTAGATATAACATGTTTTAGTGATTGATCTTTTCTTCTTGGCTTAACAAAAATGCCTAAATTTTTCATTACTTTTCTCATTTTCCACATTATCATCAATTGCATCATTAGTTGACATTGAAATGAAAGTTTTTTTTATGATAACAAAATTATTTGTATAATCTATTGGCATGCATTCTTATTTGTCTCCAAGAAATCTTACCAGGAAGATTATCCAAAACATATCTTTCAATTTTTTTTAAAATATTTTCATTTTCAACATCACATCCTGGATTTTCATTTTCATTTTCAACAAAAGGATTTTCATTTTCATTTTCAACAACAAAATGATTTTCATTTTCATTTTCATCAACAAAACAATTTTCATTTTCATTTTTAACAACAAAACGATTTTCATCTTCATTTTCAACAACAAAACAATTTTCATTTCCATTTTCATTTTCAACAACAATATGTCTAAAAACTCCATCTCTATGAAAAATATTGATGTCAACATTGTTAAATCCAACATATTTTAAATCTCATATTAACAAAGTTTTCATATAATTCAAAGGTGGATTTGAAGACGTACCTAGATTTGTGCCTATTGAAACATTCTCCATAGCACTAAAAGGGGGATTTGAAGACATACCAGGAGTAGTTTGTATAGTGGTATTATTTTCCACATTCACCTCTTGCAAGTTAGAATTGTCTACATCCATGGTCTCCTCAATTTTTTTTATCTTTAATAGTTGTGGAATTGGATGCTTGAGTATTATTCATTGATCGAACCCTCATTCTTCTATCTCTTTGTCTTTTTGCCTCCTTCTCTCTCTTTGCATGAATTTCTTCAGGGGTCAATACCTTCTTGTCTTTCCTCTTATTACGACATTATGATGCCATGATTAAAAAATCTGAAGTATGTACAAATGAATGCCAATAGTGAAAGTCTTGCTTCTTTTTTCCTCCAAATGAGTAGAAAATGAACACAATTCCACTCAAACACTATCCCAATGATGCCTCCTTTCAAAATTGAAATAAAATACCAAGTTGAAGAGCCTCTACAAGACAAAATTAATAGAAAATAGTGAAATTATCGCTATCATCCGTACAAAACAAGTTGCAAAATTACACTGTACTTGGTTAGCAGTAAAAAATTAAAAAAATGGTCAAAAACAACTTGGGATCCCATTTACTAAACGAGATCCCATTCTATAGATCAAGATGTCGTTTGGTAATTGGGATCCTGTTTACTATGGGATCCCATTTAAGATCCCATAGTAAACGGGATATCGATTACTAAATGGAATCTCAATCCTTTTTTTGATGGACATAATAATAAATATAGGAAATGGGATCTCGTTTAGTAAACAGGATCCCATTTATAAATGAAAGGGGATCCTGTTTAGTAAACAAGATCTTGATTTGTAAAATTTGACTTTTAGGTCGGGTTTTTGCTCCGTTAATCATTTTGGGAAAAGGATTGTGGAATCAAACCTAGGTTTTGGACCTGGTTTGACCTACAAGTTGAAGGTCCTATTAATGTCACAAGAAAATAGTGAATTTGGCCATATGTTTGATGAATTTTTTTTTGCATAATTTTTTGACAAAACTAAAACTCATTATAGATGAGACAATGTAGATTCCAAATATGTAATTTTTTTTACATTTGGATTTTTTTTTTCAAATTTCAAATTAATTTTTGATGAAACTAGTCCATAAACTTGAAATATCAGGGTTTTTTTAGTATATTAATAACTTTTAATTAAAATAATTTTTTGAAAAACAAATTATATGAAAGTGTACTTCAAAAAATTCTTTTCAATTTGAATAAAAAAATAAAAATGACAAGTTTAGGCCATCTTATGCATGATGTACATGGTGATTTTTTAAAATAGGGAAAATAGCCAATAAAAAATTAACAAAAAAGAAAATATTCAATAAAAAATTACAAAAAAAATATGGAAAGCGTGCTTTAGTGAGTTACAAATATTTTCCCAAAAGGATTTAAAAAAATATGATTATTTAGGTCAAAATATGGATGACGTACACATGCATGGTATGGTTAAAAAAGGTGACTTTTAAACAATGGTTTTTAGAAACGCCTAATGAAAATTAATTTGTATCATCTGGGTATTAAAATAAATTAAATATTTGGAAACTAGACTTTGAGTACTACATTTTATGATTAGTGAATTTTTTTAAGATTCCATATGTAAGTGATTCAAATTTTAAGGTCAATGTTGTCACCTAGAAATGCACCCTGTGCTAAGTTGTAAAACTGAGCTTCCTAGAGCAACATGGGATCACTCCGAGGCTGTGGGTCACTTGAAATTGGAGTGAACCTCTGGAGAAGGCTGGCTTCCTTTTTGGGTAATCACCTAAACTACTGACCTTTGTGAGTAACAGCGGAGAAGGAAAACATAAAATGAAGACTAAATTCTAAGGTGATACACCAAAATGACAGGAACAATGAGATACTCGATTAACACTTGAATACCAATGACAACCATGGGACTGCACAACAAGATCCTGTAGATCACACATACAAACAAGTTTGACATGCACATGCCTTCAAGGAGGAAAGGAAGATTTTCACAAACTAGAAGCTCATGTGCAGGATTGAGTAAACATAGTTTGCAACCTACATGATACTACTTCTGCAAAGAAAGGCACAACATGAAACAAAAGCTATAAGGAAAGAGAAAATTTCACTAAGTAGCTCAGTGAATCACTAAAAATATGCACTATACTTCACAAGAATCAGAAGGGAAAAATGATGGGCCATCAATGGTAACCAAGGTAGATTTCGTATATTATGCTCCAAATTGAGTTACAAAATCCTACTAGTCTGAGAGAGGACTGCAAAAAGGGTCACAAAATTCAAAGGAGCATACATCGGAAATCCCTTACAAAAGGAAAAAAATGCCTTATATACAGAAAAGATCTCGGCCCCTTAGGGCCTTACAAAAAATATCAGTCCCAGAAAGATCTCCCATAGATCTTTTTATGGAGTTAATGCCGTCTGCCATTGTGTCCCTGCCGTCCATGTCGGTGTGAAAAGATTTCCCTTGGAGAAGCCCTTAGATCTTTAGCAGCAACCACCGCATTCATTTTGTTCATGTCCACCTTTGAATTCCTCCCAGTTGAGCTGCTTTGAATGCTCCTGAGCTTCGAACAGATACATGCTGCCTGTCATTTTGTTGACATTCTTCATCTGGCTGAGCTACCATGACCTGCTTTTGGATTTCTCTGATTGGTTGGGCATACGCCACGCAGACTTTGTAGGTGGTCAAAAACTCTTCTGAAAAGAATCGTATCTCGGCGAGACACTGCAAGTGTCTCACCGATGCGATTATGCCCTCTGAAGCTATCGACACAATATGCGATAGTCGATGAGAGTCTTGGTGAACTTAGGAGTCACGTTGATATCGCCAAAACATCAGAAAGTCAAACGACATCAGGGAGAAGTCATAGCGAGCACCACTGAGTTATACCGATGCCGATTTATTGGGCAATTCCATCCTATCGCTGAGACCTCCTTCATTCACCGAGACCTCTTGTAGACTTCCTTTTGCTTCGCGTGTTACACTGAAGGCGCCACGCATGTTGGTGTGACCTCTCGTTGTCGAAGACACCTCCCACCGAGCTCTCTTTTCTTTAGTGACGCTGCTTTCCTTCGGTGAAACATCCTTACTTCACCCAGATCTCACATCGAGGTCCTTTGATTCCGTCGAGCTGTAGATCTTCTTCGGTGTGACTCCTATCAGTCAGGAAGACATCATGGCGAGGCTAAGATGTCATATCGATCTCTCCTCTGTCGCTAAGACCACATGATGTCGGTAAGACATCACTCCAATAGTCAGGCTGCATCGATGTAATTCATGTTAGGGAGACCTTTGTTGATGACTCCAGAAGTCATACTACTGAGCTCCTTTCCTTTTGTCGGCTAGACATTCTTATATCGGCAAGACCTTATGTCAATGTTAATCTCTTTCGGCGAGGTCTTTACTTTCTGGTCGGTGAGACATCTTCATGTCACCCTGAACACATTTCGCTTCACCGGGCTCTAGATTTCTTTCGGTAAGACATTATCAAGTCGGGAAGACTTCATGGCGAGGCTCATTGTCTTGCCGATGTTCCTCCTTTCGCTGAGACTACACCGTGTCGACAAGACACTACCGTGACGGCTGGGAGCTCCGTCGATGTCATTTATGTCGAGGAGACCTTTTGCTAGTCGGTGAGACCTCTGGGAAAAGCCAAAATACTTCGATGAGCTCCCTCTTGTCGGAAAGACATCTTGTCGATCTCTCTTTTCCTCCTCGGGCTCATTCTGCATCGGCAAGACCTTTTGCATTGCTGAGAGCTCACGGTGATCCCACCATCCTTCGCCGAGAACAACATCTTTGGACGAGCCCTCTTGCTTTTCTAATACTGTCAGCATGACCCCCTTGTTGTCGCCAAGACCATATGCCGAAGGCCCATCTTATGTCGATCCTTTTGCTCCGGTATGACTCACTCCTTCAGCCAAACCACCTGTTTGTCGCCGGGACCCATGCCGAACTCCTCATTCTGCCCGAGCTCCCTTTTGTTTCGCTGAGACTTTGGCTTGTCGGCTAGACTTCATACCGAGCGTCAGGCGCTACATGATGAAGGCATCTCCTCTTGGCGATCTATTTGTTGTCGGCGAGACATTGGAGTTAGGGAGACCTCTCGTCATCTTGAATGCCACGCCGAAGGCTCCCTATTGTTGGCGAGACACCACCGGTTCACCAAGACCACTTGCCAAAATACATCTCATGCCGAAAACTTATTGTTGTCGGGGAGACTTTGTGACTTCGGTGAGACCCTTTGGCGAAGCTCACTTGCTTTTCCGATGCCGCCTGACTTCGGCGAGACTTCTTCCGATCGGTAAGAACTCCTACCGAAACCTGCACACATATGCCGAAGGGATCCTGCTTTGCTTTGTCAGTGAGACCCGATGCATTCGCCGAGACTTCTCTCTGAAGAAAAGAACCTCCGCTGAAATGAATATCCTTTTGTCATCGGGACGATGATCGATGTCTTGCCGATAGGGAAATGTAGGTGAAACCCACTCGCTGTGACATTCCTGGGGTCTTGGCGACTCTCTCCTTAGAAGATTTTCATGTCGAACTTGAACAAGGCAGGCTTCCCAACTGAGTTCCTTGCGACCTAGCATCAGATTCATGATTCTTTCCCTTGTGCAAATGTTCCATTTGGCCTTCTCGAACCTCTGTCACATGATATTCTGCCTGATTGAGCCTGAGGGTGAAAATTAGGTAACAGTCAAATGTGACAAATTCTAAAAATCAGGGAAAACACTTCCACTTTTTGGCCAAAAAGTGGATTTTGTTGGCTCTCAGTTATTTTTGGTTTGTCCTTGATGTCAAAAGTGGTTCATCGACATGAGAATATATGTGATGATATGTTGCATTATCAGATTGGTTGATATATGATAGGAAGATTGGCTTATTCACTTTGGTTGGAGTTATGATATGGATTTATATGATGTTGGTTGACAACGTTTATCTGGTTTACATAGTGATGCTCAAATAGTTTTGGTTTATGCTTGATCACTTTCAGATTATCAGGTTGCGCTTGAAGTATTCTTAGTTTTGATTATATGAAGGCTTAGGTTGTTTATATACTCTAAAGTGATCTTAGTCTTCTTGTTACATTTTAATGTGATTGATTACTCACATTTTCTTTATGGCATTGCTATTACATATCATCATGGCATATGGCTTTGCAAATATAACTGTGTCAATGTTTATTGATTAACTTGGCATATGGAATACTATCGGGTCTCATTTCAATTCTTATGAATTTATAAAAGGTCATATGGTAGTGACTTTAATAAGGTTTCAGGCTTTAAACAAATCACATTAACCATGTGATGGTTGGAGTATATATGAAGTATCAGGCATCTTGTATTTCATTGTATTATATTGGTACATGTTTTTGAAGGATTTCATGGTTGATATGTCCTATGTTAAGGATATTGAAATACTTATCATTTACACCATTAAGGTATCAGGCACTTAAGAGATATGAGATCTTTATTAAACAAAGTAGGAAAAAGCCCTTGTTGGGCATACTAAGTCATGAGATATGCCAAAGCAGTTGGGAACTAAAGATTAAAAGCTTTTTTAAAAAGCTTGGGTAAAGGTATTGTTTCGGTGCTTAAGTTTTGGTCACATTAAACATGTGATATTGGACTTTTATCATTGTTGATATTATTGTGTTGGCACTTTTAGCAGGATTATTACTTGTCGACAGTATTGATTAAAATGTTGTGGATTTCAAATGATTATGATCTTTTTTAAAGTCTTCGAAAGACTTGAAGGAAGGAAAAACTAGGGTAAAAGACATTTTTGAGAAGAACCCTAGCTGCCATGGACATTTCTACAGAATATGTAATATTGAACTGGTTAAGAGAATGAGTGTCGGCTGTGGAAGTTGGATGATTGTTGACTGTGGAAGTTGAAAAGAGAAGCGACAAAGCTTGTAGATGGAGGTATTGAGCAGGGTAGTTATGAATCGGTTCTTCTGGTATTTGTTTGTTTATATTCCTCCATAAACAGGTATTATTGTAAACTCTTTTTACGGGATTTAAGATATTTTGTTAAGACAATAATTATGAAGATTTAGAGGTTAATGACCTTCAAAACCCTTGATTATTCCTTATAAAACAAATAAAGGGTTAATGCATTCAGGTATCTTGATAAGGTATATGTGTATAAAACAATGGTTGATCATTGTTTTTTGTGTTGGTATTTTAAAAGGGGTTAGTGCACAAAGGTCTATATTTGAAAACATTGCAAATATGAAGCAAAATGTTTAACTGATATATCTTGTATTTTAGAGATTCTAGAATGAATCTTTAGGATATTAGTGCATTAGTATGGAAGAAGTACTTGAGAGAAGAATGAACAAAGTTTTCATGATTATTCCTTAAAAGGACTTTGTGTAGAAGTTGTTTGAGATACAATTTATCATTCTAGAAGATGCCATTTTCATACAACATTCTTCAATGTGCTTATTGAAAATATATATAGTCTTCTAGTGAGATTCTAGGACTGCAAATTGCACTTCTAGGGTTTTGATAGAATGCTATAATTGTTATGCATTGTATAGGAGTTGGTGCTCCTGTATCTTATGAAGTGGGTGCTTTTGAATTTTGTGGAGTTGCTGCTCTTGAATTTTGTGGAGTTGGTGCTCCTGAATTGTAAAGAGTTGGTGCTCTAAGTGAATAAAGAGATATATTTTTTCGAGTGGTTTTTATTCCCCAAGAGGGTTTTCCACTCAAGACAAAATGATGTGTTATGTGATGATTTTGTGTGTGATTGTTCTTATTTGTTTGATCTCAATATGTCATCAGTTGCATTAAATGTTGTTAAGTTTCAATCTTGCATCTCTGTCAATGTTTAAGTCAACATATCATGCATAGAAGGTTCTGTTACATGTGAATGTGTAAAACATCTTGACTTCAGTCTTTATTGATGATATGTCTATTTGGTCTTTTGGCTTTTCTTTGCTTCTGCAAATGTTTATATCAAAATGTCATGCACAAATGTGTTGTTATTGTTATGAACTCTGATACAAGAGAAAGTATAAAATTATTCATTTAGGTTCAGTCTATGTCTCAATTTATGTCATATTTTATTCATATGCCTAATTCGTGTTTAATAGTCAAGTTTCCTTCACAAACTGTCATTTGTCTTCTTGGTTCAAAAGAAAACATAAATTCTTGGTTTTTTGAGAAAGATTGTGACTTTTATAAATCACTAATTCACCCCTCCCTCTCAGTGATTTCAGTTTTCCAACAAACTCACTTCTTGCCAACACCCAACAACTGAATTTTAGTATTTCTACCTAAAAATTAATTTTGGTCAAACATATGATCTAGTAAGATTAATTGTAGCTAAGTTAGATATTTCCACAACTTTTCCAACTAGAATTATCAACTAAATATATATGTAGCACTACTTTGAGGCCAATTTACCAAAAAAATATGATTATTTAAAAACTTGATGTCTCAACAATTCCCACTCATGTAAATAATATTTTTTTAAAATATTTAAAATACCCTTTTGTAGATCCATAAATGTAGTTTTCAAAAACATATATATTTTAATAATTTAATAAATATTTATATTTTATATTTTATTTTTACTAAAATTGGGTTAACACAAAATATTAGGTTGATTACCATGCCAAGAAAAAAATACTAACACTTATTTTAAAAAAATGGAAAAATAATGGTGCACTAGATAAAAAAATCTATATCAAGATGGTATATTTGTTTTTCTATTTTAGATACATATTTAATATAAAAGTTGATTTCGAATGAAATCAACTATGTTTTAATACACACATATTTTAATATTTATTTCAAATATATTTATCAAAATTGAAAAAAAATATATCCATGCACTAAAGCTTCAAGTTATAAAAACACACAAAGATTTAATATTGCAAGATGCTAAGGGCATATAGATAAAATTCAGAGTTATCTTTGCTTAGGAAAAAGGACAACCGCTTAACCCTTCTAATGAATGCATTCATCGTCATCTTGCAATGTCATGTTTAATTACTGTGTGATACTAATGTTTCATCACGAAAGTGCATGACTCTCATCGGGTAATTCAAACACATGTTATAATACAGGTTTTCGTGGCACTAAAGTATGCCACTCACACATTTGTGCTGGGAATGTAATATAGATTATCGTGGCATTGAAGTATGCCACTCACACATTTGAGTTGGGAAAGTTTGTTAGGACACATCTAATAAGAAATTTTCTCATAGATCTTGCAAGGATGACAGGCCTGGATTTAGTCTCTGCTTTTGAACGTAAAGGATATTGCTAAATTAGTTGTCAGTTTTCATTGTTGGATTACAGAACTAGCCAAAGTTGGGCCTCTACCATTTTCGGGGCTGTCTTATAATGATTACAGAATTTGTGCGGATGTCATATTTAGTACATTGTTGGCAATTTACCCATGTGCTAATGAGAAAACTAGTAGCCGCTTTAAAATTTCAAGACTCTTCAAGCATGTTATCCTTGCAAGGTCTCATTATCAAGAAATTCTGCCGTAAAAAGTCGATTAAGCTTGGCTTTAAAATCATCATTGCCTTGTTTCATTTTCACTATTCATCTCCCAGTGATATTGCAATTAACAGAGGCTTTGGTTAATTTCGATCTAATGGAGTTAAAAGAGTTTCAAGTAAGAAATTACAGGGTGCCAGTTTCAGTTAAGCCGTGGGAAGAACCTTTCTCAGATTGCATCGATAAAGATGAACTGCAAAAAGTCTTCAAAGTAAACTACAAGTCTGTTTTAAGTTACATTAAAGTCATCATAGGCGAGGATATTTTGCATACAAAATTGCAAAGGATCATAATCCCAACCAATTTGCTGTCCATTTTCTTATCAAACATTCTGGATCTTGTTCAAAATTATAATGTTTTGAAGAATATAGCTAATAATTTTGTTATTAGTCTATATCTGGAAAATAATGCTTTACTCCAGAGTGTAGCAATATGATTTCACCAAGGGTGATGGTCTTTTGGGATGTTTATTCCCAAGACATTTAATTCATTTCAAAAAGAGATATGCAAAATTTTTCCAAGGCATGCTTTTATGAACAATGCATGATACTTCTTCTTGCTTGTATCAAGTTCTTTGTTGGTGCTCCAAATCGAACCAGACCAATGAATCCTAAAGACTTAGCCACTATGCTTAGACTCAATGGGGGATTTGACCAACTGACAAGATTTAGTCAAAGGCTAAGATCTTCTACACTTTTGGCTCTGCAAGACCAAGGCGGGTCAACCTACACAATGCCTAAAACTTAATTCAACCATACACACTGACATTGCTTTTTATAGCAAATAAATCCCAATGAAAAGACACTACAGAAAGCGTTAATAACCTCAAATCTGGCTAAGTTATTGGTATATTAACACTAACTCAACAATTGAGAAGCAGGACTCAACACAATACAATAGGGATTAAAATGATTTTGAATTTAAAGAATGTTTTTGAGATGAATAAAACTGAATAATAGATCAGTGCCAATTCTGGGCCATGGAGTCAAACACATAAGATGAATTCATTAGCAAATTAAACTCAACTAGTGGATTTAAAATTGTTAATGCCTTGCATCAACTGTTAGCACGTCTTACACCAACAATCCCACTCCTATTATCAATCCTACACAATGCCTAAAACTTAATTCAACCATACACACTGACATTGCTTTTTACAGAAAATAAATCCCAATGAAAAGACACCAAGGAAAGCATTAATAACCTCAAATTTGGCTAAGTTATTGGTATATTAACACTAACTCAACAATTGGGAAGCATGATTCAACACAATACAACAGGGATTAAAATGATTTTGAATTTAAAGAATGTTTTTGAGATGCATAAAACTGAATAATAGATCAGTGCCAATTCTGGGCCATGGAGTCAAACACATAAGATGAATTCATTAGCAAATTAAACTCAACTAGTGGATTTGAAATTGTTAATGCCTTGCATCAACTATTAGTGTCTTACACCAACAATCCCACTACTATTATCAATCAAATTCTGCTTACCAAATCCAACCTACACACTTGTAATCACTGTTATCTGCTCAAAGTATTTAACCATTTCTTTGAAATAGACCCATAAACAAATAACACAATCTCATGAAGTTTGAGATGACAAACTCAAAATACTTAGTATTATTGAATTCATATGATTTAAAATATACAAGTCTGGAGACAATTTGAAGATATTCATGAATGTCCAAAGACTTTCATGATTTATTTGCATAAGTTGGCTGTATTTGCTCATGAAATCAAAAATTATAGCTTATAGATACAAAATGTCTCAGAATTTCAAAATTTCTCTATCTACCCAGCCCCATACAAAACTTCATAATCCTTTACAATGAGAGAAGAAAAGAAGATATAGGAAAAAGGAATGCTTCAGAAGAATGATCTATAGATGCCATCTGCAAAATTATCTCCCGTTGATAACAAATTTGTAAAGCCTCTCTCATCTTTCTTGTTTGCAACATATTTGCCTCCAAAATTTCATTTGCACCAAGTTGTTGAGCAACTGAAAATTTTCCTATGTGATGAATTCCATCATTTCACCTTGTTGATGGAAAATATGTCTACTGTGAAAACCTTTTTTCTCTACTCTTCATATGCCCAGCAAGTGAAAAATATTTGTTGCACTTTACCTTCAACAAAATAATGTATTCCACATAGTGAATATTTTTACTCACTACATAGAATTATCCCATGCATTTTAATATTTGGCCTTCACATTTTTATTCTCCAACAAAAGAGAATGTTTTACCCGTAATTCCTGTGCACTTTTCACTTTACCATTTAAAATGGTAAAAGGTCCCTTTTAAAGAAAAATCATTACACAAGGGCAAGAATTTATTAGTTCCTGCCGTCTAGGCAGGAATACTTAAGCATTCGCCCAGAATGCTTTTAACCGGTAGCATCGGCCAATCACATTTCGCCATTTAACATATTACTTTTTTTTTGTATAGTTTGAATTTGGAGAGCTATTTTTTATATTGGAAAATTAGCATTTATCTAATTTCCTATTCGTCGGAGTAGCTTTATAAATCATTTTTGTTTTAAAAATTCGAGAAAATGCGAACGCATAAATTGATTAAATAAATTTAAGCAAAGGCATAGTTTTAATAAAACTGGCGGCTAGAGGTACGTAATCCATGAATGCAGATTAAATGCACTAAAATATTAGGAAATTGCGAGTGCATAGATTGATTAAATAAATTTAAGCAAAGGCATAGTTTATAAAGCTGGCGGGTAGACGTACGTAATGCATGAATACAAATTAAATGCATTAAATGGCATCAGGCTCGAGGTGAAGGCACTGGAATGGCTTGGTGGCCATGTGTGGCCAGGGTACTCTGGTAATTCAATATAGAGTTAAGCGACTTGGTATGCATCTCTATTAGTTTGTGTGTGTTGTTTCTGTGTTCTATAAGCGCGTGTTTTGAGGAAGAGTTTGTAGCGATCGAGCAGGAGATTTTGTAGTTGTAGAATTGCGCACTGGATAGCGAGAAACAAATTGCTTGAGGTCAGAAGAGGTAACTTTATGTTGTTTTCTTCTATTTGATACGAGAAATGCAAGTAGGGTTTCATAGTGCTTTAAGGCATTCTTATACTTTGAGTATAAATTCATATTTTAAACTACTTTTAGTATTATCTATTTGAATTTCTTGTTGAAATGCGAAGGTTTCATCTGCGTTTGATAGGAATTATGTAGAAACCCTCTTGTCCATTTTACTTCATGCATGTGAGCCCTGTATAGTTTGTATATTTTTGATTACTGCAAAGCGGTCCCATAAAGAGAGCTTTGGAACCAAAATTATGTCAACGTGTGCGATAATGAGAGCTTTGGAACAATGAGTCGACAGTGTGTTGCTTTGAGCTTTTCTGTTGTCATCAAAGCATAAAGGATAGAGGGATTTTGTTTACAGTCGTGGTTATTGTCCTCGTAGGCATAAATGCAAACAATGGGAGCATACAAAAAATAGGTGAACTCTTTGACAAAACCCGTCAAAGAAAAACTATTATATATGATTATTTGTTTATCTATTCATTGATTTGTAGAACAAAAAACGGGAAACAAACCCTCTTGTCCATTTTACTTCATGCATGTGAGCCCTGGAAATTTTGTATATTTTTAATTACTGGAAAGCGGTCCCATAAAGAGAGCTTTGGAACCAAAATAATGTCAACGTGTGCGATAATGAGAGCTTTCGAACAACGAGTCGACAGTGTGTTGCTTTGAGATTTTATGTTGTCATCAAAGCATAAAGGATAGAGGGGTTTTGTTAAAAGTTGTGGTTATTGTCCTTGTAGGCATAAATGCAAACAATGGGAGCATACAGAAAACAGGTGAGTTGTTTAACAAAATTTGTCAAAGAAAAACTATTATATATGATTATTTGTTTATATTTTCATTCATTTCTAGAACAAAAAATGGGAAACTAATACAACAGTAGGTAGTTATAACCCCCAAAAAGAATCAAACCTAGAACATGAGCAACATCCAAAAAATTGCGCTTTAAAGTACCTAATGCACTAGAGAATTTACCATTGCAGAATACAAATTTTCATTTGCACAAAGATAGACAAAAGAATGAAGTGGAAACCTACTTTCTGCCAATAAGCATTTAAATTCTATCAGAGGTCGTGGTTATTGTTCTCATAGGAAAACATGTAAAATATGAAAGCATTTATAATCCAAGTGAACTGTTTTACAAAACTCCTTAGGAAAATGTGGTTCCAGGGAATGCAATGAGCAATATGAGACGGTACAAGGGTAAATGAGAAATATGAACTTGCCTAAGTCAACATGAATGAAATTTGAGATAGAGCTATTGGGTAATATGCTACATATACTATGACATTTAAGCTTCAAAGAAGTCTCATGGCTATAAGCCTGCTATCATGTAAAAGCCACATAAATATTCATTTTGCAATTGGATGGGGTCATTCTATTTCCATTTACCTAAGTTAATTTCATTTGGCTATCTAGCAGTAACTATCAACTGTTTCATCAAACTTCATTCAAGTAGAAATCACAACACATGGTATCCTTATAGAATTATGCACAAATACATAGTGTCTACCATATTAACATGGACATAGTTTTCTATTGTTGTTTTGTTAATTGGATTTGAGTTATAGGTGTAATGTGCAGAAGGATAATTATAACTATTGCTTCCTTTTAAATGTTATGTATTTAAACACTAATTAACTGTTACCTAATTAATTAGATATGAGATGATAGAAGAGTAAGTGAGAACTAGAGACTAGATAAAAATGACAAAGTTAACATGTGAATATCAAGGTGCATAGAATAAATATTCATTGGATTCTAGGGAACCACATTTCACCCAAAAATTTTGTCAAACAGTTCACTTGTGTTGTCTATGCCTCCATATTTTGCATGTGTGCCTAGGAGGAAAATAACCACGACATCTGATAATAGTAAAATTCCTCTATCCTTCATGCTTTGCTGACAGTCAAAAAGCTCAAAGCAATTGCGAGTTTGGGTTCGCTTCTCTAAATTTGGTTTGCTTAACAGTTTCCAAAGCATTATGAACACATTGTCCTTACATTCCTCTGAAGCTCTTACTATGTGACAAGTCCAAAGCACATTGGCTCCAAAGCTCTCACTATGGGAGAGCTCTGCACAATGGACAAAAGGGTTTCTACATAATGCTTATGAAACCACATTTCATAACAAGTTCTACTTGTTGTTCAATGCCAAACTAGTTGCCAATGAACAAGAAAAGCTTTCAAACTTTCAGTTAACATGTAAAGGGTTGGGTAAAATGTATACATAGACACATAGGTGCACACAAGCATTTAAAGTAGATGCAATAGTAATCTGTTATATACAGACATACATACATGGTAACATAGATACATGCATACATATATACATAATTACATGCACACATATATACATACATTCCTGTATGCATGGATGCATAGAGAGACAATGTTTCATGGGATTGTTAAAGAGTTCACTTGCTTTCTATAGGACAAGTGAACTGTTTTACAAAACTCCTAAGGAAAATGTGGTTCCGGGGAATGCAATGAGTATTAAATCTGGACACCTTGATATTCACATGTTAACTTTGGCATTTTAATCGAGTTGGTAGCTCTCATTTACTCTTCTTTCATCTGATATCTAATTAATTAGGTGGCTGTTAATTAGTCTTTAAATACATAATAATAAAAAGAAAGAAATAATTATAAATATCCTTGGGGACATTTTAATTATGGGTTGTGATTTGTACTTACATGTAGATGGATTAAGCACTCAAAAGTCACAGTATATGTAGCGTGTTAGCTAATAGGTCCATGTGACATTTTACTCATGTCAAAGTAGTCAATTCCATATTTGTCATTTATCCTTGTATCATTAGATAACTAATTAATTAGGTAGCTGTTAAATAGTCTTTAAATGCATAGTAATTAAGAGAAAGAACACATTACAATTATCCTTGTACACATTTTACCTAGTGATCAAATTCAAGGAACAAACATACCAAGCAAACAACAATTTGAGATTTTGTAATAGGCAAACTTAGACTGAATGCTTAGGAAGTTAGAAAATTATATCTTGGGGTTATAAAAAGCTATGCCAAATATGTTTTAGAATTCAAATTGCAATGTTGCCATAGAGAAGTGAAGTAATATTGCTTGATGAAATAATTTTAGACTTCGTGCAAAAGAGCAGTTAAATTCATTGCTAGAAGATTTGTGGTACAAGAACCTATGGCAACTAGTTTGTCTAGTTAATCTGATTTACATTTATACTTTTGTCTCTTGAATCTAAAAAATGCTTGCTAGTGTTTTATTGGTTTTGGCTATTAGTATCCATCGCAGTAGGAGTATTATATATTGCAATTGTAATTTTGGGAGTTGTTTGCATTTTGGTCATTTCCTTGAGCTTTATTGCTATTCTTTTAGAAAAACAAACAAATGGTCTTTGTTTTCTAATGAAAGCTTATTACATGGTGCAATGCTTTTGATTGGAGGAGGATAGGTGGTGTAGCGGTCCAATTGTAGCAAATTCTTCAAGAAAAGAGTACAAGGTGAGTTTCTAGAATGAACCTTGTCCTTTGTTTACAATTGCATAGAGTAGACAAAGAAAAAGGTTAATTCAAGATTCTCACTATATTGATTGTACTTGTAGACATACCATTGCTTTTTGTTACAAGGACAATCTTTACAAATGGGTATTGTGAGTGGCATATGCTATATGGTTCATAAAAATTAAGCGATTGGGGTTCAAAAGTAGATCTTTGTTGCAATAACATGATATCAGAAATGCAATTACTATCCAATCAATTTCTCTGGTGGTTGATTGTACTTTATAATTTAAACATAGTCTTTTTTATTTTAAGAGTTTGATTTTGAAGCCAAATGCATACTTTGATTCAAACTAATGGCTGAAGATACATAATTCATTGATACAAAATCAATGCATTGAATGGCATCTGACTAAAGGGAAGGCTGTTTGGATTGCTAATTAGTCTTTGAATATATAACAATTAAAAGAGAGAAATAAGTATAACTATCCTTGGCCACATTCCACATTTTCACCTTTCAATGAAAGTCAATTAACAAAATAGCAGTTAGACGTAAAGAAGGATCAAGGAGTATGCTGGTAGAAAACCATATTCGGGACAATGGCTAGACAATGTGTTGAAATTGCTTTATAAACTTTGAAGCAAATGCATTTTCCCTTCAGTTTACTTTCATTGTACATCTTAAATGGAAGTTAGGTTTCGCATTACTGCAATGCATTTGGATACTTTGATTATAAAATCATACTTTAGATCATTTTAAGTGTTATCCATTTAAATCTTTCATCTGAGTCTCAGAGGCAATGCACAACTGTCCCATAAAGAGAGCTTTGGAACCAATGTGGTGTCATAAAGGATAGAGGAATATTGTCAAATATTGTGGTTATAGTCCTCATAGGCACACATGCAAAATATGGAAGCATATAGAAAGCAAGTGAACTCTTTAACAATCCCATGAAACATTGTCTTTCTATGCATCCATGCATATAGGAATGCATGTATATATGTGTGCATGTAATTATGTATATATGTATGCATGTATCTATGTTACCATGTATGTATGTGTGTATATAACAGATTACTATTGCATCTGCTTTAAATGCTTGTGTGCAGCTATGTGTCTATGTATACATTTTATCCAGCCCTTTACATGTTAACTGAGAGTTTTAAAGCTTTTGTTGTTCATTGGCAGCTAGTTTGGCATTGAACAACAGGTAGAACTTGTTATGAAATGTGGTTTCATAGGCATTATGTAGAAACCCTTTTGTCCATTGTGTAGAGCTCTCCCATAGTGAGAGCTTTGGAGCCAATGTGCTTTGGACTTGTCACATAGTAAGAGCTTCGGAGGAATGTAAGGACAATGTGTTCAAAATGCTTTGGAAACTGTTAAGCAAACCGAATTTAGAGAAGCATACATTGAGAACAGAATAACATGGATAGATTGAGAAATGAATACATGTATACATGGATCCATGCATATTTGCATATAGCTACAAATGCATATGTTACATGGAAGGATGTATTCATGCATATTTGCATATAGCTACAAATGCATATGTCTATCTCTATGCAAATGAAAATTTGTATTGTGCTATCATAAATTCTCTAGTGCATTAGGTACTTTAAAGCGCAATTTTTTGGATGTTGCTCTTGTTCCAAGTCTGATTCTTTTCGCGGGTTATAACTATTTACTGTTGTATTAGTTTCCCATTTTTTCTTCTACAAATGAATGAATATGTAAACAAATAATCATATATAATAGTTTTCCTTTGATGAGTTTTGTCAAATAGTTCACCTATTTTCTTCTCCTACATTGTTTGCATTTTATTTTCTATAGGCTAATAATCTGACACCAACAAAATCCCTCCTATGCTTTATGCTTTGTTAATGATGGAAAAGGCTCAAAAGCAACCCTGCTATCGACTTATTCTTTAGAAAGCATAGTTGGAAGATAATTCATTGATGCAAAATTATTGAATGGAATTTATTAAAGAAAGGAGTTGTTTTGGATTTTTAGATAGTCTTTGAATGCTCTCTTTCTGAATTAAAGGAGAGAGAAATAAATTATATCAATTATCCTTGCATTTGACATTTCTAAATTCGCGGAAAGCTATGATACATGTATCCATAGATACATGGATGTGAACATCTATCATGGTATCCATAGATGCGTAGATACATGTATCTATGAATAGATGTATCCATAGATACATCGACACATATATGGATAGATGCATGTATACATATGCGCATAGAAGCACATATACATATATGCATGGATGCATCTATGGGTAGAAGATACTGTAGAAACGCCCCAGTTGCATGGATGAATGGTATCTATGAATAGATGTACTCCATAGATACATCTGACACATATATGGATAGATCACCTATATCATGCACGCCGACGCGGATTACGCCCCGCTAATGCATGGATGCATCTGATTGAAGAATACATGCAGTATAGTTACATTGATACTAAGATGAATGGATGCATGAAAAGCTGGATACATAAATTGCTTGTGCCGTAGCGCCGATATTCATAGATTGCATATATGGAAGTTGCATAAGATGCATATCCGTAGGTGCGTATATTCTTGCGATTACCACATGGATGCATGTATAATATGCGCCAGTCGCCATATTACAAATACATATGGATGCATGCCATATCTGGAAAGATCTTTGAAGCTTAAATGTCGCAGTATATGTAGCATATTACTCAATAGCTCTATCTCACATTTCATTCATGTTGATTTAGGAAAGTTCATATTTCTCATTTACCCTTGTACCATCTCATATTGCTCATTCCATTCCCTGGAACCACATTTTCTTGAGGAGCTTTGTAAAATAGTTCACTTGGATTATAGATGCTTTCATATTTTACATGTTTGCCTACGAGAACAATCACCACGACGTCTGGCATAATATAAATGCTTGCTAGCAGAAAATAGGTTTCTACTGCATTCTTTTGTCTATCTCTGTGCAAATGAAAATTTGCTTATTACTGCTGTATTGAGATTCTCTGGTGCATTGGAGTGCTTTCAAGCCTGTGAATTTTATGGATGTTGCTCATGTTCGGTTTGGTCTTTTTGGGGGTTGCCTTTACCTACTGTTGTATTGAACACATTTCATTACCACAAATGAATAGATATATAAAACCGATAATCTATGTATATAATAGTTTTTCCAACTTTGGTAGGTTTTCAAAGAGTTCACTGTTTTCTGCCTTATATCCCATTGTTTGCATTTAACCTCGGGGACCAATATGGAAAAACTGAAACAAAATCCCTCCTATCCTTTATGGCACGGTAATAGCGGAAGAAACAGGCAACCACCAACTGATTGACTTGTGTTCCCAAGCTCTCTCATTATCGCACACGTTAACATAATTTTGGTTCCAAAGCTCTCTTTATGGGACAGCTTTGCAGTAATAAAAAATATACAAATTTTGCTAATTAGTCTTTAAGCACATAGCAATTAAAAGAAAGAAACAATTACAATTATCCTTGTGTACATTTGAACTGTTAATCAAAGGAAATTAACAAACTAGCACTGGAAAACCATGTGCGTGTTAAAGTGTTAGATAGCATGTATTTGTGCATAGGTGTATATGGATGCTATGAGTTGTGATTTGTACCATTATGTAGCACTTACTACTACTTGTGCAATCAAGCCACATGCAAGTAGAATTCATAATTCATGGCATCCAGATACACTCAAGGACAAATACTATTCAAGGTTGTTGGCATCCTGATAACAAAGATGATAAGATACATTCAATTAGTGTATGTCACAACATCTTATTGAATCAAGATGATTTGGATAGGGAGGTTACAAATGAGAATCGTTATTGGTGTGTGAATAATGTTGTTTTTGAAGACTTGTGAACAAAATTGCATGCCAATACTATTAGTTAAATAATTAGGCAGCTGCTAATTAGTCTTTAAGTACATAATAATTAAAACAAAGAAATAATTACAATTATCCTTGTGTACATTTGAACTGTTGATCAAAGGAAATTAACAAACTAGCACTAGAAAACCATGTGTGTGTTAATATGTTGGATAACATGTACTTGTGCATAGGTGTATGTGGATGCTATGAGTTGTGATTTTTGTTTGCATGTAGCTGGTTTAAACATTTAATAATTAGTGCTGGATAATGGAATGAAATGAACTTGGGCAAATGGAAATACAATGACCCCATGGAGTTGGAACATCAATGTTTATGTGGCTTTAACATGATAGCATATTTGCGTACATGGGACTTATTTGAATCTCAAATGTCATACTGTATGTGGTGTATTAGCTAATTGGCTTAACATGATACCTTTCAAACAAGTTAATTCAGCGATCAATCAAGCTAATTGACTAATGAATTAATTGTGTTGAGTGGTTATTCATACTTAATTATTACTCATCTTTATCCTCCATATTAGTTGAATCAATCTTGCCTATTCACATTGATAGATACACAATCTTTCTGACCATTTTCCCTACTTTTAATAAAATAGGAGCTTTAGAGCAGGATATATACATTCATGTAAGCATGATAAGACGTGGATTTAATAAATAAAAGTAGCAATTTGTTACCTTGAGTAACTTGTCTCTTGGTGTTCATTCAATGAGCACAGGAACTTTTGCTCTGTCACTGTAAACATCCCCTTTGTATTAATAAAAGCTGTGAGTTTTGAGATCTATGCCTCTGCTTAAATTTATTTGTATATGGAGTAACATTGTTTTCAAATGCATGACTGATAATAACACATATATTAAAAAACTTTGAATCAAAATACACAAATCATTAAAAAAATAATATTTCCCTCTTTGCCTTGTATTGTTACAGATAGAGCTTCTTTTCAATGATCATATGTATACCTCACATATTCCTAGCCTAACTGTATTAACTTAGAGAGTCTTGAGAAATTGCCAGAAGAGCCGACTATTTTCATCTTTGCATAGGCGTCCATTCTATTCCACACTATATTATTGTTCATATGTTCGTGTAACTTTATTTAAAAGCATTCAAACAAAAAATGCTTCACAATCATTGCAACTTGCAAGTGAATTCAAAAAAAGTTTACACATATACAAAGAACAGATAACAGGTGGCTTAAAATATGCATATATTCAATCTTTAAAATCATAGAATTGATTGGTATGTGTGGAATGCTCATGGTCTACTGTTTGATTGGGAAGTTTTCCAAGCATTTGAAGACTAGAGCTTTTCCTTCGGCTTTCTAGCACTCACTTGGATAAACTGTTTTGTATAGTCTAAATTTTATTCGTTCCTAGCATCAAGGCAGGAATACTTATGCATTTGCCCAGAATGCTTTTAACCAGTAGCATCGCCCAATCACATTTCGCCATTTAACATATTACTTATTTTTTTGTATAGTTTGAATTTGGAGAGCTATTTTTTATATTGGAAAATTAGCATTTATCTATTTTCCTATTCATCTGAGTAGCTTTATAAATCATTTCCATCTTAAAAATCTAGGAAAATGTGAATGCATAAATTGATTAAATAAATTTAAGCAAAGGCATAGTTTTAAAACTGGCGGCTAGAGGCACGTAATCCATGAATGCAAGTTAAATGCATTTAAATATTAGGAAATACGAGCTCACAAATTGATTAAATAAATTTAAGCAAAGGCATAGTTTATAAAACTAGCAGGTAGACGTACGTAATGCATAAATACAAATTAAATGCATTAAATGGCATCTGGCTTGAGGTGAAGGCGCTGGAATGGCTTGGTGGCCACATGTGCCTAGGGTACTTTGGTCATTTAATATAGGGTTAAGCCACTTTCTATGCATCTCTATTACTTTGTGTGTGTTGTTCTTGAGTTCTATAGACGCATGTTCTAAGGAAGAGTTTGCAGCAACTGAGCAGGAGATGTTATAGTTATAGAGTCCAGATCCAGAAATGAGTTACTTGAGGTGATAATTTGTTAATTTTCAGAGTTTCCTTACATTGAAGTTCATAATGAAGTTGTGTTTCATAGTGCTTTACTTGGACTATCACTATCACTTTGTGTGTGATGTGTCGGTGCATGTATATATGTATACATGTCTCTAAGTACATATGCATTTATCTATGTGCATATCTATGTAAACATTTGTAGATGCATGTATGCATGTATGCATATGTCTCTAGATATATCTATGCATTTATGTATTTATGCATATATGTATGTGCATATAAATGCATCTATGTCTATATGCATGCATGCATGTATGTTTACATCCATACATGCATTATATATGTGTCTACATAGATGCATCTGTGCATATGTATATATATGTGTGTGTCTATATGTCTTTTCTACGAAACAGTTTATAGTGATAGGGAAAAGGTCATCATGGTTCCAAAAAGGACACTCGTAGACAAGTAACTCCAGGCAATAAATAGTTATTTTCATCAGTTTTCTTTCATTTTAGAGTCTATAGGCAGATTGGGTTTCACAGTACTCAGCCTACACTAATCTTCATAGGCTGGTTCCTTGGATGAACAATTGTCTTTTGTCCAGTGTACAATATGGGACCTTAACAATAACTTGGTACTTATGAGTCCTCTAAAGATTACATATCTTCAATCACTACAAAACTATTCCATAGTGCAAGCTTTAGAGCTACTATGCTGTTAGCATGTGCCATAATGGGACCTTTGGAAGAATATGTGGACAATGTGTTGAGAAGGCTTTATAAACTGTCAGGCAAATGCAATTTACAGATATAAGCCTAAACTCCACAATTGCTTTTAGCTTTCTCATTGTCATTAAAGCATAAAGGAAAGAGGGATTTTCCCAAACTTCTAATTTATGTACTTTTGAATGATAATTCACCTTATTATTTAATGAATCAAATTATCTTAATTAATTAATCTTCTTTTCCCTTCTATCATTTCATATCTAATTAATTAGGTAGCTGTTAAATAGTATTTACATTCATAATAATTAAAACACAAAAATAATTATAACTATCCTTGTGCACATTTGACCGATCAATCAAAGTCAATTAATAAATCTGATTCCACCTGTTTACTGATAGTATTCGAATGCAATTTCCTTGAAAAGTCTTGAAAAAGAGGATTACTCACATACCAATAAGGATTCTCATTTATAATGTCTGTATCCAAATCATCTTCATTGAATAACATGTTGTGGCATACATTAATTGGATGTATCTCATCATCTTTTTTATCAGGATGCCAACAACCTTGGATTGTATTTCTCCTTCAGTGTATCTTAAAGAGCTTATGGCACCATTGCAATAACAAAATTGCACTAATGCATAGATATGCAAAATATGTTCTATATTATAAGGTACACAAATAACAATAAGTATTTTAAAATTATAAAATGCAATTTGCATTATAAGCAACAAAAGTTCTTACTTAGGTTCTTTATTGTCAAAATGAATCTACATAAGAATTTTGTTTTCTTTTTATGAATAACATAGTATATGTCACTCACTGCACTCATTTGTCTAGACTGTCCTTGTAATAGCGATTGGTGCTTTCAAGTCTATTTAAACAATCCTTTCTACATTGCTGCAAGTATACTTGATCATCCAATAGCACATTGCAAGGTCAACTTTCCAAATTGTGTTTTTGCTTTTCTTGAAATGCAATTGAAATTCTTCAATATAATGACTACATAAAATTCTGTTTCATGTTTTCATTTTGCCATCTTGTATTCCTCATCTCTCTTGTTCCATTTTCGTAGACATGTTACTATTACAATCAAATGTGTAAAGCATTTATGTCCAAAGAAATTAGATACAGGAGTCGCAATATGTTACACAACCTTGTGTTATGCATTTATAGCAGTTTTTGAATTGCATTTCAAGAAAAGCAGAAACTAAATTTTTATTCATATTACTTCATCTATGACATTAACAGCTTTTGCAATAATTATTAGAGACATTGAGTTCAGTGTTGAATAGTTCTATTGTTCATGTCATGACTTCAACATTTCTTTTCTTATGTTGCTTAGTTTTTGATAGACCTCTATGCTCTTCCTTGATATTGTTATGCAATCAATGGTCTGAACATTCAAGATATTGGAATACTATGCCCACTTCTACCCCACAAGACAATGCATATATGTTTCTTTCACCCATTACATGTCAAATTGCATTACCTGACAAAGTTAACATGTGAAAACCAAAGTGTCCATTATGAATACTTATTGCATTCCATGGGACCACATTTCTTTGAAGAGTTTGTTTGAACAATTTGCTTCCCTTGTATATGCTTCCATATTTTGCATATGTGCCTATGAGCACATTAACTATAATAGTTCACAAAATTCCTTTATCCTTTATGCTTTCACCATAGCGAAAAAGCTCAAAGCAATTGTAGAGCTTAGGTTTAGAGAACATGGGCTTGCAGAACACAAAAAACAAC